>CM033646.1:109448856-109646255 GCA_019512145.1 Engystomops pustulosus | reverse complement strand
TTAAAACATTTCCCAACTTGCTAGGCCCGCTTGGCATCTTCAAAATCTTGAGAACCAACTTCGCCCGAAATGGCGGCTGCGTCCCTGCAGCCGGCATGTGGGCATCTTCCAGCGCCTTAGGGCCTGTGTAACTTCCGCCACGGAGCAGCCTCCTCCCTCCTACCACCGGCTGCGACCCCCCACACGGACCAAGGCCATGGCCTTCTCAGCCTGCTCCTGCAGGCCAAGAAGGAAAATATTCTAAAATATTCACCTCAATGGAATTGAGATGGACCCCGTCGCATAATAAGAGATGGTGGTTATCCCCTGCAGATTCTCATGCCTATACACCACTCCTCCCAGGGACACCATGTATTTTTGATAATCAGGACTTTCCTTGCTCTCTTTAAAGCAGCTGTGAATAGGATGCCTGATCCATTAACTACTCGAAGACATGCCTGCAAAATCCACAAGACTTCCTTCAAGGGACTAGTTATCCGGGGTGAGATGTGCCTTTTGCGCTACCCAGGATTATACTTTACCGACTTTAAGTTACTGCATTTCCCAAAACCAGGGACCGAAACCGCAAAAGCTCGCAACTAGTTATGGAAAGTTTTGGACACTTCCATCTTTCTCTGCGCTAAGTCGACCGCCCTATCAAAGGAGACGTACGTAACCGCCACAACCTCCTATATAGCGTCATAGACCGAGGGACCCTTGGGAAAAGACAGGTGGTCGATTAATCTGAACTGATGCTATAGCTGATTCGCTGTTGACTGTGCAATCTGCCGGGACTGGTGGATCACGATGGTGGCGAGATCAGGCTGACTGGGAGAAGGAGCCGGCGGGATCCATGGCCGGATCTTACTGTTAGGATCAGTGGTCCTCTGGACCACCCCCGCCAAAGCGGTTGACTTGCTGCGGCAGGATACCACTAGGTCGTTCCCAGGTGTGACTAGCCCACGGTGGCAGACGAGGTCGAGAGGTACCTTAGCGGATGACAATCTCGTAGTCAGGTCCAGGCACAGGTCAGGGCAGGCGGCAGAGATGCAACGTCAGGTTCAAGTCCGGGCGTCAGCACAGGAGGTCCAGGCAGGTGGGAAGGGAACACAGGCACACAGCAACAGGGAGGAACAGGTAACACGGCAACCAGGACTCCAGGAACGGGAAACACAGGAATACGCAGGAACACAGGAATACTCGTGGAAGCTTTCTCTAAGGATAAGAGGACAAAGATCCGGCAGGGAAGATGGAAACAAAGGTTAAATCAAGACAGGAAATGACCAGTACCAATCACCGTGCGCTGGCCCTTTAAATCTTAGAAAGCAGGACGTCCAGCCCTAGGGAGCGCGCGGCGGAGACTGTAGGGGAGCAGAGAAGAGGGTGAGTGAAAGGAGGGGACGGGGCAGGGGAGAGAGGACGGGTGCACCCGCGATCCGCGACATGGATCGCGGGTGGTGCCCGCAACGGAGGCACAGGTGCCCCGCGATCCGTGGTATGGATCGCGGGGGTGCCGTGACAGGACAGATGGTTGATATCTCCCTGAGACGTGGGCCTGCTCTGCCACTAATATGATACATACTCTCAAAAGGATTCCCTGCCCGATGCTTGTGAAAAGTAATTCAGAACTGCAAGTCTGCCTTGAAAGTATACTAGCCGGGACCTGGAGGGAATATCCAGGCAATATCCCAGCTGCCTGTGACGGCGGGACAGAGTTGAAAGACCGGGACGTCCTTCGCCAAATCACGGGACGTTGGTGGAACTATGCACAGCTCAGTATATGTAAGTAAACATAGAAGCTATAAATGACAGCAAGCAGGGATCTAGAAAACCAGGACCTCATCCCATCTCATCAACATCTTGTACAGTCCCTCTCCCAGTGGTCACTCCTCATCTCATTAAGATCTTTAACCTCTCTATCTCTTCTGTGGTGTCGTCCCTCGTGTTCAAGCATGCTAGTTGCACCCCTTTACTAAAGAAACCTTCACTGGACCCATCCAGTGCTACTAACTACAGACCAGTTTCTAACCTCCCTCTATCCCAAACCCTGGAATGCCTGGTCTATTCTCAACTAACCGCTATCTCTCAGCTAACTCCCTCTTGACCCCCTACAATCTGGTTCTGCTGTATTCCACTGAAACTGCTGATCTCCTCACTGAATAATCCAAAGGTGACTATTCTCTCCTTATTTCTGGATTATCGGCAGCTGTTCGATACTGTGGACCACCAGCTCCTCCAGGATGCTCGTCATTGGTCTAAAGGACACTGCCCTCTTGTGGTTTTCTTCCATCTCTCTGACCACACTTTCAGATGTTCCTTTTCGGATCTTTCTCTTCTCCTCTCATCAAGGTTGGGGGTTCCTCAGAGCTCACTCCTAGGTCCTCTTCTCTTTTCCTTCTATACTGCCCCATGGACAAACCATCAGCAGATTTGGTTTCCATTATCATCTTATGCTAGTGATACCCAGCTGTATGTGTGGCATGTTACATCACCCCTGCCCTACTGCAATACACCAGTGACCACTATAAAATGAGGGACCCTTTAGAGCTCATATATCTCTTGTGGCACCGCCCCATCCTGTAGCTCTGCGAGCAGGGCCTCACTCCTTTTGCTTCATACTACTGTAATGTCTTATTTTATTTGTATACGCGCCCCAAATCTGTAAAGAGTACAGAAGTGATTGACGCTATACTAATGAAGACTATTATTGTAATTATTATTTTAATAGAACCCCTACAATGAATCTCTGCATACCTTACCCCTCATAATGAATTACGCAGTACCCACACCTGCTCCAAAAGGCAGGCGGCCCCTGTCGTTTTTACCCTACTGCCTTGTGCTACAAACAACTCTTGTTCTTGAATGTTAGTGATATAAGCTAACATGTATTGGACAGTGTAGTTGTTGTTCATCAGCAGATGGCAGAATACATTGAATCAGAATCATCTGCTCTGTTAGCACAGTGTGACAAGCGTCCTCATTATAATAGAAGTTTACATCTGGAACCTCAGTAGTGGCCACCTCCCTACATAATCCCCATCCCCTCACACATACATGTGCCACATACAGTATCATATGTCTCTCTTCAGGTACATGTTGTATGTATGGAGCTTACCATATGGAGATGATCTATTCCTCACTTTCCTTCTTCATCCTGATTCCCTATAGTATGATCCTGCTTGCTACCTACTGTATAAGGCTGGATTCACACTGCTGTTGCCCGCCACTTTAGCACGCGCCCCTCTCCATAGGGATATATGGGCACGGCGCCATATGCCATAAAGAGATAGGACATGTACTATCTTTTCACGGGGTACGGGCAGTACGTTGCCGCACGTGTGCTTACAGTACCGCTACTGTAGGGTGCCGTGCGCCATTGCCATCTATGGTGGGACGTATATATGGCTATATATATGTCGGCCATTATACATCCCCCATACGCAGTGTGAATGTAGCCTAACTCTGCTCCTCAATACTGTAAAAGTGCTATACAGAATCCCCTGAAAGACTGTAGGGATTAACAAACTCAAACCTTAAATTTGGTACTGACCCTGTACTGATAAACCACCAACCGTTTGGTCACTTGACCCTGTACCTTGATCACCATCCAACCGTCTGGTACTTGACCTTGCACCTTGATCAACCATCCAACCGTTTGGTACTTGACCTGTACCTTGATCAACCATCCAACCGTTTGGTACTTGACCCTGTACTTGATCAACCATCCAACCCGTTTGGTACTTGACCCTGTACCTTGATCAACCACCAACGTCTCGGTACTTGGACCTTGTACTTTGATAACCTTCCATCCGTCTGGTACTTGACCTTGTACTTTGAGAAATCATCCAACCGTGCTGTACTTGACGTTGTAACTAGAACAACCACCCACCGTCTGGTACTTGACCGTGTACCTAGACTAACCACCCAACCGTCTCGTACTTGACCTTGTACTTTTAAACCTTCCATCCGTCTGGTACTTGACCGTATTTGCTACCTAGACTAACCACCCAAACCGTCTGTTACCTGACCGTGTACTAGACTACCACCAGGACTGTCTGTGGTACAGTCTGGTACCTGACCGTGTACCTAGATTAACCACCCAACCGTCTGGTGCTTGACCGTGTACCTAGACTAACCACCCATAAACAGACCGGGAAACTAAATGTTTGGGTAATGTGGGAAGGCCACAGCGTTTATTAACAACTAAGATAAATTATTAAATAACGTTATAAATTAAAACATTTCCCAACTTGCTAGGCCCGCTTGGCATCTTCAAAATCTTGAGAACCAACTTCGCCCGAAATGGCGGCTGCGTCCCTGCAGCCGGCATGTGGGCATCTTCCAGCGCCTTAGGGCCTGTGTAACTTCCGCCTTCGCTGTGACAACTGTAGGAAAACAGAAGGAAACAGCCAGAACCGAGGAAAGAAAGCTGAAAAGAAACTACATTTCTGAGGCAGGGTGGGAGGGTGACTTCTCGCCTCTTCGGTCCGGGGCAGAGGGAAGAGGCCCCCACGTGCTCTCGGACTTTATAAAACACGGCGGGTCCTTACCCGCCCCAAACACCGCATCCGGTGACCTCACACGGGAGGGGTAAAGGGGCAAGCCCCACCATCCCCACTAAGGCTTGAAACCACCCCCTACAGTCCTCAGCCCCTTCGCTATTTGCTTGGGGCTTGTTAGACTGTAGGGTTAACAAACTCAACCTTAAATTTGGTACTATGACCCTGTACTTATAACCTGCCGAACTTGGTTACTGACCCTTACCTGTGATCAAAACCATCCAACCGTCTGCTTGACCTTGAGCAACCTTGATCAAACCATCCAACCGTTGGTACTTGACCCTGTACCTTATCAACCATCACAAACCGTTTGGTACTTGACCCTGTACCTTGATCAACCATCCAACCGTTTGGTACTTGACCTGTACGTGATCAACCATCCAACGCGGTACTTGACCTTTACTTTGATAAACCTTCCATCCGTCTGGTACTGACCTTGTACTTTGAGAATCATCCACCGTCTGTTACAATTGACCGTACTAGACTAACCACCAACCGTCTGGTACCTTGACCGTGTACCTAGACTACCCACCCAACCGTCTGGTACTTGGACCTTGTACTTTGATAAACCTTCCATCCGCGGTCTTGACCGTTACTAGACTAACTCACCCAACCGCTGGTACCGACCTTTGTCCTAGACTAACCACCCAACTGTGCTGTTCCCCTGACCGTTTGTTACCTAGATTAACCACCCAACCGTCTGGTCTTGACCGTTACCTAGACTAACCACCCATATAACGAACCGGGAAACTAATGTTTTGGTAATGTGGGAAGGCCACAGCGTTTATTAACAACTAAGATAAATTATTAAATAACGTTATAAATTAAAACATTTCCCAACTTGCTAGGCCCGCTTGCATCTTCAAAATCTTGAGAACCAACTTCGCCCGAAATGGCGGTGGCGTCCTGCAGCCGGCAGGTGGGCATCTTCCAGCGCCTTAGGGCCTGTGTAACTTCCGCCACGGAGCAGCCTCCTCCCTCCTACCACCGGCTGCGACCCCCCACACAGACCAAGGCCATGGCCTTCTCAGCCTGTTCCTGCAGGCCGAGAAGGAAAATATTCTAAAATATTCACCTCAATGGAATTGAGATGGACCCCGTCGCATAATAAGAGATGGCGGTTATCCCCTGCAGATTCTCATGCCTATGCAGCACTCCACCCAGGGACACCATGTATTGTGATAATCAGGACTTTCCTTGCTCTCCTTAAGGCAGCTGTGAATAGGATGCCTGACCCATTAACTGCTCGAAGACATACCTGCAAAACCCACAAGACTTCCTTCAAGGGACTAGTTATCCGGGGTGAGAGGTGCCATTTACGCAACCCAGGATTATACTTTACCGACTTTAAGTTACTGCATTTACCCAAAACCAGGGACCGAGACCGCAAAAGCTCGTAACTAGTTATGGAGAGTTTTGGACACTTCCATCTTTCTCTGCACTAAGTCAACCGCCCTATCAAAGGAGACGTACGTAACCGCCACAACCTCCTATATAGCGTCATTGACCGAGGGACCTTTGGGAAAAGACAGGTGAGCAATTAATCTGAACTTTCCGGGCTCCTTTTGGGAACTAATCCTGGCGGTTCTATAAGGGACCGGCCATCCTACCCGGGGAAACCTAAGCCTGGCGGTTCTATAAGGGACCGGCAATCCCACCCGGGGAAACCTCATTCCCGACCTTCTCCAGTGCTAATACTGGATTGAAAGAAATTAAACTACCGCAATTAACCAACATTGCGGTAGGCTGGAGGCTAACCTGATGCAGTGGATGGGGTGAGAAGTGCCTTTTGTGCTGCCCAGGATTATCCTTCACTGACATTAACCCCTTAACGCCGGAGCCACTTTTCACCTTCCTGACACGGGGCAGTTTTTGAAATCTGCCCTGTGTCACTATAAGTGGTTATAACTTTGGAACGCTTTACCATATCCAAGTGATTTTAAAATTGTTTTCTCGTGACCCCTTGTACTTCATGTTAGTTACAAAATTTTGGTGTTATGTTTTGCATTTAATTAGGAGAAATTCAGATATTTGGTGAAAATTTTGAAAAATTCTCAATTATTTGGTGGAACTTTAGAAAAATTCTCGATTACCGGACTTCAAAAATGTTCTACTTCATCCCATACATCACTTCCATCTTTCTCTGCACTAAGTCGACCGCCCTATCAAAGGAGATGTACGTAACCGCCACCACCTCCTATATAGCGTCATAGACCGATGGACCCTTGGGAAAAGACAGGTGGACGATTAATCTGAACTTTCCGGGCTCCTTTTGGTAACTAAGCCTGGCGGTTCTATAAGGGACCGGCCATCCTACCCGGGGAAACCTAAGCCTGGCGGTTCTATAAGGGGGCGGCCATCCTACCCGGGGAAACCTAAGCCTGGCGGTTCTATAAGGGACCGGCCATCCTACCCGGGGAAACCTTTTCCCGACCTTCTCCAGTGCTAATACTGGATTGAAGAAATTAAACTGCCGCATTTAACCAACATTGCGGTGGGCTGGTGGCTAACCTGATGCAGTGGATGGGGTGAGAAGTGCCTTTTGTGCTGCCCAGGATTATCCTACTGACATTAACCCCTTAACGCCGAAGCCACTTTACACCTTCCTGACACGGGCCATTTTTGAAAACTGCTCTGAGTCACTATAAACGGTCATAACTATGAAACGGTTTACCATATCCAAGTGATTTTAAAATTGTTTTCACGTGACACTTTGTACTTCATGTTAGTTACAACATTTTGGTGGTATGTTTTGCCTTTATTTAGGAGAAATTCAGATATTTGGTGAAAATTTTGAAAAATTCTCGATTACCGGACTTCAAAATGTTCTACTTTATCCCATACATAGTCATAACCGCTAAAATACTTAATAACTAACATTCACCGAATGACTAATTTATGTGGACGTGATGTTTTATACATATTTAAATTTTTACAGGATGTTATGGGGCTTTGAATGTTCCGTGTGATTTTCCATATTTTCATAAAAAAGATGTTGTCGGTCTATGTGCCTTCTTGGAGGGCACATTGTGATGCTGTCAGTCATGTGCTTCTTGGAGGGCACTTGTAATGGTAGTCGGTCAGTGCTTCTTGGAGGGCACATTGTGATGGTTGTTCGTCATGTGCTTCTTGGAGGGGATTTGTGATGGTAGTCGTCGGTCATGTGCTTTCTTGGAGGGCACAATTTGATGGTTGTCGGTCAGTGCTTCTTGGAGGGCACATTGTGATGTAGTCGGTCATGTGCTTCTTGAGGGCACATTTGTGATTGTGCAGTCATGTGCTTCGTGAGGGCACATGTGATGGTTGTCAGTCAGTGTTTCTTGGAGGGATCTTGTGATGTTGTCGGTCATGTGCTTCTGGGAGGGCACATTGTGATGGCTGTCGGTCATGTGCTTCTTGGAGGGCACATTGTGATGGTAGTCGGTCATGTGCTTCTTGGAGGGGATATTCTGATGGTTGTTGGTCATGTGCTTCTTGGAGGGCACGTTGTGATGGTTGTCAGTCATGTGCTTCTTGGAGGGCACATTGTGATGGTTGTCAGCCATGAGCTAACTGCAGGTGACATTGTAACAGTTTACAGTTATGTGTTATATATGGTGGGTGAATTGTTCAGTGGTCATTGTTGTTGCATACAGGTGACATTGTAATGGTGTTGTTACTGTAAGAGCCATTATTACATGCAGTAGCTACTGTCCTGTGTAAGAAGGTTGCAACAAACTATAAGACAGTATCCCAGTTATCAGAGATTGCGTGCCATAATACAATCATAATTTTGATCTATATCCTCAGGATTAACAGGAATGTTTGTATTCGCTGCATTTTCTATATTGATGCTGGTCTTCATATCTTGTGACTGTGATATAAATGGCTGAATACGCTCTGTATATCAGTCGGGCTTGTCTACAATTTTGAAGTGCAGAGTTGCTTCCCACAGTGCACGACTGAAACCCTATAATCATTGTGTCACGCCCTGACAGCTTGTAGTAGTTGTACTTTAACATTGTATCACGTTCTTTGCAGGATCACACTGCTCCAAATGTACAATATGTACTTCAAAGCCGTGACACTCCTCTGCCGGTGTAATAAAATAATATACTATAAAAGATATAAAATACAGCAGAAGTGCTCCAACTGTGACTTCTGAGCTAACTTTCAAACAGTGGGGGCACAGATGCCTCTAAAGACCAAATCTAATCTAATTATAGTCGCTTTAAATGAGGGAGCGGTTCCTAGTGGTACTTGTATGGAATAAAAAATGCAATGCAAGCACACAGTGTCGGGCCTTGGCTTGATCGCATATTGCTTCCATTGTTTAAAGGGAACCTGTCATCAGAAATTGGCCTAATAACCCACTAGCAGTATGTTGTCAAGCAGCTGAGCAGCTTTAGATGATGTTTTTTCATGGCCTAGTGGTGGCATCCTCTAATCAACTTTGAAGTGGCATGAAATTGGTTTTATAAGTCAAGGTTTATGAAGTATTGGTTTATGAAGTAAAGTCAGAAAGTTAGACACTGAAGTCAAGCTTCCCTGCCTTAAATGCCCCCCTTCAGTGTTATTGATGGCCCCATGTCCAGGGACCTCTGATCAGATCTCCTGAAGTCCGGTGCATGTCAACCCATGGAGGAGATGTTCAAAGTCAGCAAAGCTTTGACTTCAGTGTTAAACTCTCCGCCTCCTTGACTTTATACATCTATTTCAAAGTTGATTTTCTGGATGATACCACCAAGCTGGTTCATAAAAGAAACATCATCTGGAATCTGTTCAACTACTTACAACATACTGGTAGTGTCAGGACTCGCAAATTGTACTGAGAATCAGGTTCAGGCTTCTTGCTGGAAGCCACACCCGAGCTGCCTGTGATTGACAGCTGCATTTCTGATCCTGGGAAGCGGTGGTGTGTCCTGAACTCGTTTTGCCTGCAGCTGTCGTTTGATGATGGACGCTGAGCCAGTCAGTGCTGGAGGTAGTGTCCATTACTTGCCTTATATTCTGCTCAGCCCCTTCATTTGGTGCGGTTATTCATCTTTCTGTGTATCTAGTGCTCTTGCTATTGTGTTTCTGCTATTCTGTGTGTACTGACTTCTGCTTTGCCTACTGAACATTCTATTTGCTATACGAATCTGTACCTTTGCCGCCATCTGGTTTTGACCCGTTTTGTTTACTTCGCTTGTCTGTCTGTATTTGTTGTTTGTCCCTCAGTATCGTTTATCTCCTAGTGTGACCCCACTTTTCTGTCTATAGTGTTGGTTTCGTTACCAGTTGATCACTGGCCTATATCAGTACTCAGTTACCTGTCCGCTCCACCATCCAGCAGCTGGCAGACAAAGTAGGTTTCCCTATCATCTTGTAGGGTCACTCGGGACCGTCAGTTAAGTTCCTATAGTGGTGTTCGCCCTTACCAGGGCGGTTTATCTGCTTGGCAGGGCCTTAGTCCGCAGGGACGTCGCAGGGTGAGTTCGCCACCACCTACCTAGTCTGACAGCTAGCGCCAAGCCTGGTGTGGTTTGCGCGATTGCTGGACGGTGCTGACAGGTATGGTTTATTAAGCCAAATTCTGATGACAGGTTCCCTTTAAATGCAGATACTCGGTGCTGGTTACTGATCGCATGTGTTTCCACAACACAAGCACCATGTGTGACCGCGCAGATGTCTCAGAGCATATGTGTTTTTACCAAAAACATGCATTTTCCCAATGCGCTGTCAATGCGTTTCATTATTCACCATAAGCACAACGAAATGCGATAAAAATGAAGCAGAAATGTGCCAAAAACAGCATGCTTGAAGACAGTCTAGCTACATGCGCACATGCTTTTTGTGGGAACCAATCAACAGTCCCCTGTGCTGACCCAACATGACATAATGATAGACGGCACGGCCACATACATGCAGTAATAGACCTGCGCTATATTGGCATTCCAGGCATTTGGCTTTGCCAGGGCTGTGGAACCCTAAGTCAATAGGACCATGCCATAAGGCTGTGTTCACATATTTATTTACATTATTTTAAATGAACATCCCATGAATGCATTTTTAACACAATGTTACATGTTATAAATGCAAGGTGAATGCAGCCTAATAATAAAGTCCTTAGTCCAAGTTCTGCCCCGGTGCACTAGCATTAGGTCCATAAACAGTGCTGCATTTTGGAGTCTGCCCCAAAGTAAGGCACATGAATGTGAAATGAGGACTGTGCTAGCAGCTACCACACGTCCCATTTACTTTTAATGGACTCACATGATAGACCATGAGTACACAACCCTGTCCAGCTTATACTATTGTCTTTCAATAGTGTGGTGACAGTCGGCCCTAAAGAATGGTCCATTTTGTGTGCAGGTAGGCAAAAGTTGAGATAGAGGTGAATCAAGGGGTCATCCGCTCCACCCATGAGTGCACACATTAGTGGGTCGCTGGCAGCACCAGAGTCGTCTGCCAGTTGGTGCTTGTGATGGTTGTCGGTCATGTGCTTCTTGGAGGGCACATTGTGATGGCTGTCAGTCATGTGCTTCTTGGAGGGCACATTGTGATGGTAGTCGGTCGTGATGGTTGTCAGTCATGTGCTTCTTGGAGGGGATATTGTGATGGTAGTCGGTCATGTGCTTCTTGGAGGGCACATTGTGATGGTTGTCAGTCATGTGCTTCTTGGAGGGCACATTGTGATGGTTGTCAGTCATGTGTTTCTTGGAGGGGATATTGTGATGGTTGTCGGTCATGTGCTTCTGGGAGGGCACATTGTGATGGCTGTCGGTCATGTGCTTCTTGGAGGGCACATTGTGATGGTAGTCGGTCCTATTTTCGTGTGAGTTGGGTCTTTGTCACTTAGACCATTGTGGCGCTCAAGTTTGAAATTTTTTAATTAAAGAGTTGTTATTAAAGTATTCACTCTGATCACTTCACGGTACGGCCTGTGACAAGCATCCACTGTCGCGTGTTAGAGCGAATGTGTCACCCACACACCGTGGAATAAATTATACACTGCGCTGACACACCCGCTCCTGAAGGGAGATACGCACAGGCCCGGCCACTGCAGTGCTGGGGCGGCACGTATCCCTACATGGGTGCCCTGTCCCTGCGCTCGCTAACATTCCCTAATCCCCCCGGTTTATATCCTGACTGCTCTGTCTTGTGTGAGTAGTGATAAGCGGATACTTGTGTTCTAGTGTGAGATATGCGCGGATGTTCTTGTGCTGTGATACGGCTGATTACCTCTGTGTTTTGGATGACTGGTTTTCTTGTGTATGAAGGTATTGGCCATCCAGAGGGGAGGCCACTGAACCTAACCGGATGAAGTCTTCGCTGGTGGAGCTGATTGTCATGATGAGAAACTGTGCTTTGTCTTATCAATTGTTGTTGATGTGTTCGGAAGTTGAAGTGATGCATGATGCGGTGTTGCTTGTATGTATGCAGAGCTCGAGGTGGAGCTTAGAAACCTTGGCGCGCATTACGGGTGAACCTCTGGGGACGCGGTGGTGTAGATGATGAAGACTCTGTTTTGCGGATTCCTGGCGAAGTAGTTGGATGCTCCGATGTCCCCTTGGACGCTTGTCAGGCGGTGGGAAAAAGTCTCTGACGGGGTGCGGGGTGTGAGTCGCCACTCCGGCCACTGGAAAAAACCCCCCCGGGTGACGATGGCTGTTGTTTAGTTGTCGCGCCGTCCTCCGTGATGATGGAATGATGCTGGGCCTGCACGGTTCTGGTGAGAGGAGCTTCAGAGCACGTGGATCGGCAGGCCGCCTGCGGATGGCCTGCTGGGAGTCCCACTCTGCTGTGACGTTGCTGCTTTAGGAC
Source organism: Engystomops pustulosus (assembly GCA_019512145.1). Classification (NCBI taxonomy): domain Eukaryota; kingdom Metazoa; phylum Chordata; class Amphibia; order Anura; family Leptodactylidae; genus Engystomops; species Engystomops pustulosus. The sequence goes on along the minus strand of CM033646.1, from coordinate 109,633,932 downwards.
AGGGATCTGTGGTCTCCTGTGCTGTGTGCGCCGTTGGACATAGTAGGTCTCTTCGCATCAAGGTATGCAGAGAGGGATCGGAATAGGAAGATGAGGAGGAAGGGGAGCTGCCCATGGATCCGGGTGTGTGTGTTGGCTGGGCCGGGAGGCATGGTGGGGGAAGCAGAGGGCCGGGACGCAGGCGTGGATAAGCGCTGCTGGCGCTCCTAGTTTGTGGGGGGTATGTTACAGGGAGGGAGGTTGGGGCTGACTGGGGATCTAGGCCCAAAGCCTGGTATGGGGCTGCCTGGGAGAATGCCCGAGGCCTGGAGTGTGGGTAGGCCCGAGGTCTGCTGATGGGCCTAGGGCTGAAGGGGGATAGGCCCGAGGCCTTGTGCCGAGCCCAGGCTGCGTGCTGGATAGGCCGAGGCCTGCACTGGCTGGCGTGGGGGCCGGGCCTGTTAGCAGGCCCAGGGCAGGCTGAAAATAGGCCGAGGCCACCGGAAGTCCCGCCTAGGCGCCGGTAGCCTGAAGCCTGCCGCACGCGGGGAGGTCGATGGGGGGTCCGGAAGGTGCTGGGAAACAGGCCCCCTGCAGTGTGAGGAGCGGACGGGGATCCCCGCTGCCGACGGAGGGCGGCTCGGCTTGCCAGGGGACCGGCCGGGTGCGGAGGCCGCAGGCTCCGGCTGGTGCTGGAGGTGAGGGGAGCGAATCGCGAGGTGAGGGGAATTAACGGGGGGTGGGAGTTAGTGGGCGGCCATAGCGGGCGCCCGTAGGAGAGGATATCGGGGATTGGCGGGCGCATGCGAGGTGTAGACGGTTACCTTGTAGCCCGGAGCTGGGGAGCCGGCATCGGGCAAAAGCGGAGACCGGCCGGACCTGACTGGAGTGTGAGGAGCGGGGAGGTCCTTGGCCGGGGCGGCCCTGGTGGTGAGCAGTACCGAAGTGGAGCAGGGGGGAGGGGGGAGCGGCAGCAGCGCTGGGGTAGTGTAGCGGCCCAATCAGCGCTGGGGTGCAGGGCAGGGGAGCGGGGCAGCTCAGCCGCTGGGGGTCAGGGCATGGGGAGCGGGCAGCAGCGCTGGGGGTGCCAGAGGATGGAACCTACCCCCTTTGCATTCTTCTCACAGGGATCCCCGACGATCCTCCTGGCAGTCGGTGTCCCACGTGTCTGGACACGCCAATCTTCTTCTGGGCCGGCCCCGCGCTTCCTGGCTGGTGTAGTGATCCTGGGCTTCAGGGACAGGAGGTCCTGATCTTCTTCAGGGGACGTCCTCCATCTTCGGCCAGCTGCTGCTCCCGTGAAGGAGGTAAAGAGCACTGGGTGGGTGGTGGTGACAGGGTGCGGGCCGCCGGCAGGGGGTGGTGGCTGTACCCTCCTGTGTAAGCCACTGCCGGAGGATTCGTTCCTAGGAGATGGGTGTCCCTCTTCAGGGACGTCCGCTTTCTTGAATCCACCCCGCAGCAGAGCGCTGCAGGAGGGTATCCAGCATGGCTGCACACCATCCAGGGGCCACTTGTCCAGAGTACTAGATCTTCTAGGGAAGCCATGCTGGGTATTTGCAGAGGTGTCCTCTACTTCTCGCCTCTTCGGTCCAGGGGGCAAGAAGGAAAGAGGCCCCCCCCACGTTGCTCTCGGACTTATAAAACCACCGTGCGGGTCCTTACCCCGCCCCCAAACACCGCCTCCGTTGACCTCACACGGGAGGTTTAAAGGGGCAAGCCCCACCAGCCTACCAGAAGGCTTGAAACCACCCCCTACAGTCCTCAGCCCCCTTGCTATTGCTTTGGGGCTTGTTAGTAACACACAAATAGTGCACCCTAGTGTAATCTACTGTAAAATGACCCTCAACCTGGCCATCACACTATAAATAACCTTATAGTGATCTATCACTGTATACCGCCCTCTTTCTGATGCTACACAGCAGGACTGGTCCAGCACCCGCATTACCAGACAGTTCCGGGGTCCAGCCGGCCAGAGAGGGCCCACGCCATCACAGCTTCTGGACAGATATCACTGCAGAGCCAGGTCCTCAAATGGCTCTTGTGTGTATGTGTATTGAGAGCAAGAAATAACATGTACAAGAATTTCATGTTGGTAATATGAATGTATAAAATTTGGTGGAGGTTTGAGTGGCCATGGGCCAAACTGCCTATATTAATCCACTACTGCCATGGTCCTGTAAAAAATTATTTTGGGATATGGGAAAGGAGAGTATGGGAAAATGGTACAACGCTAAAAACTATTCAAGTGTAGTTACAAACACCATGTGGAATCTGTGAATTCACCTGTCAACATGTGATATTGGTTTAATGAGCATTTCGGGTAATGATAAAAGCTGAAACCCTTTGCAATACTTGGAGGAAGGCAGGAAAGGCACTTAGAAGAACGCCACCGGATAATCCTACATGTCCTGCTCAGTAGAGGCTCCAGTTATTCAACAATTTTGCCTTCAGACATTTGTAAATATCAATTGATCATATTCAAGCCCCGGAACAGGTAACATCATATCACCGGCGTGTTTACAGCACAACCACGCCCATGGCTTGAGCTCGTACCAGTCTTGTATGGTTTCGGAGTGATTGATATTTTCAAATAGAGTCGAAAGACAAAATTAACTGCCATTTTGGTGCTGGGTCAATCTGCCATTTTGCTCACTGCTACTCCAAGGAGGGATCCACAGCACATAAGTGACAGAAATTGCTCGAAACACGGGTGAGCTGAATTATTACAATTCCGATTACCCAGAAAAATGACATTGATTTGACCTAGGTCTTTTTCAATTTTGGTGTCGCAAAAATCGAAATGTGTGCAAAAAATTCGAAAATGGATTTTTTGCTAAATACATACCGGTATCAATGCAAAAAACAGATAGTGCAATATTTTCTATGAGCCATCCAATGTTAGCAATTTCAACACTTAATGTAGACATTCAATATTTGACAACTTTGTAAGCAACAACATAAATCTCCATCTTTGAGGGGGAACTTAAAGTAAATCAACACATTCAAAAAGTAAAAAAAAACATCTAAAAATACTCACCTGCACTCCTCTTGATGTTGATCACGGTGCTGTCTGTCGCTAGTCTGGATCACCTGGACAAGAAAGTTATAATTAGGGACCCGAAGCGCAGAGACGACCTTTTTGTTACAACGCTTGTATACAATTATATTGTAACCGTTGTCATTCATTGCTTCTTTGGAGGGCACATTGGATGGTTTGTCAGTCATGTGCTTCTTGGAGGGCACATTGTGATGGTAGTCAGGTCATGTGCTCTTGGAGGGAATATTGATGGTTGTCATCATGTTCTCTTTTGGAGGGGATATTGTGATGGTTGTCGGTCAGTGTCTTCTTGGAGGGCACATTGTGATGGCTGTCAGTCATGTGCTTCTTGGGGCACATTGTTGATGGTAGTCGTCATGTGCTTCTTGGAGGCACTTGTGATGGTTGTCAGTCATGTGCTTCTTGGAGGGGATATTGTGATGGTAGTCGTCATGTGCTTCTTGGAGGCACATGTGATGGTTGTCGGTCCATTGCTTCTTGGATTGGAGGGCACATTGTGATGGTAGTCGGTCATGTGCTTCTTGGAGGGGATATTCTGATGGTTGTTGGTCATGTGCTTCTTGGAGGGCACGTTGTGATGGTTGTCAGTCATGTGCTTCTTGGAGGGCACATTGTGATGGAAGTATTTGTAAAGTGCATCTCATGTCGCAAAAAATAAGCCCTTATTTTTTGCGACATGAGATGCACTTTACAAATACTTCATTTTAGTGGGTCATCAGCTTATTGATGAGATTTTATTAACTCTTGAATGTATGGGTGAAAGAAAAATTGTCAATTTTGGTTCCCTTTCTTTTTGTATTTTTTGGAGGTCGCACCGTACACTAAAAATACTATATTATCTTTATTCTATAGGTCACTACGATTACAGTGATACCTCATGTATATAGTTTTTTATTTTTTCAATTTTACTGAATAAACTAAAATAGAGGAAATCTCATTTGTTTTTGCATCGCCATCTTTTCGGAGATGTAACTTTAATATTTTTTGTTAACAGAGCGAGTTTAGGGCTTAATTTTACGTGTTGAGTTGTTCTTTTCAATTGATACCATTTTGACGCTCAATTTTTTTTTTTTTTTTTTTAATTAAAGTATGTTTTTATTAAATGTATTAACTCTTAACACTTTTACAGGTAAGTCTGATCAAGCGATCCTCTGATCGCTTGTTCAAGCTATTGTTCGCCACACACAGTGTAATACAGATGTATCACACTGCGCGGACCCGGCTCCTGGAAGGAGGATCGCACAGCCCTGGGCACTGGCATTCCCGGGGCTGCGATCCCTAAATGGGTTGCCCTGTCCTGCGCTAGCAAATTCCCTAAGCCCACAGGTGTATCCTGACTGGCTTGTAATTGTGTGAGTAGTGATCTAATGGACGTGATGACCTCTGTGTTCTTGTGTGATGAGGTAATGGACGTGATGACCTCTGTGGGGGCAGAAGGAAAGAGGCCCCCCCACGTGCTCTCGGACTTTATAAAACCACCGGGCGGGTCCTTACCCGCCCCCAAACACCGCCTCCGGTGACCTCACACGGGAGGGGTAAAGGGGCAAGCCCCACCAGCCTACCAGAAGGCTTGAAACCACCCCCTACAGTCCTCAGCCCCTTCGCTATTTGCTTTGGGGCTTGTTAGTAACACACAAATAGTGCACCCTAGTGTAATCTACTGTAAAATGACCCTCAACCTGGCCATCACACTATAAAATAACCTTATAGTGATCTATGCACTGTATACCGCCCTCTTTCTGATGCTACACAGCAGGACTGGTACCAGCACCCAGCATTACCAGACAAGTGCCGGGGTCCAGAGCGGCCAGAGAGGCCCACGCCACTCACAGCTTCTGGACAGATATCACTGCAGAGCCAAGGTCCTCAAATGGCTCTTGTGTGTATGTGTATTGAGAGCAGAAAGAAATACATGTACAAGAATTTCATGTTGGTGATATGATGTATAAAATTTGGTGGGAGGTTTGAGTGGCCATGGGCCAAACTGCCTATATTATAATCCACTACTGCCATGGTCCTGTAAAAAAGTTATTTTGGGATATGGGAAAGGAGAGTATGGGAAAATGGTACAACGCTAAAAAACTATTCAAGTGTAGTTACAAACACCATGTGGAATCTGTGAATTCACCTGTCAACATGTGATAGTGGTTTAATGAGCATTTCGGGTAATGATAAAAGCTGAAACCCTTTGCAATACTTGGAGGGAAGGCAGGAAAGGCACTTAGAAGAACGACCACGGATAAATCCTACATGTCCTGCTTCAGTAGAGGCTCCAGTTATTCAACAATTTTGCCTTCAGACATTTGTAAATATCAATTGATCATATTCAGCCCCGGAACAGGTAACATCATATCACCGGCGTGTTTACAGCACAACCACGCCCATGGCTTGAGCTCGTACCAGTCTTGTATATGGTTTACGGAGTGATTGATATTTTCAAATAGAGTCGAAAGACAAAATTAACTGCCATTTTGGTGCTGGGTCAATCTGCCATTTTGCTGCACTGCTTACTCCAAGGAGGGATCCACAGCACATAAAGTGACAGAAATTGCCTCGAAACACTGGTGAGCTGAATTATTACAAATTCCGATTACCCAGAAAAATGACATTGATTTGACCTAGGTCTTTTTCAATTTTGGTGTCGGCAAAAATCGAAATGTGTGCAAAAAATTCAGAAAATGGGATTTTTTGCTAAATACATACCGGTATCAAATGCAAAAACAGATATGTGCAATATTTTTCTATGAGCCATCCAATGTTAGCAAATTCAAACACTTAATGTAGAGCATTCAATATTTGACAACTTTGTAAGCAACAACATAAATCTCCATCTTTGAGGGGAGGAGACTTAAAGTAAATCAACCATTCAAAAAAGTAAAAAAAAAACATCTAAAAATACTCACCTGCACTCCTCTTGATGTTGATCACGGTGCTGTCTGTCGCTAGTCTTGGATCACCTGGAAAAGAAAGTTATAATTAGGGACCCGAAGCGCAAGGACGAGACCTTTTTGTTACACGCTGTATACAAATTATATTGTAACCGTTGTCAGTCATGTGCTTCTTGGAGGGCACATTGTGATGGTAGTCAGTCATGTGCTTCTTGGAGGGAATATTGTGATGGTTGTCAGTCATGTGCTTCTTGGAGGGGATATTGTGATGGTTGTCGGTCATGTGCTTCTTGGAGGGCACATTGTGATGGCTGTCAGTCATGTGCTTCTTGGAGGGCACATTGTGATGGTAGTCGGTCATGTGCTTCTTGGAGGGCACATTGTGATGGTTGTCAGTCATGTGCTTCTTGGAGGGGATATTGTGATGGTAGTCGGTCATGTGCTTCTTGGAGGGCACATTGTGATGGTTGTCGGTCATGTGCTTCTTGGAGGGCACATTGTGATGGTAGTCGGTCATGTGCTTCTTGGAGGGCACATTGTGATGGTTGTCAGTCATGTGCTTCTTGGAGGGCACATTGTGATGGTTGTCAGTCATGTGTTTCTTGGAGGGGATATTGTGATGGTTGTCGGTCAGTGCTTTGGGGAGGGCACATTGTGATGGCTGTCGGTCAGTGCTTCTTGGAGGGCACATTGTGATGGTAGTCGGTCATGTGTTCTTGGAGGGGATATTCTGATGGTTGTTGGTCATGTGCTCTTGGAGGCACGTTGTGATGGTTGTCAGTCATGTGCTTCTTGGAGGGCACATTGTGATGGTTGTCAGCCATGAGCTAACTGCAGGTGACATTGTAACAGTTTACAGTTATGTGTTATATATGGTGGGTGAATTGTTACAGTGGTCATTTTGTGCATACAGGGACATTGTAATGGGTGTTGTTACTATAAGAGCCATTATTACAGTAGCTACTGTCCTGTGTAAGAAGGTTGCAACAAACATAAAGACAGTTAGTCCCAGTTATCAGAGGATTGCGTAGCCATAACAATCATAATTTGATCTAATACCTCAGGATATGAACAGGAATGTTTGTATTCGCTGCATTCTATTAATTGATGCTGGTCATTCATATCTTGACTGTGATATAAATGGCTGAATACGCTCTGTATATCAGTCGGGCTTGCTACAATTTTAGAATGTGCAGAGGTTGCTTCCCACAGTGCACGACTGAAACCCATATCATTGTGTCACGCCTGACAGCTGTGAGTAGTTGTACTTTAACATTGTAGTCACGTTCTTGCAGGATCACACTGCTCCAAAATGTAAAATATGTACTTCCAAAGCCTTGACAACTCCTCTGCCGGTGTAGTATAAAATATATACTATGAAAGTATAAAATACAGGGCAGAGTGCTCCAAATGTGACTTCTGAGCTGAACTTTCAAACAGTGGGGGCACAGATGCCTCTAAAAGACCAAATCAATCTAATTATAGTCGCTTTAAATGAGGGAGCGGTTCCATGTGGTACTTGTATTGGGATAAAAAAATGCAATGCAAGCACACAGTGTCGGGCTTGGCTTGATCGCATATGTGCTTCCATTGTTTTAAAGGGAACCTGTCATCAGAAATTGGCCTAATAACCACTAGCAGTATGTTGTCAAGCAGCTGAGCAGCTTATAGATGATGTTTTTTCATGGCCTAGTGGTGATCCTCTAATCAACTTTGAAGTGGCTGTAAATTGGTTTTATGAAGTCAAGGTTTATGAAGATTGGTTTATGAAGTAAAGTCAAGAAGTTAGAACCTGAAGTCAAGCTTCCCTGCCTTAAAATGCCCCTTCAGTGTTATTGATGGCCCCATGTCCAGGGACCCATTGATCAGATCTCCTGAAGTCCGGTGCATGTCAATCACCATGGGAGGAGATGTTCAAAGTCAGCAAGAGCTTTGACTTCAGTGTTAAACTCTCCGCCTCCTTGACTTTATACATAATTTCAAAGTTGATTTTCTGGATGATACACCACCAAGCTGGTTCATAAAAGAAACATCATCTGGAATCTGTTCAACTACTTGACAACATACTGGTAGTGTCAGGACTCGCAAATTGTACTGATGAGATCAGGTTTCAGGCTTCTTGCTGGAAAGCCACACCCAGAGCTGCCTGTGATTGACAGCTGCATTTCTGATCCTGGGAAAGCTGGGTGTGTCTCTGAAACTCGTTTTGCCTGCAGCTGGGTTTGAGTGATGGACGGCTGAGCCAGCAGTGTGGAGGTAGTGTCCATTACTGCCTTTATTCTGCTCAGCCCCTTCATTTGGTGCTGGTTATTGCAATCTTTCTGTGATCTAGTGCTCTTGCTATTGTGTTTCTGCTATTCTGTGTACTGACTTTGCTTTGCCTACTGAACATTCTATTTGCTATACGAATCTGTACCTTTGCCGCCATCTTGGTTTTGACCCGGTTGTTTGACTTCGCTTGTCTGTCTGTATTTGTTGTTTGTCCCTCAGTATCGTTTATCTCCTAGTGTGACCCCACTTTTCTGTCTGTCTAGTGTTGGTTTCTGTTACCAGTGTGATCACTGGCCATATATCAGTATCTCAGTTACCTGTCGCTCCACCATCCAGCAGCTGGCGACAAAGTAGGTTTTCCCTATCATCTTGTAGGGTCACTCAGGGACCGTCAGTTAAGTTCTCTATAGTGGGTTCGCCCTACCAGGGCGGTTTATCTGCTTAGGCAGGGCCTTAGTCGCAGGGACGTCGCAGGGTGAGTTTCGCCACACCACTAGTCTGACAGCTAGCGCCAAGCCTGGTTGTGGTGTTGCGCGATTGCTGGACAGGTGCTGACAGGTATGGTTTATTAAGCCAAATTCTGATAGACAGGTTCCCTTTAAATGCAAGATACTCGGGTGCTGGTTACTGATCGCATGGTTTCACAACAAGCACCATGTGTGAACCCGCAATGTCTCAGAGCATATGTGTTTTTACCAAATACATGCATTTTCCCAATGCGCTTGCAATGCGTTTCATATACAGCATAAGCAACAACGAAAATGCGATAAAAAATGAAGCGAATGTGTCAAAAACAGCATGTGAAGACGTCCTAAGGCTACATGGCACTGCCTTTTGTGGGAACCAATCACACAGTCCCCTGTGCTGACCAACGATGACAATAATGATAGAACGCACGAGCCACAATACATGCAGTAATAGGACCTGCCGTATATTTGGCAGTCCAGGCATTTGGCTTTTGCACAGAGGCTGTGGAATCCTAAGTCAAAGGACCAGCCATAAGGCTGTTACATATTTAATTACATTATTTTAAAGAACATCCCATGAATGCAATTTTAACACAATGTTAACATGTTATTAATGCAAGGTGTGAATGCAGCCTAATATAAAGTCCTTAGTCCAAGTTCTGCCCCTGTGCACATAGCATTAGGTCCTATAACAGTGCTGCATTTTGGAGTCTGCCCCAAGTAAGGCACATGAATGTGAAATGAGGACGTGTACTAGCAGCTACCACACGTCCCCATTTACTTTATGGACTCATGCATAAGACCATGGATACCACAACCCTGTCGGCTTATACTAGTCTTTCAATAGTGGGTGACAGTCGGCCATAAAGAATGGTCCATTTTGTGTGCAGGTAGGCAAAGTTGAGAATAGAGGTGAATCAGGGGTCATCCGCCTCCATGACACATTTTGCGCCTGCAGCCAGGAGCTCTGCCAGTGTGCCTCATGTGATGAAGTAATCACACTTGCTGGTTCAGAGCTGCTACAGGGGAATGAGGGGACTGAGTATTAGATTTTTTTCACTAAAAAAGTGGGCTAGTAGGGGTATAATAATTAGGGGATTAATAATAAGTGAGAATCCTATTGGGGTAACATATGGGCTGAAAAAAAGGGAGGGGTTATTATTAGTGAGGGCTATAGAAATAGAGAAATGTAGCATCCTACCGATGGCCCACAGTTATGGAAACTGCAGGTTACTAAGGATGGAGTGGCTGGCTTGCTGGCGGCTTGGCTGCAGGGTTCATTGTAGGTCATGACCTTACCCCATGCCCCACCTCATCCACACTGGGCAGGGCCGGCGGCAGCGGGAAGCAAGAGAGTGGGGAGACATGGGGCACTCCTAGTGTAAGTGACTAGTCCCTGGAAGATGTAAGAGGAAGGCGTGATGATAGCGACACACACAGCAAGTGGAGATCCTGTAAACTCACGTTCCTTTATTAGGAGAACTCCAACGCAGCAGATAAAAGATGGGTAACAAACTCCTTTCTCTGTAGGTAGCAGCGCTGTTAGTTGGCTGGCGGTTAGCAGGATAATGTCCTTATTAGCCGGAACAAATAGTACCTCAGCCTGGACCAGTGGTCAGCTAGGATGGTAAGACCTTCCAGGAGCTACATTGGCTCTGCTGCTAAGCATAAGCTCTGCTGCATAAGCATAAGCTCTGCTGCATAAGCAGCATGGCAATCAGACTTGGCGAGAGAAGTGTCTCACAATAAATCCAAATACTAAGACTAGAGTCAAAGAGCCGAACTCCAGACAGAGCCTATACTTATAAAATTTGCATCTAGACAGTTCTGAGCCCCATCCAATCACGCCTGCTATACCTCAGTAAGCTACATACATAATGTAACAAAACTCTTTAAAGAGGTATTCCACGGAAGACAAGATTCCTAAATATACTCAGGATAACAAAATAACACATTCTTAATTCACTGTATAAACAAAATTCAGCATTTCAAAGATATAATTCCAAACTGTCTCTACAGTGCCTGGTATACACAATTTCAGTGCCCAGGATTTGACTGTTAATCTTCTGACTTAAGGGCCTGGAAGACATATTGGGGCAGATTTACTTACACGGTCCATTCTCGAACCAGCGGCGCGTTCTCTGCGGTGGATTCGGGTCAGGTTGGGGGATTCACTAAGGTAGTTCCTCCGACGTCCACAGGTTGGCGCTGCTGCGCTGTGAAGTTCCCTGAAATGCACTCAAGTCACCGGCCTATTCCTAGTGAAGCTAAGTGCAAGTTCCGTGACACCTTTTTTTTTAAATGCGGGTGGTTTTTCCAAACCCGTGGGTTTCCGTCACGCCACCCCCATTTCTGTCGCATGCCAGCGCCGATGTGCCACAATCGATCACATATGCCAAAATCCCGGGGCAATTCAGGGAAATCGTCGCAAATCGGAATATAACAGGTAACAGCGGGAAACCGCGAATCGGGCCTTAGTAAATGACCCCATTGCTCTCCTGTCTGATGCTGCATGGGCTGCTCTCTGCAGTGACCCCCACCCTTGCACCCTTGCATTCCAAGATAAGCTCACACACACTGACTACTGCCGGCAAGCAGCAGCACGAGGAGAGTAAACCTACAGCTACAGGCAGATAAGGTCTATATCCATGGGAGGTGGAGGGAGGCACAGAAGATCTGACATTATGTTGTGGCTGAGATGTAGCAGAGCTGAGAATGTAAATTAGTGTAATAGGATCTCATCATCATCATCTGATGAGATGTGTCAGATACTAGTACAATTTATCAGGGGCTGGAGCCTCCTGACAAATCTAGCAGGTGGGTGGGCAACATCATAAGTTGGTTGCTTTTGTAAATGTGCCCCTAATGTATTGTCATAAATGAATGCTAGGATATAGCAATACACAACAGCATTGCACGGTGTAACGACACTGTTATCCCGGACAGTCTCAGATGCTTTGTTATTAGGCTTTCATTTTTTTTCTGTGGGTTCTGCATCACCATGGAGACAGATTGAATGAGCCAGGCTGGAACTGAGCAATCCTTACTGGTGTTTGAAGAGCTAATCATTATTAAGATGATTTCATATAAAACTTCATAGCGGAAGAGAGGAGAGAGACACTGAACATGCTGATGTCCTGCGCGCAATGATGAGCGGTATGGAGAGCGATCTGTCAACAATAACAACCACTGCCCAGGCGAACGCTGCTTGCCAGAACAAACAGCCCCTAATGGAGAGGAATAATGAGATGGCACAAGCCGTGATACAAGAAACTGTTACAATACTTACTGACAAATCACATACAGGCAGGAGTCACGGTTCAGAAAAAGGTGGCAGACAACAACTGTGTGGGCTAAATGCAGAAAACAACCTTAGCTGCCTCAAATCACCCTCCTATAAAATCCTTAGAATTTCTACAGAATATTTTATTCAATCATATTTGTTATATCGTACAACATAGCTGTTGTAAGGCCTATAGGAATTGTCCACTGGGCCCTAAGTAGCAAATCAGCTGATTACACATCAATAATAAATCAATAGGTCACCACCTGTACCTTGGTGATTTAGGGAACCCATGATTCGACCCTGGATGATCTGCTCATCTGTATACCTCTTTGAATTCTCTCCCTTGTCCCCATAGAGCTGACAATTCTTATTATTATTTTAGTAAACCACCAGTGGTGTAAATAAAGTCCACTGGGCACCCCTTAACCTATTCTCTACCTCTCTGAACTCACAGCTTTTCTTTGACCGTTCATTACATATTCGAGTGCCTTCTGCAATCTTTGCCTAAGGAAGGTCTTTATGAGACTGAAACGTTGCACTCTTTGCACCATTAGGATTGCTGTCATGGTCGCTGACACACCTATGTGCCTCCCTGTGCCCTGGATCCCTCTCTGCAGCTTCACTTACCTTCACCTCGCTCCAGACCAGTCCTTTGCTTTGGCGTGCGCGTCCGATAATTGGCGTGGCCAAACGCTACCCTGATAATGCCAGCCTCCTGTGTTGCCTGCGGCCTTGACGCTTGTGCCTTAGAATGAAAGCTTGTCTCCTGTCCTCCTTGCACACAATTTATAGTCAGTTCTTAACTACATCCTATGCTATCAGGCCAGATCTTCTGCTTGTTCCTGACTCCGATCCTGTGCCGCCTATCCTGACCTCAGCCTGTCCACGACTCCGTCTCAGCCTTATGATTTCTGTACCTCGCCTTGGTCACCACCGCGATCAAAGTCGCACCTACGAAGCGACTGGGTGGTATCACCGCCCGCAAGTCCAACCTGCTTTGCGGCAGGCTCTGATGAAACTGGTAGGCTTTGCGTCATCGTTTGCATTGGTACAGTGGTCCACTACCCCTGATCCTGCCAATAAGATCCGGCCAGGTCCCATCCAGGTTCCGCTACCTGAACTGGCTGATCTCACTCCGCTACCTGAACGGGCGATCTCACGTCCATAGCAGCCCAGCAGTCCCTGCAAATGCCGTGCAGGGCCAGCAACTAGGACAGCTACCCACCGTCTTGCAGCAATCGTTGCCTACTCAGCAGCCTACCGGTTCCTGCGTCAACCTCCTATACTGCAGCAACCCTAACTACTGCAGAACCCAGGCGTGATTCTCCATGCACCAAGTTGACAGCGACGCCATATTGTGACAGGATTTCATCATGCAGTGCTCCTTGCACATTGAATTGATGCTTTCACAGTTCACCGCAGAACAGTCTAAGGTGGCTTTCATGATCAGTTCCTTTCCACTAAAGTCCAGGCATGGCCACCCCTCTGAATTCCGGTCCATCTTGAGGAACCGGCCAGGCATCATTTGCTGAAAAACCGCCCTGCTGAACTTGTGCCAAGGGACTGTCTGTTGGTGACCCGAGGTTAAATTCCACACACTGCTTCTGAGGTTGCATGGAATGAAGTGGACTTGGTCGCCACATTTAAAAAAGGATTTTCTAGACAAATTAAATACACCCCTGTCTGCATGAAACTGCCGTCTTCTCTGCATGGTCTCATCTCCCTGGCTACTCGAAAAGGACACATCCGGTTCCAGGGCGCTGCCGTCTTGTCTGCATGGTCTCATCTCCCTGGCTACTCAGATGGACATCCGGTTCTGCAGAGCGCTTGAAGGAACGCGTCTCGAACAGGCGAAGATCAGGACCCGTCAACTGCCCTGCCTAGCACCTGTTTTTTCAAAGGCCACAAAGCCGTCTTCTTTGTCTGCTCCAGAGGAGGCCATGCAGGTGATAATGCATGCCTGTTTTCTCCAAGAATGCTCCAGACGTTGTCAGGAGATCCTTTGCTCTATTGTACCAGCCTGGAGCACTTCTCTGGAACTTGTCCCACTCCTTCCAAGCATTCGGGAATACACTTCACCTGGGTTTTTAGGAGGAAGTGGCTATTTCAAGCTTCAGCCTTCTTGGATTCCCGCTCTGCAGGAAACTTTGTGGAGCTGCCCTTGTCCTCCCAGCACCACCTTACTTTCGTTCGTCTAGAGAAAGCACTGGTTATTTTAATTCATCAGGGTGCAATCCTTTGCAATACGGTCCAACGACAAGAAGCCCCCTGTGCCTGAAATTAGAGGATTGCACAAAGAGTGACTTTCGTTCTATTTGCTACCCCGGTCCACGTCTTCTGTCCTTCTGGGTCTCCCGTGGTTGCAACGTCATTCTCCTGTGCAGGTTCTGCGCTGGGACGGAATTGTCGTGCTGCTGTGTGGCACCTCATTCCGTATCCACCACGGCTTCTCCATTCTCTACCAAACCTCTGTGGGTCTCCTGATTCACATGACTTTGCAGATGTCTTCTCGGAGAAGCAAGCGCAGAAGCAGCAGGTGTATCCACTGTCTGTGCCTGAAATGTGAGGGAGAATCTACAGAGGGGTTCGTTCTACCCAAGTCCTCTCCCCTGCCACTGCTGGATTTTTCTTTATGGTCAAGAAGGATGGCTCTCTCGGCCCATGCATAGAGTATCGTGGTCTTAATAAGCTATGGGGAAGAACCACTACAGCACTACCACTGATCAAGGAACTCTCGTTGTGCCAAGTTTTCACTAAATCAGACCTACGAGGAGGCATATAATCATCATCCGCATCTGTGAAGGCGATGAATGGTAGACCGCCTTCAATACTCGTGATGGAAACTTCAAGTATTTGCACCTGCCGTGTTTCAAGATTTGTTAATGATATTTTAGAGACTTACTTTATATGTGTCGGGTCACTTGTACAATATCCTGGTGTTCTCTACAGACCTTGAATCCCATCAGGGCAAAGTACGACAAGTTCTCAGGCGCCTAAAGGCCAATCGTCCATAAATGTCAAGCTCGGAAGTGTATACATCTCTGACATGGACCTACAGTACTACAAGGTACGCCCAGTAGGACTTTGTGCTATCCAGAGATTCCTGGGCTTTGATAATTACTACTGGCAGTTCATAACCGCATTTGTCCTCGACGTGGTCCCTCATTCTGGTGCTGACCAAGAAGAACACCCCAACTCTGGTTGCTGAAGAAGCTTTCCCCAAGTGAAGGATGCCTTGCCTCGCTCTCATACTCACCCAGCCAGATACTGAGAAACTGTTCTGTTAGAGGTTGATAGGCCTAAAGGCAAAAAATCTTAGTTGCAGCTTTTTCTCAAAAACCTTTTCAGACACAGAGAGGTATTACTCCATAGCGATCAGGAACTTCTGGCCATAAAGCTTGCAGGAAAAGTGGTGTTATATTCTGGAAGGAGCTCGTTATCCAGTCAGTAATCTACACAGATCACAAAAATCTCCTATATCTCCACACTGCTCAGCGTATGAATCCATGCAGGCTGTTTGGTTCCTCTAATTCTCTAATCCTCTTTAACTTCTGATACATTTCTGCCCAGCAGAGAAGAATGTCAAGGCTGATACCATCTTCGTGCATCAAATGTCATGGAGAAGAACCAGCTCCTCAACATATGTTCCACCTGAACCCTGGTGTTGCCGTCCTGTGGTTCTATAGCAGCTACCTCCTAGCAAGACCTATGTAAATACAATCTTCTGCTGGTGGCCATATCTGGTCATGATGCACTTCCTGTGCCCATAACAGTCGTCACGTCTCAAGCCAGCAGGTCTTCTTCTGCCATTGCTGATACCCAGTTGCCCATGGACTCACATAGCCATGGACTTTTGTTAAGGAGTCTGTCATTCTGGTAATACCCTCATCTGGGGCTCCAACCAAGGGGTTCCAGTTGTTTCCATCTCTGGTTCCCTGTGCAAACAACTTCAAGTAAAGTTTAGATTTCTCCTCTGCATACTGTCAGTACCTGCCCAGCACCGTGTAACCACAATCAGGCATGGCGCTAGCTGTCAGGACTAGGTAAGTGGTGGTGAACTGAACCTAGACGTCCCTATGGCTAAGTGGCCTTGCCAAAAGCAAAAACCGCCCCCTGGTAAGGGTGCACCACTATTCAGGAACCAAACTGACGGTCCCTGCGCAACCCTACAAGTGTTGTCCTTTTACACACTGGTACACAGAAATCAACACAAGCTGAGACAGGCAGTGGGGTCATCCTAGGAGATACTGAGGACAGAAAACAGATACAGCAGGGACAGCTGAGTCAAACAAACCGGTGCAAAACCAGGATGGCGGCAATGGTACAGAATCGTATAGCAAATAGAATGGTCAGTAGGTAAAGCAGAAGTAATACACCGCATAGCAAGAACAACAAAAGCAGAGCACTAGATGCACAGAGTTGGACACAAATAACCAGCAGCCGATGAAGGGCTGGCAGAATAAAAGAGTATGGACACTACCTCAGCCACTGACTGGCTCAGCGCCATCACTCAAACTGCAGTTGCAGACAAATGAGTAAAAGACCCACCCAGCTTTCCCAAGATCAGAAATGGAGCTGTCACACAAAGCAGCACTGGGTGTGGTTTTTCAGCAAAGAGCCTAAAACCTGATCCCATCAGAACAATTTGCGATTTCTGACACATACCATCCGCAGTCTATGGACAAGTGAGATGAGAGAGAGTTAATAAGACTCGGGCTGCTATCGTATAACCATTTTTCTTCGCCCAATAGGACAACTGGTCCTCCTGGACCACCCATTGTCTAGGACAACACCCACGCCCACCTCTTCCTCTTTCTGTTCCATCTGATGTTTCGGCATGGAAGAGATTGATTCAGGATCTTCATGGGTCTGCTCAGACAAGACTCAGTGGCTGTCCTCCAGGTATGTCTGGCTGAAGACTCCCAGCTACAAACTGTGTCATTGAGATGCTGAAACACATCAACTCCGTGGCCTATAAACTTGCATCTTGCTCCACCTGCGCAACCTGAACTCCTTCCACGTCTCCCTTCTGAAACCTGCCATTCTGATTTGCTTCTCCCGGCAAGTTACCATCTACTGCGGCAGATTGCACAATATCCGTTGAGGTAAAGAGGTTCTGGATATGAAGTTGGTCAGATAGAACGTTCTTTCTTGTCGACTGAAAGGGGCGCGGCGGAGGAGAGGCTTGGGAGCCTGAGGACAATATCCCGGAACGTGGTCTTCTACCAGAAGGGTAGGCCGAAGGGGGGTGGGGGGGGGGGGGGTACTGTCACGGATGCTCCTGCAAACCATGTCCTGGGCCGTGGGTGCACCCGTATATTTGATTTGTCAGCAGTTAAGAAGGCTAAGAGAATTGCTACCCCTTGGTGAGATTTATGTTAACAGTACCACTGAAGATTGTGGATCTTAAAAGAGATACATACTGATTTAAATAGAAATCATACTGAAAGGTGTGAGTTTTTGGTGTATTCTTCATTGTCTATAGACAACACCCCCACGCCCACCTCTTCCTCTTTCTGTGCCTTGATGTCCTGGCCGTGGAGAGTTGTTCAGGATCTGAATTTCATCTGGAGCAGACTTGTCTTTCCCTACTTCAGGTGTCCTGCTCCGACCAAGACTCAGACCGACAAAAAACACAGGCTTCCTCCGATCTTCTCTCCCAGGAGATAAAGTGGGGCTGTCCTCCAGGTATATCCAGCTGAAGATTTCCTGCTACAAATTCGTTCCTCGTTCCCTGGGTCCATTGACGTGCTGAAACACATAACCCGTTGCCTATAAGCTTCGTCTTCCTCCCCATACGTACCCCAACTCCTTCCACATCTTCCTTCTGAAACTGTCATCCTGAAATCACTTCTACTGGAAGTACTATCTCCTGTGGCCAGTTCACTTATATCTATTAGGTAAAAGAGGCCAGGATATGAAGTCGTCAAAGGGAAGAGCTCTTTCTTGTTGATGGAAGGGTTCGGGCCAGAGAAGAGATCTTGGAGGCCCGAGGACAACATCCTGGACCATGGTCTTCTACAGGGTTTCTCAGTCCAAGAAGAGGGGAAGGCCGAAGGGGGGGGGTACTGTCAGGGTGCTCCTGCGAACCATGTCCCTGATCACAGGTGCACCGTGTGCCTACCGGTCCCTGGATCCTCTCTGCAGTCTCACTTATCTTCCCTCGCTCCAGCAGCGGTCCCGTACTCTGGTGGCGCTTCCCCACCTCCTAGGCGTGTGCTGGCTCTGTGGATATAAAGGCCCAAGTAGCTGAGTGATTGGTGCTGGCGCCCACCCCTGCCCTGATAAATTGCCATACCTTGCCTGTGTTCCTGCCAGATAGTCGTGCCTTGTGCCTTAAAGAAAGCTTGTCTCTCCTGTCTCCCTGCGCATTTATAGGGATTTCCCGTTGTGACTCTGATTCCGTTCTTGACTACACTCCTCTGCTGCCAGCCTTGACCTTCTGCTTCGTTCATGACTCCGATCCTGGCCTCGGTCCTAACCTCCAGCCTGTCCACATTTCGTCTGTACCTTGCCTTGGCCACCACGCAAGCAAAGTCACACCTTTGGAGTGACCTGGTGGTATGCCACAGCAGCAAGTCCAACCTCTTTTGCGGCGGGCTCTGGTGAACACCGGGTGCCATTAGATTAAGTCCTAGGTATGGTTTATGTCAAAACTCACAGTGGTACAGTGGGTCCGTATACCGCTGATCCGGACAATTGCTATACATTATATTCCCATAAGATCCTGCACATGCATAATAGGAGTGTCAAGTTTGGCAGGCTGCCGTACCCCTTCCATCCTTGGACACGGCGCGTCAGGCATACGTTCATGTGCATGGGGCCTTAATAAGATTTGTTTATGCATTAAAATAGTCTTGAAAAATGAGGTAAAACACAACCTAACCCTCCAGACTGTTCCAGCTCAATTGTGGTCAATTTATATGGAAGCTCAGAGACCTACATTCAATCTACATTTGTTTGCCTCAATGAAATTTCCATTTAGTAAAAATATTGTGTTGAAAAAAATATAAGCAAGTAAATAAAACATATCTGTACTGGAGGATGCAAGATCAGATGGTGTGGGGGCGGCAAAAATAATATCCCACGGCCCAAAATAATAAATCAACCAAACCCACTGCATAAAGATACAGAAGGAGATGTGAACAGTGTTGCAGCCGGATATTCCTCCGCTGCTGTATGGCAACAACAAAGTAAGCCTCACCTATAATAATGTTGTAAGTAGCATGAATATACACAGTTTAGTTCAGAAGTTGATTGTGGCCCTAAAAACAAGTGAGATTGTACCTCCTAAAGAATGATAGTATGAGATGGCTTGTTTAGAAAACTCCGCCCCTTCTAGGTTTTCCCACGTACCTTTATATGGACAGGGTGGAGTATGGCATGTCACATTATGGTATTTCGTCGGGTCGGAAAAGACTTGCAGTAATGTATTTTACATAGCTAATAGCCACAGACACTTTGCACTCTTATTATTAATTTTGTGTTTGTACAAAATCAATAGGTTTACATCATTCAAGAGTCTCTGATTTACTAATAGAAGACAAAAACAACAAAAAATTGTCAAACAGGCAGAACACTAGATTGGACCGATATATGTGTGTATAACTCAAAGCACTAATGGCAGAAATAAAGTCTACCTTATTATTGAAAATACAAAATCGAACGAGTTGTACAGAGAAACTACTGTATATGCCCATTGCCTGCAAGGAATATTCAGAAATACATTTGGCAGATCTGACTTAGTTTATAACCTATCCATATATCATATGTGGTTTGTAAAAGAATGAATTCGATCGGTAATAAATATCTTGGTTGAGAATCCTTGGTCTGTTAAATCCTGATTATCTGGGGATAACGTTTGCAAAAAAAAAATAAACCCTATAAGCAACTTCATAGAATATGTGTTCCGTTTAATTAGATGGACATTTGCATCTGTTCCATGATAAACTATGCTAAACAAGTGAGAGTGTTATACTATAGAGTCTGATATTATATTGCATTCAGTGCCTTAATTGCATCTGGTTGCCAATTATTATTACAATGGGGTCATTTACATAAGGGAGCACCATTCGCGTTTCCCCGCGTCGTACCCGAATATTTCCGATTTGAGCCGCTTGTACATGAATTGCCCCTGGTTTTGGCACGGCGATTGGATGTGGAGCATCGGGAGGCATGCGCGCGACAGAAACGGTCGGGGGGCGTGCGAACGAAAACCCGACGTATTCGGAAACCCCGCGCATTAAAAAACGAAAATGTGGTCGCTTGGGAGGGCCACCTTCACCTTCTAGGTGATGGTGCATACGGGCGTTAAGATTATTTGCGGCTGCTGCAGCGCCACGGTGGACGGCGGAGGAACTACATCTTAAATCCCAGCCGGAACACGAAATCCTGTGCAGAGAACGCGCCGCTGGATCGCGAATGGGCCGGGTACGTAAATGGTGCCCCAATGTATCGAAGTAGTATTGTACTACACACGTATTTATTGAGTTAAGAACCGCTACATTCTAACCCAGTATTAGATCGTATTCAACTTTATGTAGATGTATAGGTTTAGAGTGTTACTGTTGTCTTAGTACTGTACTGAACCCATTATTATATTGATCCAGTGCATCTTGTAGGTTTAGGTGGCGGCTGCTCTCGAAGAGGGTGAGGTAGGGCGCATGAAGCAAAATCACACCTCGGCGCGTAAGGTATATGGGTAGTTGACAGACGCGTGGGTGTTGGCCACACAGGCCTTACAGAAAGCCACATGGTGAAATATGAGAGATATTCCTTTCATGTGGCTTTGTGCCGGCTACAGGGTAATGAGTGAAATGGAAGTGTGTAGGACTCCCTCTTTAGGCCTCAATGCTCATGATTAGATTGTGGCCATTTGGTTTGGTGGGAGGAAGCTCATAGGGAGCTGGGTGCCCCACCACAATAGGACCCATCCTATCCTTTCTTGCCACGGGGTTGAACTTCTTTGTCACTGAGGCTAGTACAAGGCTACTTGAGTTCTTACCATGAGTTGGGAAGGAGCATTCTAATTTTCTCAGTTAGGCCGCAAAAAACTGAATCGGCCCTGGGCCTATCCTATCAACCATGTATTTCCCGTGTGGCGCAAGTGTTTAGGTGGACATGTAGGATCTCCGCTACCTGGTGATTTGGCCTCAAATGTTGCTTTATTAAGTTAGTTTGATCACATAAACCGATTCTAGCGAAGATCATACTTTAAATTACTGATGGCTTTCAAAATATACAGGAGGCGTCACTGTAGGTTAAAGTGTTGATTACATTTTACACAACAATGTTCAATTCAGTCCATTGGACGCCACATAGTTTCTGTGACAAGATAATTAATGTTTAATGGAATCAGATGTGCTTAGTACCAGTTACTCCATGGAGAAGGTTGGCGGCGCCAAAACTGATAAGGGGAGAAAACAAATAACATTTTCAGATAAAAAAAACTCTATAAAACGTCAACTGAGGCTGGAATGGATTTATGTAGAGCAGCTTTCCACCCCACTATATAATTCTAGTAAAGTATCTAATGGTCTATGAAGCATACACATATGTAGAGTCATACACACTCACAGTCCATCCCAATAAAAGAATGTAATCAGACCCTATTGCCAAATAAGTATTTCATGCTCTCAAAGTTAAATGTTATTCCACACCTTTGCTCATATGAGATGAGATTTCTTATAAAATTTGAATTCTCATAAAATTCTTAGAATTTGTAATAATTATATGATGCTTATTGACTCCCCTTGAAAAAAAAACTATATTTTTACAATTTTATAGCTACAGTATTTCAAAACATGATCCTTTAGGGGTTACGGTATGTTCTCTGTGATAAGAAGCACCACTAAAACCCTTCCATATATTTCAAATGTATACACAACTTAGACGTTGTCTCCAGGAGGGAAACTATCGGCTAATTACAACCCGGAGTGTAGAACGAGGAGGCAGACAGAAAAAGCCAGAGCAAGGGTTAATTTTTTTGTCATATTTCACAATACACTCTAGATATAGGGGGGAATACGACAACTGGGGGGATTCCCTAATATCAAGCATTGTGTGGGAGGGAGATAAAGAACAACACGCGGTTACGGTCACCAGACCGTAAAGGAGCAACTCCCTCATAAGGATATAACACAATTGTGCCTACTATGTACAAAAAAACAGCTAACAAACACTGCTCCCTATAAGAAATAGAATTTCATATAATGCAGCAGTGTGCAAGAATGTGAGTACTAAAGTGCCGCTCCAGTGAACATGAATATAAACTACTACGGTTATATATCTCTTATATGTACAAATAATTGTCATAATAATTATATAACTACTCTACATAATACAGCCTATGTACAAGAATGTTACTTCGGTTAATACCCACGCCCTATGTAAGGAACAAACTCATAATACCCCATGTATTTTTTTAAACAAAAATCTCTTTATTTGTATCTTCAAATTTACATTAAAATAATTCTTTGGTGAAACAGTTCACAACCATCAAAATTCACGTAAGACAGTAAAATTTTTTAGAGACATGTTAATAATGTCTGTTATAAATAAAATTACATATACTGGACAATAATCAGTTCCTCATCTAATATTAAATAAAGAAATTGCCATATTCCCGCCAAATTCTACTTGTTGGTGCCCATCGTCCCCAGGTTTTTTAAACCATTTTGTAAACTCTTAGTTCTACCTTCCTGTTAATCCTTTCAAATTCTACGCTTTTCACTAGATTTTCCCATTCGTGCCATCGAGGGTGCAGTTCTGTCTCCCCATTTTCGGGAAATACAGAGCAAGCTAGAGGCAAATACTTAATAAGCGGAAGATGTATATTTGGGTCCAGGACAGTGATCCCTCCGTCAAACCCACATATTGAGAGTAAAGTAAAATGGTTTTCATAAAGTAACTGGTTCAATTAAAGGAGGAACAATTTTTTATATTTTATATCCCCGTAACATGTGTGATCCGAAATTGGCCCAACTCATTTTCCCATTTCATTCGTGACCCGTGTGTTTCCAGTTGCCAGTGACCGGCAACACAAACTATACACTTTTGCTATTACTTTACTGTGTTTGTGCAGTTGTGTAGAAAATCGATACATTCATGGAACTATTGAAAACTTATTTCTTCTTTTTACTAATTTAATCACATGTGAAAGTTGGCAGATATCTAAAAAATCTCCCGCCTCTACCAGGTGTACTTTTCATTGCATCCAAAAACTAAATTTTACCTTCCTCTAGAATCTTGGGACACATACTCTATACCACGGCCCGCCACCAAAAGGGGACCGTCAGGGAATGGACAGAAGCTCGGGGAGGAAAGTGTGATCCCAAAGTGGGGATGCAATAAGAATCCCTCTAGTGCAATAATTGTTTCAACTTCCACCGATGCAATGTGGTACGCTTCACACATACAATCACTGTGAATCTATCCCAAAAAAACTCCCCATGTCCAAACACGGCCAAAATTGAATTATATTCGTATATCCTACTAAGTGCTTAAAAACTATATTACGCTTCAAGACATTTTAAATCTACTACTTGTGAGGGTAACAAAGTAGCCAAAAAAAAAATGGTTAGTCCACCTCGACTTGATCCAATGTCTTTTTATAACATGTGTGAGATATCATCCTTACTTTTGCGCCCCCATATAAGATCAGATTCATTATTGACCTCTATAGGTTTTAAAATGAATCAGGAGATACACATAGGGTCAAGATAACCAAACAACATAATGCGGGTGCTAGTTGGTAGAACCATTTCACCCAATCCGATCATGTCTGATCGAAGGGTCAACGGTATTAGCTTGCACCAATTTCTAGTCTTATGTTTATACTGCGGAATTAATGGGGTTAGATTAGATTTAATATATCAGTTCGGGCCAGATACCAAGATCCCTAAAGTATTAAATGAGTTTTACAAAACGTCTCTATATTTGACCCACCCCAAGGCCCCGTCAGTGGCCGTTGCTAGGAGGCAGAAGCTGAGATTTACAACCAATTAATGCTTAATCCGGACCACAATAGGTCCGAATCTCTCCATCTCCATCACCCCACGCACTGACCTCGGTGTGTTTCCCGTAAATAAGGATCATATCGTTCTGGCGTATAGGCAAAGTTTGTCTCCTATACCTCCACACACCCAAACATCCCATCAATTCTGGGGTCGATTAAATAGTGCGAAGAGCAATGGAGGACAGCGGACCGCGACCTGCTCTAGATCCCTCTAACCAGAGAATCAAAAACTGTGTTAGATACCACGGTTGATTGACTATGACCCTTGCCTTAGGAGCAATATATAGGCATTGATACAAATGAAATAAAAAACCGGGGGAGCCAACAGAGCCAAATCTCCCAATGTCCCCAGAGGAAACTCACTCTACCCTGTCGAACGCTTAACAGCATCCATGACAGGATGGAGGCGGAGCCATCACTTCACCCATATCTATTGCGGCGTAAAAACGCTGCATTAGTCACTAGCTTTCCTTCCCCCATGGTATAAAAAACCATTTTGGTCGTGTAGATTATATCTAATATTACTCTTTGCAAGCGGCAGTCGGGGTTAAATAGTAATTTGCCAAATACATAATATCGGCATTAAAAGCACAGAGATGGGGCCGCTATATGAACCATCTCATTGGGTCCTTGTCCTTTTTAAGGCTAGGCAATATTTGGCCTCTGCCATAGAGTCAGAAATTTGCCAACATAAAGATTTCATAATGTTTCATATATAGGAAGGGATTGCCTCATAGATTCTCCCTATAAAAGGCAAATGTAGGCCATCCGGGCTGGGGAAATTTTAGTGCAGGTCAGTATCGTCTCTTTTACTCTTCATCAGGATGGGACTTTCAAGTTTACTCTATTGGATATATTTTAAGTTAGGAAGGGGATCTTTGAAAGCTTTCCCACAGATCTGAATCAGACCCCTTCATTGAAGATATATATAGTGTATAGAAGGTGCAAATTGTATGTGCCATCTGTGCTGTCCTTTTTAACATGTCCATCCTTACTCTAATTGCTGCAATTAATAGACTATTCTTGTGGCCTGAATCTTATGAGCTAAGTTTTCCCTATACTACGCCTCCGCAAAAGACGTTACCCCTGGAAAAAAAGGAAAATGTCTTATGTTGGTGATTTTGATCTCCAGGAACTCTTTATACTCTTTATTTGGGCCTCCTGTCTGCTAGTGTGTCCTAGTTCTCAGTCGGACTCCTACTTAGGAACGTTCCGCTCTGTAATTTCTACTTAAGATAATCTTCACGTTTTGAAATACTTAGATTTGGGGCCTTTTGTCTAGCTTGTACAATACTCCCTCTAATGTGACTCTTCAGGACCCAAATACCAGAGAGACGAAGTGTGTGCACTTATTAGCTACGCCACAATAAGACTCAATTTCTTTTGTCATATGTCAATGATTGGTCAAGGATAGCCAACCAGGGATAAGCCTTAAATGTGGTTCTTTTATATCTTTTCTCGACTCCTATAGTGACTCACATGCCGGTTGACCTCTGAGGATCTAGTACCAGTAGCTATCCGGGTTCTATAGGTCCATTTTAGGGATTCTGGTGTGCATAGCTAAAATTAGAAAATAAAATAGAAGGTATTGTCCTAGACAGGGGATTTATATGTAGACTCAACAAGGGAGTGCACCCTTCTTTTCCCTATTCACTCTCCATACATCAGGAGCCGACTCTCATTTCCTTACTCAGTTCAGCAAGTGGTTGGGTCCATAACACGTATTCCTAAATACTTCATTGCCTCCAGAACTCATTATGGTCTGTGACATCACTCACGACTCGTATCTAAGTAGCTATTGGGAAAATCTCCCATTACTAGATACGGACAGTGATCTTGGTTTTGAGAAAAGACAGAATGCCCAATAATTGGCTTGAAGGCAAGGGCCGAGAAGAAACAGGGGTGGCGGGTTGTAGTATATAGAAATGCTAACACGTACCATTGAATCACTGTTAGTTTGTGGCAAAAGATGACAACACCAAATCGGACGCTTCCTTGATCTAACTTTATGGCTAACTTTGCGGAGTAGTTATATCGGCTAGTACTGTCAATCAATAACATGAAGACAGAACTCCTCTGTGAGGATGAAATCCCACAAGAGTGATACCGTCTTCTTCCGACCATCGTGCGTCTGAAACCTTAATTAGAGTTTCTTTTGTTAAAGGTTCTAACAGAAGATGATTAGCTGGAAGAGGTCTATTTATCAAGGTTGATAAAAAAGGCACATCTTTTAGCTTTACACTTCAAGTTGTTGAACCACAGTGGAATGAGGGGTCCCCCCCCCCCTCGACTCTTGCTACCCTTCTCTCATACGTAGGCCTCTTTATTCTCTCAACGCCTTCCCCCTCCGGCCTTTTTCCTCTCCACCTCAATGAAAATTTATATTTTACATTAACATTAACGAAATGAAATTTCCGACGCCACCTTATAAAAATTGCACTTTTTGGTGGTCGCCGCAAACTCCTTTTAATCGTCCCTCCTCTCCAGCCGGCCGCAGGCATTCTTCGGAGTATTGTCAAAAAGAGATAAGTTAGTCTCCTCGTAAAAATATAATCCACCTCGGGATGGAGAAGAAGACTAAGAAATAGTGTGGAGAGGTCCGCTTCTCTTAGTCGCACTCTTTACTTTTCCTAAAGCTTGCTCTTATTTTTTGCCGTATCTCGTATGAGAAGTCAGGGGAATAATATGCTTCTTGGGAGATGCAGCAGGAACGCAGAAGGTCATATGTTGTTATTTTGTATGAGAGGTACCTATGTGACGCCTCTCTATCTTCTCGAAAGGGGGAAAGCTTGTCTACCTTTGACATCACACATCTATCAAACCAATCCTGAACTTTGCTGGAGGAAATAATCTACCAGCTTCAATCTCTTCAAGGGAAGCTATTGATCCTAAATATATTGCTATTCTGAGACGATTCTCCAAGTCATTTAAGCAAGCCTTCAAGTTGGGTATCTTTACTTTCTGATGAAATGGGTCCCTGACTCACTATTATAGTAATGGGTGTTGACCTTCTTTTTCTAGTGTCTCAATGTTATTTGCTATCCGGTATCACCTTTAATTTGGCGCACACTTCCTCTCTAATTGCCGCCTAATTGAGCGGACCCCCTCCTACTAACTACTTTTAAAATACTGCGCCACTACGGAAAAAATAGAGACTAGCTACCTATAACTGAGCTACCTGTATGTTAAAAGAATTATAATTACTATGATGCTGCTTCCCTAGTAGCAAGTGAATATACACTACTGTCAGCATATGTATACAAGTATGAATATATGATCTATACCATATATATAGTATACTATAGATATAATATTATAATATAGTTGTGTGTGTGTGTAACTAATTTACCCTGCCCACACTTGGATGGAAATATGAATTATGTGTGGAATAATCTAGGCTTAATCTTGCAGGCATAAAAATAAGAATAAAATAAAATGTTCAAACGTAGAAACACACAGAGGCGGAAGCCAGTGAAGGGAGAAGTGTACTACCGTCCTTAATTTCTATAGGTCTAGCCCCTATATAAAGTAATTTATTGCACGGTGGCAGGGCAAGTGATTATGTTAAAGGTTTGGTGGTAGTATTACTTAGGTCACATGTTTTGCCTAGAATCTTCTGGGTACCCGGATAATCATTGTGTTTTCTGCTTCCCTCCATCTGCCAAACAGAAAGGACTGAGTTTTACTCTTAGTCTACATTTATAAAGGAAGACTATGTAAAAATATGGAGAGGGTCCTCAGCTGCAAAGATGGGCTCGTCCCAGGTGATCTCAGACACCAATGACTTTGAAAGCCGATAACATGTTTCCAGTCCTTGTTATAAGAAGACATAGATAGAAACCGATGGCAGTTGGACCCAGACCTCATGCTCGTCACCAATGTCTCTTCTCAGAGGTGTCCTTGGCTTGCTGTTCACACAGGTTTTTTATGGTGGTAACTGCTTCTAAAGGGTGGCTAGTTAATATGCAAAGAGAACTGTAACAGTGTTATCCGCGGAGCAAGTGTTATTCTACCTTAGTTTGACACAAATGCTCTAACACGTACCTGGTTACAGGGCAGACACAGGTGCAACAGAAGACACACTCCAATTCCTGTTTTGAGGCAAAGGAATAAAGAAAAGGCGTTACGATGTTATACTGTTGATGTCTGCACATGAAAGCACCAGGGACGGATCTCACTTTTCACAACTGGCGTTAATCATTAACGGAACAGTATCCAATTAACTGATGATAAGCTCGCCCTAGTGTGGCGTGATGGAAGACAGAAGAGATGTGTTATATCCTCTTATTCCCCTCGCCTCTACCAACAGACGAAGTTGTATGTATGGGAAAAAGTGGCTACAGGCACAAATCACTCATAATGAGAGCACTACCCAATGAGAATATGTGTGATTTTTATATGACAGCGGATATGTAAGTCTTAAAAGAAAACAGAATATACACGTATACTACGCTTCCATCAATTTACACCAAACTGATCTTAAGCTGTGGAAAGAGCTGCGCTCATGCACAATTGAAAACTTGTTTGTGTTATTATTAACATAATCAGAAGAAGAACAGAAATGAGGAATAGAGAGAAAACTGGGGTACAGGCAGTGTAAACTAAGATAACAAATTTGTCCTTCTACTGTGTCCTAGGTCTCGATGCATATCATTTAGTTACCCACAACGATATTACATCTTTCGTGCTGCTGCTAATTCCGATTCCTTTATGGTTCCAAAAATACAAATGAATTATCAATCTAGACAGGGGGTTTTTTGTTGTAAACACAGCGTTGTATAAAAGGAGAGAAGGTGAGGGTAGATTTAGTTTTTGAAGAAAGAGATTAGTTATCAGTTACTAGTATAGGCAGAATGTTACATATACGGAGTGCCAACAGGCATATAGTGTGTATTTGGCCTGTGTAATAGGCATTGACCTATAGATAAAAATAGGTCTACTGGTTTGGGGGGGGTTATACTGCATATATTGATAACTGTATGAAAGATAAATTTCGCAGAAAGCATGTAGTTGAATAAATTCCTTGCAAAAAAAATAGAGGGTGTCGGATTATTAGTGGTGCGTAGAGCAGAAAAACAAGTGGATTTCAGGGCGTTTTTATTCTACGCTGGCCGAAAAGTCGCCCGCACCCCGCATTTGCCCCACTTCGTGTGAACCGGATGGAGGGGTGGCAAAAGGAAGAGGCAAAACAAAATAAATCACAAGTGCGAGAGGCTCTGATAATATACCCCATTGTCATCTTTAATGATGCCACCATCATTGCTGCGGTGTGTGACAAAATCAAATTCCCCTATGGGCGACAATATAAGCATTCTATCTTTCTATCATTCATATTAATCACAAATTCCCATTAGGGCAACACTATTCAAGGAGGGCATTTCTATGTGCCTGCCTCCCGTAGGTGCCGATAGGCCCGGTTCCGCGGTGTGGCTCTAGTTCTTATCTCCCGCGGTCGGTCCAGAGGATCCACTGTATGAACCCTTAACAGGTAACAGATCCGGCATGGATCCCCGGCCGAGGGGTTGTCCGCTCCACAACTCGACCCAAAACTTTGCGCCATAGTGTGCGTCCAGCAATTCCCGGGTGAGATAGTGATCGCTTCAACCAATCATGCGAACAGCCCTGGATCAAGGTCAATCCGACCCAATGCTTGCAAAACACAGAGTGCTAAGGCCCGCACAGCTCAGGGCCCCCGTTTTTGTTTCTCTGGCCGTCACCAGATGGCTCCTGACCCCACAAGTCCTGCACTTCTCTGCGGTGCCTGAGACACGTGAGCTATGGCGTCTATGCCAGCAAATTTTGACGGGGACGACCCCAAAAAACAGTGCAGGTGGTATTTGATTATCTCAATGCTCTATACAAATAGAACTTATGCCTTCGCAATTGTCAGGAGCGTTCCAATATAGGCGTCATTCTTCGTCAAGTTGTAGTCTTAGAGGAAGGCCCTGGCCTGGCCCCTCTCTTTGGGGGAGACAGGAAAAGGAGACGCCAGCGAGAGGGTCACGGCTACTCTTGCGGCTTTTCTGCGCCGGAAGTACGGGACGTTTTTGAGGAGGGAAACCACACCGGGATATCCCCGAGGGGGGGGGGGGGGGCGGGGGGGGGGAACTGCTTGTTGAAACCTGCGCCAAGGCACTCGTCTGTGGGAGGAGTATGCGTTCGTTCCACACCTGGCCTTCTGAAAACTTGCCTGGAACAAGCAGCCCTCATCGCACCCTTTGGGAGAAGAAAGGACTACTCGCGCAGGGGTCAAAGAGCCGATGGCAGCTCGGGAATCTACAGTCAACTCTGGGTGTGTCTCATCGTACTGCTGGCACACTTGGATTGATGTCCTGGTTGTTTTACGGAGAAGCGCGAGGGGAAACTTCGGCTCGGCAATGGTCTCCCTGAGCATCCTCACGCTCAGGTAAGACGTTTCCTCGCCCTAGCAACCTGACACTTCCAAACGGACTCCCGCTCCAGCCTCGCTCGCCGTATGGTCTGCGCGGAGGGGACCATGCAGAGATTACGGACAGACCAGCTCTCTTCGTACACGGCGTTACAAGAAGACGACAGGAGGAAAACCTTGTCTGTTTGTTGCCAATCCAGGGCACTCATCGGGACTTGTCCTGTTCTCCCCAACGTACGGGGAAACGCCATGCACCTAGGGCCTTGGGGAGAAAAAAAAAGGCGTCCCTTGGGGTTGACTGATGGGGCCAAGCTGATCCGACAATGATTTATTCCTGTGACACTCCTCCAGCGTTTAGCACACCGTAGCATCCCGATCCAAGATTCTGCTTTCATGGATCAGGAGCATATACATGCGAAATTTTATGACACAGCCCTGGTATCTCCGGCGAATCTACTTCCCAGGGGTCGTTTGAGAAGAAGACCATTGTACATTGCCTCAGTCGAGTGGCCAAATCTTTTCCGTGCCCATCCGGTTCAAAGGAGTAACCGCTCTGCAAGATTGGAGCCTTACATAAAGAAAGACTTTCTTTTTTGACTACCCCAAAGCACTTCCACCCTCTGTGGGTATCCCTGTTGCCAGCAAAATGCCCCTGTGCGGACTTGGTACTATGGGGAGACTATCTCGTTGGGGCTGGTTGTTCTTCTCATGTATGGAGATTCCTCGTTCCGCTCCCTGTCTGGGAACTCCACCCTGTCTCCCAGCCCCTGGAGGGCTCCCCGCTCCATACTGGATTTCGCAATGTGTTTCTCCAAAAAACAGGCGAGCCTCTTCCTCCACATCGTCCCTGGACGATTGCCACAATCGATGACGGCCCGGCTCTTCTCCTCCACGGGTCGGTTGTACACCACTATCGGTAACCCGAAACAGCTGCAATGTCTGGAAAAGCTATTTAAGGAAAATCTGCCAAAGAGGTTCATACGTAAATTTCCTCCTATCCAGCTGGCGGCAGGTTCTTTTTGTCACTCAAGAATGATGGTCTCTTCGCCCCTGTATGTATAGAATATGCACGGTCTTAACAAAGGTCACACTATAGAACTCCGGCGACCCCTGTTGCCTTGATCACGGAGTTGTTGATGGTCTATGGGCGCGAGAAGACGTCTTACCAGGTGGGATCTTCGTGGTGCTACAATCTTATTCGATCAGGCAGGGTGACGAGTGGAGATGCCTTTAACACAGTGATGGGCCATTTTGAATATTTAGTTACCCTGTGGAACTTTGCAATGGACCAGCCGTTTTCCAGGAGAATTGTGTTTAATGATACTTAAGGGACTTATTGTACAGCTGTGTTGTGGTTACCTGGATGACTTCCTCGGTGATTTGCTGATCTCGAGGTACCATCAGTCCCACGGGTAATGGGCACAGTGCTCCGTCGCGGCATAGGAAACCATCTCTTGCCAAACTGCGAAAAAAAAATGCCACGTGCATCAACAGCACGCCCCCAACCACCCCCATTCATTGGCTACAGACTTCCGACAAGAGGGCATCGAAAACCGATGGATCACAGCACCTCCGCACACAACTATCTGCAGTTCTTCAGTGGCCACGCCCCCAGTGGGACGAGTGCTATCCAAAGATCCTGGGATTTGCCAATTTCATTCACATTTTTCATCCCTGTAGCTCCACTGGTGGCGCTAACAACAACGAAAGGTTGTCAATTCATCGTCCTGCGCCCCCTGCGGCTGCGGAGGTCTCCTTTCACGAGATTAAAGTAACTGCTGTCACTCTGCATTGTTCTACCAGACCTGATACCGCGAAGAAGCCATTCTTTCTGGAAGTCAAGCTTTCGACGTAGGAGCTGGAACGCGAAGGTTCTTTACCCAGAAGGGGGGGGGCCTAGGGGCCACGAACTACTCTCTCCTGGGCTTCTTGTGATACAAAACATTTTTCTCAGCAGAGAGGAATAATTCTTATTAGGGATCAGTGAGCTGCACCTGGCTATCAAGCTTGCCTTTGGAGGGAATGGGTAATATGATGGACGGGGGAGCTCGATTTCCCCAGTAGATTTTCACGGACCACAAGAACCTCCGACGGACCCTCACAGCAGCATCTGAAGTGGTGTTGAACCCCAAGTCAAGACCCCACGGTAGGTCCCTCTTCTTTTCCCCGTTTGACTCCAGATCCATTTTCATCCAGCCGAGAGGAAATAAGAAAGAAAAAACATACGGCTGACGCACCTGTTCACGGGTGTGGCTTCCGATGGTATGAGGGAGGACTATGCCCCAAGAAACATCATTCCTCCAGAGAGGCTTGTGCTGGCGAGCGCCGGGGACCTTCGGCAATTTACCCCTCCCGGCAAAAGAGTCTTATACGACCTGGAACTTCGAAAGAGGATCATGACCTGGGGACATTCTTCTCGAAGTGGCTGGGCACCATGGAGGACACAGCAACGGTGGGGTGGCCCCTGACTTCCCGTTTCTATTGGTTTGCCTGATTGGTCAAGGAAGTTGGGATTTTGTGCGGTTTGGGTTTTGTGCCTCTGTGCTCGCAAAATAAGCCCTTACGACAAAAACCAGTGGTCTCTGTTGCGTTACCAGTGCCTACCTGCCCGTGGTCTCCGGGTGCTATGGACTTATTAATGATCTGCCGCCATCATCTGGCAATACCGTTATTTGGGGTGGGGTAACAGACCGCGTCTCTAAGATGTCCCATTTTGTCCTCTCTACCATGTTTCGCCTTCTTACAGGACCAACGTTGCCATGCTCTCTCTTCCAGACATTCTTACGGTCTCCACTGGCCTTCCCTGGCACTTGACCGTTTCTGATGCTTTGCGGCGGACGGGTGTTCAGTTCGTGTCAAGTTCTGAGAGACTCCCTGTGGAACAAGCTGCCACGTGAAATTGGGCTTTTCCTGCCTATCATCCTCAGGTCCAAGCGGCCAAGTAGAGAGGCTGCTAACAGAGCTTTGGTCGGTTGCTAGCTCGCCAACTGTGTCCGCTCGTCAAGGCATTGACTGGGAGGCCTTCATCTTTTACCATGGCTGGAAGTTAAAGTCCAAAGTTTCTACAATTACCGGACTCCCTTGTCTGCTTGGGTTTTGCTCACCTTCTCTCATTAGTTAGCGGACTTGCTACCCAGCGGCCTTCCTCTTCCCCGTACCCCTGGTCTGCACGATTGTTCACTCAAGCTGTGGAAGCGCGAGGACCTTGGTACAGGATCTAAAAAGACCATTGGGAACAAGTCGTAACCCGATTGTCCAAACCCAAATTGCCACGAAGACCAAGATATCAAGCAGGGTGGACAACGCAAACAGGAGTGGACCTTTCCTGTCTCTAGCTCCTATTTGATCACGGGTTACGGTTACCTCAGGGTACGTCCGACGAAGATCCCTGGCTCAAATTGGGACCCCGGTTCTTGGGTCCCATTTGAAATCCTCAGTCACATTCAAACTCCGGTGGGCATACAAATGCGGCTGGCGCCATCCTAGCATGCGAATACCCAACTCCTTCCACGTTTCCCTCCTCAAGCCAGTCATCTATTAAAACAGCTTCACCGACAAGTTCCTCTCCTCCGGCACACAAAAGCGGACATACTGAGTGTCTACGAGGTGACGGAGATCCTGGATACTAAGCCGAGTGAGAGGTAGGCGGTTGTTTCTGGTAGACGGAAAGGGATTGAGTCCTGAGAAGAGAATCTGGGAGCCAGAGGGAGAGGATAACATCTTGGAACAAGGCCTGCTCTCAACGTATTTCTCAGGCTCCCAAGAAGAGAGGGAGGCCAAAGGGGGGTGTACTGTCACGGGTGCTCCGCGATCCCTGTTCTCGGATCGCCGGGCGCCATCCATGACACCCCCGTGTTGTCCCCGCTGCAGGCGGTCTCCTCACTCAACTCTCCGGCTCATGCTCTTCCCCGGACTGCGTTGGACGACGCGAGGGGATCGACGCGGCGTGTGCGGCTCCTGGAAAATTTAACGGGCCAGCGCATCCGCTAATTGGTTCATGGCTGAAACCCCCACCTTTAAGAATCCTGCCTTTCCAGGTGTCACCTGACGGAATCTTTGTGCCTAATTAGAATTAGAGAAACGCTTACAAGGAGTAGTCCTGCGTTCCTGTGTTTCACTGTATTACATGGTTTACTGAGTTCATGTGTGTTCCGATACTGAGTCATGTGTTGCAGGTTGCTTGTTTAACTGAGTCTTCATCAGTGTTGCTGGTTCAGTGTGCCTGTGTTCCGTTACCACCGGTGGACCTCCTGTGCTTGACCAAGGACGTGGAATTGAAGTTTGCATAATCTGCAAGACTATCGGCCTGACCTGGCCTTGTCACGAGATTGTAATCCGCCTAAGGTACCTCGACCTCGGCAGCCACGCGGGCTATCACAACCTGGGAACGCACTAGGGTATCCTGCCGACAGCAAGCCAACCCGCTTGCGGCGGGCTATGGTGATACCAGGTGCTGTAGGCTCAGGTTCCGGGTGGCTAGTTCTAATCACTGTCGGGTGGCCAGAGGATCACTGATCCTAACAATGTGTATTGGTTGTCAGTCATGTGCTTCTTGGAGGGCACATTGTGATGGTAGTCAGTCATGTGCTTCTTGGAGGGAATATTGTGATGGTTGTCAGTCATGTGCTTCTTGGAGGGGATATTGTGATGGTTGGGGTCATGTGTTCTGGGAGGGCACCTGTTGATGGCTGGTCGGTCATGTGCTTTGGAGGCACATTGTGATGGTGTCGGTCATGTGTCTTCTTGGAGGGATATTCTGTATGGTTGTGGTCTGTGCTTACTGGAGGGCAAGGTGTGAGGGTTGGCACCTCTATGGTCTCTGTGTACAGTTCATGTGCTTCTTGGAGGGCACATTGTGATGGTTGTCAGCCATGAGCTAACTGCAGGTGACATTGTAACAGTTTACAGTTATGTGTTATATATGGTGGGGTGAATTGTTACAGTGGTCATTTGTTGCATACAGGTGACATTGTAATGGGTGTTGTTACATTATAAGAGCCATTATTACAGTAGCTACTGTCCTGTGTAAGAAGGTTGCAACAAACTATAAAGACAGTAGTCCCAGTTTATCAGAGGATTGCGTAGCCATAATACAATCATAATTTGATCTATATCCTCAGGATATGAACAGGAATGTTTGTATTCGCTGCATTTCTATTAATTGATGCTGGTCATTCATATCTTGTGACTGTGATATAAATGGCTGAATACGCTCTGTATATCAGTCGGGCTTGTCTACAATTTTAGAATGTGCAGAGGTTGCTTCCCACAGTGCACGACTGAAACCCTATAATCATTGTGTCACGCCCTGACAGCTTGTGAGTAGTTGTACTTTAACATTGTAGTCACGTTCTTTGCAGGATCACACTGCTCCAAAATGTACAAATATGTACTTCAAAGCCTTGACACACTCCTCTGCCGGTAGTATAAAATATATACTATAGAAAGTATAAAATACAGGGCAGAGTGCTCCAACTTGTGACTTCTGAGCTGAACTTTCAAAACAGTGGGGGGCACAGATGCCTCTAAAAGACCAAATCTAATCTAATTATAGTCGCTTTAAATGAGGGAGCGGTTCCATGTGGTACTTGTATTGGGAATAAAAAATGCAATGCAAGCACACAGTGTCGGGCCTTGGCTTGATCGCATATGTGCTTCCATTGTTTAAAGGGAACCTGTCATCAGAAATTGGCCTAATAAACCACTAGCAGTATGTTGTCAAGCAGCTGAGCAGCTTATAGATGATGTTTTTTCATGGCCTAGTGGTGGCATCCTCTAATCAACTTTGAAGTGGCATGTAAATTGGTTTTATGAAGTCAAGGTTTATGAAGTATTGGTTTATGAAGTAAAGTCAAGAAAGTTAGACACTGAAGTCAAGCTTCCCTGCCTTAAAATGCCCCCTTCAGTGTTATTGATGGCCCCATGTCCAGGGACCTCATTGATCAGATCTCCTGAAGTCCGGTGCATGTCAATCACATGGGAGGAGATGTTCAAAGTCAGCAAGAGCTTTGACTTCAGTGTTAAACTCTCCGCCTCCTTGACTTTATACATCTAATTTCAAAGTTGATTTTCTGGATGATACCACCAAGCTGGTTCATAAAAGAAACATCATCTGGAATCTGTTCAACTACTTGACAACATACTGGTAGTGTCAGGACTCGCAAATTGTACTGATGAGATCAGGTTTCAGGCTTCTTGCTGGAAAGCCACACCCAGAGCTGCCTGTGATTGACAGCTGCATTTCTGATCCTGGGAAAGCTGGGTGTGTCTCTGAACTCGTTTTGCCTGCAGCTGCGGTTTGAGTGATGGACGGCTGAGCCAGTCAGTGCTGGAGGTAGTGTCCATTACTGCCTTATATTCTGCTCAGCCCCTTCATTTGGTGCTGGTTATTGCAATCTTTCTGTGTATCTAGTGCTCTTGCTATTGTGTTTCTGCTATTCTGTGTACTGACTTCTGCTTTGCCTACTGAACATTCTATTTGCTATACGAATCTGTACCTTTGCCGCCATCTTGGTTTTGACCCGGTTTGTTTGACTTCGCTTGTCTGTCTGTATTTGTTGTTTGTCCCTCAGTATCGTTTATCTCCTAGTGTGACCCCACTTTTCTGTCTGTCTAGTGTTGGTTTCTGTTACCAGTGTGATCACTGGCCTATATCAGTATCTCAGTTACCTGTCCGCTCCACCATCCAGCAGCTGGCAGACAAAGTAGGTTTTCCCTATCATCTTGTAGGGTCACTCAGGGACCGTCAGTTAAGTTCCTGATAGTGGGTTCGCCCTTACCAGGGCGGTTTATCTGCTTTAGGCAGGGCCTTAGTCCGCAGGGACGTCGCAGGGTGAGTTCGCCACCACCTACCTAGTCTGACAGCTAGCGCCAAGCCTGGTTGTGGTTGCGCGATTGCTGGACAGGTGCTGACAGGTAGTGGTTTATTAAGCCAAATTCTGATGACAGGTTCCCTTTAAATGCAAGATACTCGGGTGCTGGTTACTGATCGCATGTGTTTCCACAACACAAGCACCATGTGTGACCGCGCATATGTCTCAGAGCATATGTGTTTTTACCAAAATACATGCATTTTCCCAATGCGCTTGCAATGCGTTTCATTATTCAGCATAAGCACAACGAAAATGCGATAAAAATGAAGCAGAAATGTGTCAAAAACAGCATGCTTGAAGACAGTCTAAGGCTACATGCGCACATGCCTTTTTGTGGGAACCAATCAACAGTCCCCTGTGCTGACCCAACGATGACAATAATGATAGACTGCACGAGCCACAATACATGCAGTAATAGGACCTGCGCTATATTTGGCAGTCCAGGCATTTGGCTTTTGCACAGGGCTGTGGAATCCTAAGTCAATAGGACCATGCCATAAGGCTGTGTTCACATATTTATATTACATTATTTTAAATGAACATCCCATGAATGCAATTTTAACACAATGTTAACATGTTATAAATGCAAGGTGTGAATGCAGCCTAATAATAAAGTCCTTAGTCCAAGTTCTGCCCCTGTGCACATAGCATTAGGTCCTATAACAGTGCTGCATTTTGGAGTCTGCCCCAAAGTAAGGCACATGAATGTGAAATGAGGACGTGTACTAGCAGCTACC
Source organism: Engystomops pustulosus (assembly GCA_019512145.1). NCBI lineage: Eukaryota > Metazoa > Chordata > Amphibia > Anura > Leptodactylidae > Engystomops > Engystomops pustulosus. The sequence continues at coordinate 109,595,967 of CM033646.1, read as the reverse complement.
ACACGTCCCCATTTACTTTTATGGACTCATGCATAAGACCATGGATACCACAACCCTGTCCAGGCTTATACTATTGTCTTTCAATTAGTGGGTGACAGTCGGCCCATAAAGAATGGTCCATTTTGTGTGCAGGTAGGCAAAAGTTGAGAATAGAGGTGAATCAAGGGGTCATCCGCTCCCCATGCACCATTTTGCGCCTGCAGCCAGGAGCTCTGCCAGTGTGCCTCATGTGATGAAGTAATCACACTTGCTGGTTTCAGAGCTGCTACAGGGGAATGAGGGGACTGGAGTATTAGATTTTCTTTTCACTAAAAAAAGTGGGCTAGTAGGGGTATAATAATTAGGGGATTAATAATAAGTGAGAATCATATATTGGGGTAACATATTGGGCTGAAAAAAGGGAGGGGTTATTATTAGTGAGGGCTATAGAAATAGAGAAATGTAGCATCCCTACCGATGGCCCACAGTTATGGAAACTGCAGGTTACTAAGGATGGAGTGGCTGGCTTGCTGGCGGCTTGGCTGCAGGTTTCATTGTAGTCATGACCTTACCCCATGCCCCACCTCATCCACACTGGTCAGGGCCGGCAGCGGGAAGCAAAGAGAGTGGGAGGACATTGGGGCACTCCTAGTGTAAGTGACTAGTCCCTGGAAGATGATAAGAGGAAGGCGTGATGATAGCGACACACACAGCAAGTGGAGATCCTGTAAAACTCACAGTTCCTTTATTAGGAGAACTCCAACAGCAGCAGATAAAAGATGGGTAACAAACTCCTTTCTCTGTAGGCTAGCAGCGCTGTTAGTTGGCTGGCTGTAGCAGGATAATAGTCCTTTTATAGCAGGAACAAATAGTACCTCAGCCTGGACCAGTGGTCAGCTAGGATGGTAAAGACCTTCCAGGGAGCTACATTGGCTCTGCTGCATAAGCATAAGCTCTGCTGCATAAGCATAAGCTCTGCTGCATAAGCAGCATGGCAATCAGACTTGGCAGAGAAGTGTCTCCAAATAAATCCAAATACTAAGACTAGAGTCAAAGGAGCCAGAACTCCAGACAGAGCCTATACTTATAAATTTGCATCTAGACAGTTCTGAGCTCCCATCCAATCACGCCTGCTATACCTCAGTAAGCTACATACATAATGTAAACAAAACTCTTTAAAGAGGTATTCCCACGAAGACAAGATTCCTAAATATACTCAGGATAACAAAATAACACATTCTCTAATTCACTGTTATTAACAAAATTACAGCATTTCAAAGATATAATTCCAAACTGTCTCTATCAGTCCTGGTATACACAATTTCAGTTGCCCCAGGATTTGACTGTTAATCTTCTGACTTAAGGGCCTGGAAGACATATTGGGGCAGATTTACTTACACGGTCCATTCTCGAACCAGCGGCGCGTTCTCTGCGGTGGATTCGGGTCAGGTTGGGATTCACTAAGGTAGTTCCTCCGACGTCCACCAGGTTGGCGCTGCTGCGCTGAAGTTCCCTGAAATGCACTCAAGTTCACCGGCCTATTCCTAGTGAAGCTAAGTGCAAGTTCCGTGACACCTTTTTTTTTTAAATGCGGCGGTTTTTCCAAACCCGTCGGGTTTCCGTTCAGCCACGCCCCCCATTTCTGTCGCATGCCAGCGCCGATGTGCCACAATCCGATCACATATGCCAAAATCCCGGGGCAATTCAGGGGAAATCGTCGCAAATCGGAAATATACAGGTAACACGTCGGGAAACCGCGAATCGGGCCCTTAGTAAATGACCCCCATTGCTCTCCTGTCTGATGCTGCATGGGCTGCTCTCTGCAGTGACCCCCACCCTTGCACCCTTGCATTCCAAGATAAGCTCACACACACTGACTTACTGCCGGCAAGCAGCAGCACGAGGAGAGTAAACCTACAAGCTACAGGCAGATAAGGTCTATATCCATGGGAGGTGGAGGGAGGCACAGAAGATCTGACATTATGTTGTGGCTGAGATGTAGCAGAGCTGAGAATGTAAATTAGTGTAATATGGATCTCATCATCTCATCTCTGATGAGATGTGTCAGATACTAGTACAATTTATCAGGGGCTGGAGCCTCCTGACAAATCTAGCAGGTGGGTGGGCAACATCATAAGTTGGTTGCTTTTGATAAATGTGCCCTAATGTATTGTCATAAATGAATGCTAGGATATAGCAATACACAACAAGCATTGCACGGTGTAACGACACTGTTATCCCGGACAGTCTCAGATGCTTTTGTTATTAGGCTTTCATTTTTTTCTGTGGGTTCTGCATCACCATGGAGACAGATTGAATGAGCCAAGGCTGGAACTGAGCATAATTCCTTACTGGGTGTTGAAGAGCTAATCATTATTAAGATGATTTCATATAAATACTTCATAGCGGAAGAGAGAGCGCAGACACTGAACAATGCTGATGTCCTGCGCGCAATGATGAGCGGATGGAGAGCGATCTGTCAACACGTACACCCACTGCCCAGGCTGAACGCTGCTTGCCAGAACAAACAGCCCCTAATGGAGAGGAAATAAGGAGATGGCACAAGCCGTGATACAAGAAACTGTTACAATCTTACTGACAATCACATACAGCTGCAGGAGTCACGGTCAGGAAAAAGGTGGCAGACACAACTGTGTGGCTAAATGCAGAAAACTAACCTTAGCTGCTCAATATCACTCCCTCCTATAAAATCCTTAGAATTTCTACAGAATATTTATCAATCATATTTGTTATATCTGTACAACATAGCTGTTGTAAGGCCTATAGGAATTGTCACACTGGGCCCTAAGTAGCAAATCAGCTGATTACACATCAATAATAAATCAATAGGGTCACCACCTGTACCTTGGGTGATTTAGGGAACCCATGATTCGACCTGGATGATCTGCTCATCTGTATACCTCTTTGAATTCCTCCCTTGTCCCCCATAAGAGCTGACAATTCTTCTTATTATTTTATGTATAACACCAGTGGTGTAAATAAAGTCCACTGGGCACCCCTTAACCTATTCTCTACCTCTCTGAACTCACAGCTTTCTTTGACCGTTCATTACATATTCAGAGTGCCTTCTGCAATCTTTGCCTAAGGAAGGTCTTTATGAGACTGAAACGTTGCACTCTTTGCACCATTAGGATTGCTGTCATGGGTCGCTGACACACCTATGTGCCTCCCTGTGCCCCTGGATCCTCTCTGCAGCTTCACTTACCTTCCCTCGCTCCAGAGCCAGTCCTCTTGCTTTGGCGTGCGCGTCCGATAATTGGCGCTGGCCAACTGCCTACCCTGATAAATTGCCAGCCTCTTCCTGTGTTGCCTGCCGGACCTTCGCGCCTTGTGCCTTAGATAAAGCTTGTCTCCTGTCTCCTTGCACATTTATAGTCAGTTCTTAACTACACTCCTATGCTATCAGGCCAGATCTTCTGCTTTGTTCCTGACTCCGATCCTGTGCCGCCTATCCTGACCTCCAGCCTGTCCACGACTCCGTCTCAGCCTTATGATTCTGTACCTCGCCTTGGTCACCACCGCGATCAAAGTCGCACCTACGAAGCGACTTGGTGGTATCCCGCCACAGCAAGTCCAACCTGCTTTGCGGCAGGCTCTGATGAAACTGGGTAGGCTTACGTCATCGTTTGCATTGGTACAGTGGGTCCACTACCCCTGATCCTGACAATAAGATCCGGCCATGGATCCCATCCAGGTTCCGCTACCTGAACTGGCTGATCTCACTCCGCTACCTGAACTGGCTGATCTCACGTCCATAGCAGCCCAGCAGTCCCTGCAAATTGCCGTGCAGGGCCAGCAACTAGGACAGCTCACCACCGTCTTGCAGCAATCGTTGCCTACTCAGCAGCCATACCGGTTCCTGCGTCACCTCCTGATACTGCAGCAACCCTACCTACTGCAGAACCCAGGCTGTGATTCTCCATGCCATCCAAGTATGACAGAGACGCCATATTGTGACAGGATTTCATCATGCAGTGCTCCTTGCACATTGAATTGATGCTTTCACAGTTCACCGCAGAACAGTCTAAGGTGGCTTTCATGATCAGTCTCCTTTCCACTAAAGTCCAGGCATGGGCCACCCCTCTCTGAATTCCGGTCCATCTTTGAGGAACCAGCCCAGGCATCATTTGCTGAAACCGCCCTGCTGAACTTGTGCCAAGGGGACTTGTCTGTTGGTGACTACGAGGTTAAATTCCACACACTTGCTTCTGAGGTTGCATGGAATGAAGTGGACTTGGTCGCCACATTTAAAAAAGGATTTTCTAGACAAATTAAATACACCCTGTCTGCATGAGACTTGCCGTCTTCTCTGCATGGTCTCATCTCCCTGGCTACTCGGAAGGACATCCGGTTCTCAGGGCGCTGCCGTCTTGTCTGCATGGTCTCATCTCCCTGGCTACTCAGATGGACATCCGGTTCTCAGAGCGCTTGAAGGAACAGCGTCTCGAACAGGCGAAGATCAGGACCCGTCAACTGCCCTGCCTAGCACCTGTTTTTCAAAGGCCACCACAGCCGTCTTCTTTGTCTGCTCCAGAGGAGGCCATGCAGGTGGATAATGCATGCCTGTTTTCCCAAGAATGCTCCAGACGTTGTCAGGAGATCCTTTGCCTCTATTGTACCAGCCTGGAGCACTTCTCTGGAACTTGTCCACTCCTTCCACAGCATTCGGGAAATACACTCACCTGGGTTTTTAGGAGAAGTGGCTAGTTTCAAGCTTCAGCCTTCTTGGATTCCCGCTCTGCAGGAAACTTTGTGGATGCTGCCCTTGTCTCCCAGCACCACCTTACTTTCGTTCGTCTAGAGAAGCCACTGGTTATTTAATTCATCAGTGGGCAGATCCTTTGCAATACGGTACCACGCAGAGCCCCTGTGCCTGCAAATTAGAGGATTGCACAAAGAGAGACTTTCGTTCTATTTGCTACCCCGGTCCACGTCTTCTGTCCTTCTGGGTCTCCCGTGGTTGCAACGTCATTCTCCTGTGCAGGTTCTGCGCTGGGGATCGGAATGTCAGTGCTGCTGTTTGGTGGCACCTCATTCCGTATCCACCACGGCTTCTCCATTCTCTACCAAACCTCTGGTGGGTCTCCCTGATTCATACATGGACTTTGCAGATGTCTTCTCGGAGAAGCAAGCGCAGAAGCAGCAGGTGTATCCACTGTCTGTGCCTGAAATGTGAGGGAGAATCTACAGAAGGGGTTCGTACCCAAGTCCTCCTCCCCTGCCACTGCTGGATTTTTCTTTATGGTCAAGAAGGATGGCTCTCTCGGCCCATGCATAGAGTATCGTGGTCTTAATTAAGCTATGGTGAAGAACCACTACACACTACCACTGATCAAGGAACTCTCCGTTGTGCCAAGGTTTTCACTAAATCAGACCTACGAGGGGCATATAATCTCATCCGCATCTGTGAAGGCGATGAATGGTAGACCGCCTTCAATACTCGTGATGGAAACTTCAAGTATTTGCACCTGCCGTGTTTCAAGATTTTGTTAATGATATTTTAGAGACTTACTTTATATCTGTGTCGTGGTCAACTTGTACAATATCCTGGTGTTCTCTACAGACCTTGAATCCCATCAGGGCAAAGTACGACAAGTTCTCAGGCGCCTAAAGGCCAATCGTCCATAAATGTCAAGCTCGAGAAGTGTCATCATCTCTGACATGGACCTACAGTACTACAAGGTACGCCCAGTAGGACTTTGTGCTATCCAGAGATTCCTGGGCTTTGATAATTACTACTGGCAGTTCATACCGCATTTGTCCTCCCGCGTGTCCCTCATTCTGGTGCTGACCAAGAAGAACACCCCAAGCTCTGGTGGCTGAAGAAGCTTTCTCCAAGCTGAAGGATGCCTTTGCCTCTGCTCTCATACTCACCCAGCCAGATACTGAGAAACTGTTTCTGTTAGAGGTTGATAGGCCTAAAGGCCAAACTCTTAGTTGCAGCTTTTTCTCAAAAACCTTTTCAGACACAGAGAGGTATTACTCCATAAGCGATCAGGAACTTCTGGCCATAAAGCTTGCATTGGAAAAGTGGTGTTATATTCTGGAAGGAGCTCGTTATCCAGTCAGTATCTACACAGATCACAAAAATCTCCTATATCTCCACACTGCTCAGCGTATGAATCCATGGCAGGCTTGTTTGGTTCCTCTAATTCTCTAATCCTCTTAAACTTCCTGATACATTTCTGCCCAGCAGAGAAGAATGTCAAGGCTGATACCATCTCTCGTGCCTCAAATGTCATTGGAGAAGAACCAGCTCCTCAACATATTGTTCCACCTGAACCCCTGGTGTTGCCGCTCCTGTGGTTCTATAGCAGCTACCTCCTAGCAAGACCTATGTACAATACAGCTCTTCTGCTGGTGGCCATATCTGGTCATGATGCACTTCCTGTGCCCATAACAAGTCGTCACGTCTCAAGCCAGCAGGTCTTCTTCTGCCATTGCTGATACCCAGTTGCCCATGGACTCACATAGCCATGGACTTTGTTAAGGATCTTCTGCCATCTTCTGGTAATACCCTCATCTGGGTGTCTCCAACCAAGGGGTCCAGTTTGTTTCCCAGTTCTGGTGTTCCCTGTGCAAACAACTTCAAGTAAAGTTAGATTTCTCCTCTGCATACTGTCAGTACCTGCCCAGCAACCGTGTAACCACAATCAGGCATGGCGCTAGCTGTCAGACTAGGTAAGTGGTGGTGAACTGAACCTTAGACGTCCCTATGGGCTAAGGCCTTGCCAAAAGCAGATAAACCGCCCTGGTAAGGGTGCACCCACTATCAGGAACCAAACTGACGGTCCCTGCGCAACCCTACAAGTGTTGTCTTTTACACACTGGTACACAGAAATCAACACAAGACTGAGACAGGCAGGTGGGGTCATACTAGGAGATACTGAGGGACAGAAAACAGATACAGGCAGACAGCTGAGTCAAACAAACCGGGTCAAAACCAGGATGGCGGCAATGGTACAGAATCGTATAGCAAATAGAATGGTCAGTAGGTAAAGCAGAAGTCAATACACCGCATAGCAAGAACAACAAAAGCAAGAGCACTAGATGCACAGATTGGACAAAATAACCAGCAGCCGATGAAGGGCTGGGCAGAATATAAAGCAGTAATGGACACTACCTCCAGCACTGACTGGCTCAGCCGTCCATCACTCAAACTGCAGTTGCAGACAAAATGAGTAAAAAGACACACCCAGCTTTCCCAAGATCAGAAATGGAGCTGTCAATCACAAGCAGCACTGGGTGTGGTTTTTCAGCAAGAAGCCTAAAACCTGATCCCATCAGAACAATTTGCGAGTTCTGACACATACCATCCGCAGTCTAATGGACAAGTGGAGAGAGTTAATAAGACTCTGGGCTGCTATCTCTACCATTTTGTCTTCGCCCAATAGGACAACTGGTCCATCCTGGACCACCCATTGTCTATGGACAACACCCACGCCCACCTCTTCCTCTTTCTGTTCCATCTGATGTTTCTGCCATGGAAGAGTTGATTCAGGATCTTCATGGGTCTGCTCAGACCAAGACTCATGTGGCTGTCCTCCAGGTATGTCTGGCTGAAGACTCCCAGCTACAAACTGTGTACATTTGAGATGCTGAAACACATCAACTCCGTGGCCTATAAACTTCATCTTGCTCCCACCTTGCGCAACCTGAACTCCTTCCACGTCTCCCTTCTGAAACCTGCCATTCTGATTTGCTTCTCCCGGCAAGTACCATCTACTGCGGCAGATTCTACCAATATCCGTGAGGTAAAAGAGGTTCTGGATATGAAGTTGGTCAGATAGAAGCGGTTCTTTCTTGTCGACTGAAAGGGGTTCGGGGCGGAGGAGAGGTCTTGGGAGCCTGAGGACAATATCCCGGAACGTGGTCTTCTACAAGAAGGGTAGGCCGAAGGGGGGTGGGGGGGGGGGGGGTACTGTCACGGATGCTCCTGCAACCCATGTCCTGGGCCGTGGGTGCACCCGTATATTTGATTTGTCTAGCAGTTAAAGAAGGCTACAGAGAATTGCTACCCCTTGGTGAGATTTATGTTAACAGTACCCTGAAGATTGTGGATCTTAAAAGAGATCATACTGATTTAAATAGAAATCATACTGAAAGGTGTGAGGTTTTTTGGTGTATTCTTCATTGTCTATAGACAACACCCACGCCCACCTCTTCCTCTTTCTGTGCCTTCTGATGTTCCTGCCGTGGAGGAGTTGGTTCAGGATCTGAATTTCATCTGGGAGCAGACTTGTCTTTCCCTACTTCAGGTGTCTGCTCCGACCAAGACTCAGACCGACAAAAAACACAGGCTTCCTCCGATCTTCTCTCCAGGAGATAAAGTGTGGCTGTCCTCCAGGTATATCCAGCTGAAGATTTCCTGCTACAAATTCGTTCCTCGTTCCCTGGGTCCATTTGACGTGCTGAAACACATCAACCCCGTTGCCTATAAGCTTCGTCTTCCTCCCACCATACGTACCCCAAACTCCTTCCACATCTTCCTTCTGAAACCTGTCATCCTGAATCACTTCTACTGGCAAGTACTATCTCCTGTGGCGCATTCCACTTATATCTATTAGGTAAAAGAGGTCCAGGATATGAAGTCGTCAAAGGGAAGAGCTCTTTCTTGTCGACTGGAAGGGGTTCAGGCCAGAGAAGAGATCTTGGGAGCCCGAGACCATCCTGGACCATGGTCTTCTACAGAGGTTTCTTCAGTCCAAGAAGAGGGAGAGGCGAAGGGTGGGGGGTACTGTCACGGGTGCTCCTGCGACCCATGTCCCTGATCACAGGTGCACCCGTGTGCCTACCTGCGTCCCTGGATCCTCTCTGCAGTCTCACTTATCTTCCCTCGCTCCAGCAGCGGTTCCCGTACTCTGGTGCGCGCTTCCCCACCTCCTAGTGCGTGTGCTGGCTCTGTGAGATATAAAGGCCCAATGAGCTGATGATTGGTGCTGGCCGACCCCCTGCCCTGATAAATTGCCATCCCTTTCCTGTGTTTCCTGCCAGATCGTCGTGCCTTGTGCCTTAAAGAAAGCTTGTCTCCTGTCTCCCTGCGCATTTATAGGGATTTCCCGTTGTGACTCTGATTCCGTTCTTGACTACACTCCTCTGCTGCCAGCCTTGACCTTCTGCTTCGTTCATGACTCCGATCCTGTGCCTCCTGTCCTAACCTCCAGCCTGTCCACATTTCCGTCTGTACCTTGCCTTGGCCACCACGCAAGCAAAGTCACACCTTTGGAGTGACCTGGTGGTATGCCACAGCAGCAAGTCCAACCTCTTTTGCGGCGGGCTCTGGTGAACACCGGGTGCCATTAGACTTAAGTCCTAGGTATTGGTTTATGTCAAAACTCACAGTGGTACAGTGGGTCCAGTACCGCTGATCCTGACAATTGCTATACATTATATTCCCATAAAGATCCTGCACATTGCATAATTAAGGAGTGTCAAGTTTGGCAGGCTGCCGACCCCTTCCATCCTTGGAACGGCGCGTCAGGCATACGTTCATGTGCATGGGGCCTTAATATGATTGTTTATGCATTAAAATAGTCTTGAAAAATTGAGTAAACACAACCTAACCCTCCAGACTGTTCCAGCTCAATTGTGGTCAATTTATATGGAAAGCTCAGAGACCTACATTACATATACATTTGTTTGCCTCAATGAAATTTCCATTTAGTAAAAATATTGTGTTGAAAAAAATATAAAGCAAGTAAATAAATAATTATCTGTACTGGAAGGATTGCAAGATCAGATGGTGTGGGGGCGGCAAAAAATAATATCCACGGCCCAAAATAATAAATCACCAAACCCACTGCATAAAGATACAGAGGAGATGTGAACAGTGTGTGCAGCCGGATATTCCTCCGCTGCTGATGGCAACACAAAGTCCAAGACTACCTCATAATAATGTTGTCAGTAAGCCATGTAATATACAAGGTTAGTTCAGAAGTGATTGTGGCCCCTTAAGAATACTAAGTGAGATTGTACCTCCTAAAGAATGAGAGTATGAGATGCTGTTTAGAATAGACTCCTCTGTCACATTAGGGTTATTTCGTGGTCTGGAAAAGACTGCAGTAATATTTTACATAGCTAATAGCCACAGACACTTTGCAATCTTATATATTAATTTTGTTTGTACAAAATCAATAGTTTTACTCATTCTAAGATTCCTGATTTACAAATAGAATGACAAAACAACAAAAAATTGTCACCCAGGCAGAACACTAGACTTGGACAATATATATGTGTGTATACTCAAAGCATCTAATGTACAGAAATAAAAGTCTACCCATTATATTAAAATAAAAAATCCACGAGTTGTAAAGAGAACTACTGTATATGCCATTGCCTGCAAGGAATATTCAGAAATACATTTTTAGCAGATCTGCTCTAGTTATATAACCATCATCCATATATCATATGTGGTTTGTAAAAGATGAATTCTCGGATATAAATATCTTGTGTGGGATCCTTGCCGTCTTTAATTCCTGATTATCTGGGGACTCTACTGTTGCAAAAAAAACTAAACCCTATAGCAAGCTGTCATAAATATGTTTCCCGTTATAATTAGATGCATTTCAGCTCTTTCCATGATAATATATGCTAAAACAAGTGAGAGTGTTATACTATAGTCTGTATTATATTGCATTCAGTGCTATATTGCATCTGGTGCAAAATATATTATTACAATGGGGGTCATTTACTAAGGGCCCGATTCGCGTTTTCCCGACGTGTTACCCGAATATTTCCGATTTGCGCCGCTTGTACATGAATTGCCCCGGGTTTTTGGCGCACGCGATCGGATTGTGGCGCATCGGGGCCGGCATGCGCGCGACAGAAATCGGGGGGGGCGTGGCCGAACGAAAACCCGACGTATTCGGAAAAACCGCCGCATTTAAAAAACGAAAATGTGTCGCTTGGGGAGCGCTCACCTTCACCTTCTATGGGATGGTGCATTCCGGGGCGTTAAGATTATTTTCGGCGCTGCAGCGCCACCTGGTGGACGGCGGAGGAACTACCATCTTAAATCCCAGCCGGACCCGAATCCTGTGCAGAGAACGCGCCGCTGGATCGCGAATGGGCCGGGTAAGTAAATGTGCCCCAATGTATCTAGTATTGTACTACACAAGTATTATATTGAGTTAAGCGCTACATTCTACCCAGTATTAGATCGTATTCAGACTTATATTGTAGATTGTATAGTGTTATACAGTGTTAATGTGTACTTAGTACTGTACTGAACCCATTATTATATTGAGTCCAGTGCACTCTGTAGGTTTAGGTGCTGTCATGAGGAGGGCTAAAAATCACACCTCAGGCGGTAGATTGCAGAGCGCGTGGGGTGTTGGCACACAGGCCTTACAGAAAGCCACATGGTAGAAATATGAGGAGAATATTCCTTTCATGTGGCTTTGTGCCGGCTACAGGGTTAATGAGGAAATGGAAGTGTGTAAGGACTCCCCTCTTTAGGCCTCATGCTCATGATTAGATTGTGGCCCATTTTTGGGTGGGTGGAGAAGCTCAATAGGGAGCTGGGTGGCCCCACCACAATAGGACCCATCCTATCCTTTGCTGCACGGTTGAACTTCTTGGTCACTGAGCGTTAGTACAAGGCTACTTGGAGTTCTTACCTATGATGTTGGGGAAGGAGCATTTAAATTTTCTCATTAGGCAGCAAAAAAGCTAGAATCGGCCCTGGGCCTATCCTATCAAACATTGTATTTCCCGTGTGCGCAAGTGTTAGTGGGACATGTAGGATCTCTCAGCTACCTGGTGATTGGCCTCAAATGGTTGCTTATTAATTAGTTTGATCACAATAGAACCGATTCTAGCGATAGATCATACGTGTAAATTACTGTATGGCTTTAAACTATACAGGAGGCGTCACTGTAGGTGAAAGTTGTTGTTACATTGTACACACAATGTTGCATTCAGTCCATTGGACGCTCACATAGTTTCTGTGAAATTAATGTTTAACTGGAATCAGATGTGCTTAGTACCAGTTAGCTCCATGGAGAAGGTGCGGCAGCCAAAACCTGATAAAGGGGAGAACAAATAACAATTTTCAGATAACGTCTCTAAACGTCAACTGAGGCTGGAATGGAATTTATGTAGAGCAGCTTTTCCCCCCACTATATAATTCTAGTAAAAGGTATCTAATGGTCTATGAAACCATAAACACATATGTAGAGTCATCACACTCACAGTCCATCCCAATAAAAGAATGAAATCAGACCCTATTGCCAAAATAGAGTATTCATGCTCTCAAAGTTAAATGTTATTCCCAACCTTTGCTCATATGAGATGAGATTTCTTATAAAATTTGAATTTCTATAAAATTCTTAGAATTTGTAATATTATATGATGCTGTAAGTTGACTCCCCTTGAAAAAAACTATATTTTTACAATTTTATAGCTACAGTATTTCAAAACATGATCCTTTAAGGGGTTACAGTATTTCTCTGTGATAAGAAGCACCAACTACAAATACACCTTCCATATATTCAAATGATACACAACAATTAGACGTTGTCTCCAGGAGGGAAACTAGTCGGTAATTAACCCGGAGTGTAGAACGAGAGCAGACAGAAAAGCAGAGCAAGGGTATGTTTTGTCATATGTTTCCACACATACAATTCTAATGATATAGAGGGTGGAATACGACAACCTGGGGGATTCCCTAATTATAAGCATTTGTGTGGGAGGGAGGATAAAGTAACAACACGCGGTCTACTGTCACAGACCTTAAAGAGCAACTCCCTTCATTACTGATATAAACACAATTGTTGCCTACTATGTACAAAAAACATCTAACATAACACTGCTCCCTATAAAGAAAAATAGAATTTCCATAGTAATGCAGCAGTGTGCAAGAATGTGAGTACTAAAGTGCCGCTCCAGTGAACATGAATATAACTACTACGGTATAATATTCTCTTCTATGTACAAATAATTGTCATAATAATTATATAACTACTCTAATAATACAGCCTATGTACAAGAATGTTACTTCTGTAATACCACGCCCTATGTACAGGAACAAAACTAATAATACCCCATGTATTTTTTTTAACCAAAATCTCTTTATTTTGTATCTTCAAATTTACATTAAAATAATTCTTTGGTGAAACAGTTTCACAACCATCAAATTTCACTTAAGACAGTAAAAATTTTTTAGAGACATGTTAATAATGTCTGTTATAATAATTACATATACTGTACAATAATCAGTTCCTCATCTAATATTAAATAAATAATATTGCCATATTCCCGCCAATTCTTACTCTGTTTGTTGCCATAGTCCCCAGGTTTTAACCCATTTTTGTAAACTCTTAGTTCCTACCGTCCTGATCCTTTCAAATCTTCATACGCTTTTCACTAGATTTTGCCATTCGTGCATCGAGGGTGCAGTTCTGTCTCCCCATTTTCGGGAAATACAGACGCAAGCTAGATGCATAATCTTAATAAGCAGGATGTCATATTTTGGGTCCAGACATTGATCCTCCGTCAACCCAAATATTGAGAGTAAAAGTAAATGGTTTCAAAAGTAAATGGTTCCAATTAAAGGAACAATTTTTTATATTTTTATATCCCCGTAACCATGTGTGATCCGAAATTGTCCCAACCTCATTTTCCCATTTCATTCGTGACCCGTGTTTCCAGTTGGCCACGTGACCGGCCAACACAAACTTATACACTTTTGCTATTACTTTAACTGTGTTTGTGCAGTTGTGTAGAAACTCGATACATTCATGTGAACTTATTGAAAAATTATTCTTCTTTTTACTAATTTTAATCACATGTGAAAGTTGCAGATATCTTAAAAAATCTCCCGCTCTTAATCCATGTGTACTTTTCATTGCATCAAAACTTAACATTTTACCTTCCTCTAGAACTTGTGACACATACTCTATACCACGGCCCCGCCAAAAGGGGACGTCAGGGATGGACAGAAGCTCTGGGAGGCAAAGATTATCCCAAAGTGGGGTATCATATAACATCCCTCCTATGTGCAATAATTGTTTCAACTTCCACCATGCCATGTGGATAGCTTCACACACTACCATCCACTTGAATCTATTTCCCAAAAAAACTCCCCCTTCCAAACACGCAAAAATTGTATTCATATTCGTATATCCTACTAATGTGCTTAAAACTATATTACGCTTCCACATTATTAATCTACTAACTTGTGAGGTAACAAAGTAGCCAAAAAAAAATGGTAGTCCCAACCCTCCTTCTCCAGTCTTTTTATACATGTGTGAGATTTTCATCCTTACTTTTTTCGACCCCATATAAGATCGTTCATTATTGCCTCTATTAGTTTAAAAAATGAATCAGGAATCCACATAGGGCAAGCTAACAAAACAAACAATAATTGCGGTAGTAGAACCATTTTCACCAATCCGATCCTGTCTGATCGAGTCAACGGTAGCTTGCACCAATTTCTCGTCTTATGTCTTATCCTGGTAATTAATGGGGTTAGATTTAGATTAATATAATCTTCAGTTCTGGCCGATACCAAGATCCCTAAGTATTTAAATTGAGTTTTACAAATGTCTATATTACCCCCCCCCAAGTCCCAGTCAGTTGCCGTTTCTAGAGGCAGAAGCTGAGATTTACACCAATTAATGCTTAATCCTGACCAATGGCCGAATCTCTCCACTGTCTCCATCACCCCACGCACTGACCTCGGTGTTTCCCGTAAATAAAGGATCATATCGTCTGCGTATAGGCAAAGTTTGTCTCCTATACCTCCACACCCACATCCCTCAATTCTTGGGTCGATAAATAGTGCGAAGAGCAATGGAGACAGCGGACAGCCCTGCCTAGTCCCTCTAAAGAGATCAAACTGTGTAGATACCCGGTTATTGACTATGACCCTTGCCTTAGGAGCACTATATAGGCATTGTACAAAATGTATAAACCGTGGACCAAAGCCAAATCTCCTCAATGTTCCCCAGAGGAAACTCCACTCTACCCTGTCGAACGCCTTAACAGCATCCAATGACAGGATGGAGCGGAGCCCTCCTTCACCCATATCTATTGCTGCGTACAAACGCTGCATAGTCACTTGCTTTCCTTCCTGGTAAAAAACCATTTTGGTCTGTATGTATTATATCTAATATTACTCTTTGCAAGCGGTTAACTAGTAATTTTGCCAAAATTTTAATATCGGCATTTAAAAGAGAGATGGGCCTATATGAACCCATATCCATTGGGTCCTTGTCCTTTTTAAGGATGAGGCTAATATTGGCCTCTGCCATAGAGTCAGATACTTTGCCTAACATAAAGATTTCATTAATTGTTTCATTCATATAAGGAAGGATTGCCTCTAGATTCTCCCTATAAAAGGCAAATGGTAGGCCATCCGGGCCTGGGGAAGTATTTTTATTGCAGGCAAGTATCGTCTCTTTTAACTCTTCTATCAGGATGGGACTTTCAAGTTACTCTATCTGATCTATTTTAAGTTTAGGGAAGTGGATCTTTGAAAGATATTCCCACAGATCTGAATCCGACCCCTTCATTGAAGATCTATATAGTTCCTCATAGAAGGTTGCAAATTGTTGTTCCATCTGTGCTTGTTCCTTTTTAACCTGTCCATCCTTACCTCTAATTGCTGCAATATAGCTATTCTTTTGTTGGTTCTGAATCTTATGAGCTAAGTTTTTCCCTATACTACCGCCTTCCGCAAAAGAACGGTACCCCTGGAAAAATGTCTTATGTTGGTTTTTTGTCTCCAGGAACTCTTTATACTCTTTTTGGGCCTCCACTGCTAGTGTCCTTATTTCCTCAGTCGGATTCCTACTTAGGCAACGTTCCGTCTCTGCTAATTTCTCCTTAAGATAATCTTCACGTTTGAAATACTTAGATTTGGCATTTTGTATAGCTTTGTACAATACTCCTCTAATGTGACTCTTCAGGGAATCCCAAACTACCAGAGGACTAGCTGTGTTCTTATTCGCTAGCCAATAAGACTCAATTTCTTTTTTCATATTCAATGTTGGTTCAAGGATAGCCAACCAGTGTGGATTAAGCCTAAATGGTCTTTTAATCTTTTCTCTGACTCCTATAGTGACTACCACCGGTGCATGATCAGACAGAACTATCGGTTCATAGGTCATTTTTAGGATTCTGGGTAGCATAGCTAAATTAGAAAAACATAAGTCTATCCTAGACAGGGGTTTATATGTTAGACTCATACAAGAGTACACCCTTCTATTTCCATATTTCACTCTCCATACATCTAACCACTCCATTTCCTTACTAAGTTCAGCCAATGTTGTCCTACAAGTATTCCCATACTTCTTGCCTTCCAGACTCATTCTGTCCATCCCTGGCTCCATAGTACTATTAAAATCTCCCATTACTAGAATAGGACAGTGATCTTTGTTTTTTAGAAAAGACAGTAATTGCCCAATAATTGCTGAAGAAAAGGGTGGCGGGTTATATATAAATGCTAACACTACCAAATCCCTGTCTAGTTTGCCAAACAGGAACACAAATCGGCCTTCCTGATCTACTTTATGGCTAATTGCGGAGTAGTTTATCGCTCTATGTATCAAAACTGAAACTCCTCTGGAGTATAAACTCCCACAAGAGTGATACTCTTCTCCGACCCATCGTCTCTTAACTCTACTTAGAGTTTCTTTTGTTAAATGGGTTTCTAACAGACAGATGATAGCTGGAAGATGTCTATTTATCAAGTTAAAAATGGCACATCTTTTAACTTTATCACTTAAAGTTTTTGAATCCACAGTGGAGGTCCCCCCCCCCCCTCGACTCTGGCCTACCCTTCTCTCCATACGTAGGCCTCTTATTCTCTCAACGCCTTCCCCCTCGGCCTTTTCTCCTCTCCAGCTCAATTATATTTTACATTACATTACATATTTCGCCCTAAAAATCATTTGTGGGTCCCCCTATTTAATTCCCTTCCTCTCCAGCCAGGCCGAGGCTTCTTCTGAATTGTCAAAAAAATAAGTTCTCTCCTTGTAAATAATCCTAAGCCTGGATGGAAAGAGAATAGAATATGGGAGATCCGCTTCTCTTAATCGCCTCTTTACTTCCTTAAAGCTTGCTCTTATTTTTTGCGTCTCTCTAGAAAAGTCAGGGAATAATATGGCTCTTGGGGATGCACCTGGAGGAGGTTTTTTGAAAGGTACCCTATGTGCCCTCTCTATCTTATAGAAAGGGGAAAGCTTCTCCTTGTCACATACATCTATCAACCAATCCTGAACTTTGCTGGAAATATCTCCAGCTTCATCTCCTTCAAGGAAGCCTATGATCCTAATATTTGCTCTTCTTGAACGATTCTCCAAGTCATTTAGCTTATCCTTCAGTTGGGTATTTTCTTTTTTAATTTCCCTTGACTCACTTTTAATCTGTTTTACTTCTTTTTCTAGTGTCTCATGTTTTTTGTATCTATCCTTTAATTTGCCCACTTCCTCTCTAATTGACGCTATATCTGAGCGGACCCCCTCCTACTACTACTTTAAAATTGCCCCTACGTGAAGAAATATAGCTACTATAATACTACTCTCTATGTAAAAGAATATAATTACTATGATGCTGCTCCTATGTACAAGAATATAACTACTACAGCATATGTATACAAGTATGACATATATATATATATATATATATATATATATATATATATATATAGGTTGTGTGTGTGTAACTAATTTAACCCTGCCCCTACAGATGGAAATATGAATTATGTGTGAATAATCTGGCTTTAATCTTGCAGGATAAAATAGATAAATAAATGTTCAACGTAGAAACACAGAGCAAGCAGGAAGGAGAAGACGTAATTTCCTAAGGTCTGCCCTATATAAAGAAGTGGCAGGTCAAGTGACTGTTAAGGTGGGTAGTATTACTCTAGGTCACAGGTTTTGCCTAGAATATTCTGGTACACGTATAATCATTGTGTTTTCTTGCTTCCTCCTCTGCACACAGAAGTAGTTTTCTCTTAGTCTACATTATAACACTATGTAAATATGGTGGGTCCTCATGTGCAGTTGGGCTGGTCCAGGTGACTCACACAATGGTTGAGCCGATAACATGTTCCAGTCCTTGTTATCAGAAAGACATAGAAACCAGCGTTGGACACCATGCTCCACCAATGTTCTCTTCTCATAGTCCTTGGTCTTGCTGTTCACACAGGTAGGTAACTGCTTCTAAATGTTATTAATATGCAAGAACTGTACTAGTGTTATCCGCAGTGTTATTCTACATTCTAAAAATCTATATGTAACTGGTTACATGCACAGGTACAAACACACATTCCTTGTTTGAAGGAAGATAAGAAATGGGTTACGATTTTATACATGTTCTCTGCCTGAAAGCACCAGGGACGGCTCACTTTTCACAACTTGCGTTTAACTCATTAACGGAACAGTATCCAATTAACTACTAAGCTCCCCCTAGTGTTGGCTGATGGCAGACAGAATGTTTATATCCTCTATTCCCATCCCCTACCAACAGACAGTTGTATTATGGGGGCAATATCACATAATGCAGACACTACCAATGAATATTGTGATTTTTATCTGAGCGGATCTTGTGTCTAAGAACAGAATATGTATCTCCTTTCAAATTACACAATATTTTTGCTCTGAAAAGCTGCAAATTGAAAACTTTGTTTGTGTTATTATTAACATAACAGAAGAAATGAGGAATAGCAGAGAAACGGTACAGTCAAACTAAGATAAATTTGTCCTCTACTGGTCTATTGTATCGATGGCATATCATTTAGTTCCCCACAACTGATCTTACATCTTTGTGCTGTGTCATTCCGATCTTATTTCTCAAAAACAACTATTATCATCTAGCGGTGTTGTAACACAGTTGTACTAAGGAGAGAAGTTGTTAGATTATTTTTAAGAAGAGATTAGTACAGTACTAGTACTAGGCAGAATTGTCTATACAGAGTTGCCACAGTGCATATAGTGTTTTTGGACTGTGTAAGGCATTTGACCTATAGATAAAATAAGGTCTACTGGTTTGGGAGGTATAATTTGCATTATATTGAAACTGTCTGAAAGATAATTTCCAGAAAGTTGTAGTGAAAATTCCTGCAAAAAATGGTCTCGGATTATTAGTGGTGGTAGAACACAAGTTTCAGGGCGTTTATTCTACGCTAGGCCCTGAAAAGTCGCCCGCACCCCTTCATGCCCCACTCGTGTGAAGGTGGCAGAGAGGGCAAAATAATCACAAGTGGCGCAGAGGCTCTGATAAATATACCCCATTGTCATCTTTAATGATGCCACCATCATTGCTGCTGTCGTTGTGACAAAATCAAATTCCCCTATGGGGACAATAAAGCATTCTATTCTATTCTATCATTCAGTATTACTCACAAATTTCCCATTAGGGCAAACTATTCAATGGAGGGCATTTATTAAGTGCCTGCCCCTCCCGCTAGGTGCCGCTAGGCTCCGGTTCCGGGTGTTGGCTAGTTCTATCTCCCGCGGTGGTCCAGAGGATCCACTGATCCTAACAGTAAGATCCGGCCATGGATCCCGCCGAGGTTCCGCTTCCCACTCGACCAAACTTTGCTGCCATAGTGGTCCAGCAATCCCGGGAGATTGTCGCTCAACGCGAACAGCTGGATCAAGTCACCACCATGCTGCAACAGCTGCTAGCCGCACAGCAACAGGCCCCCGTGTCTGCTCCCGTGGCTCCTGCAACCCCAGTCTGCCTTCCTGCTGCTGAACCACGACTATGGCTGTCTATGCCCAGCAAATTTGACGGAGACCCCAAACAGTGCAGGGGTTTTATTACTCAATGCTCTCTACAAATAGAACTTATGCCTTCGCAATTTGTCACGGAGCGTTCCAAGGTGTCATTCTTCGTCAGTCTTGTCTCTGGGAAGGCCCTGGCCTGGGCCACTCCTCTTTGGGACAGAGGCGACCCGGTCACGGCTACTCTTGCGGCTTTTCTGGCGGAGTTCCGGGCCGTTTTTGAGGAACCAGCACGGGCTTCTTCTGCCGAGACTGCGTTGTTGAACCTGCGCCAAGGCAACTCGTCTGTGGGAGAGTATGCTGTTCAGTTCCACACCCTGGCCTCTGAACTTGCCTGGAACAATGCAGCTCTCATCGCCACCTTTGAGAAAGGACTCTCGCCGCAGGTCAAAGATGCGCTGGCAGCTCGGGATCTACCGTCAACTCTGGGTGGTCTCATCACACTGGCCACTCGGATTGATGTCCGGTTTAAGGAACGCGCCGAGGAACTTCGCTCTGAGCATCCTCAAGCTCAGGTAAGACGTTTTCCTCGCCTAGCACCTGCCTTCCAAAGGCCGCTCCAGCCTCCGCCTGTATCGTCTGCTGAGGAACCCATGCAGGTGGACAGAATCCAGCTCTCTCTACAAGAGCGTTCCAGAAGACGACAGGAGAACCTTTGTCTGTATTGTGCCAATCCAGGGCACTTCATCGGGACTTGTCCTGTTCGTCCCCAACGTCCGGGAAACGCCAGCACCTAGGGCTCTTGGGAGAAGCGTCCCTTGGTGTGTGCCAAGCTTCTCCACATCTGATTATTCCTGTGCTCCTCAGCGTAGACACCGGCACCCAGATCCAAGTTTCTGCTTTCCTGGATTCAGGCTCTACAGCGAACTTTATGGACACAGCCCTGGTCTCCCGGCATCACTTCCCAGTGGTTCGTCTTGAGAAACCATTGTCCATTGCCTCAGTCAGTGGCCAAATTCTTTCCGTGCCCATCCGGTTTCACACGGAACCCCTGCTTCTGCAAGTTGGAGCCTTACATAAAGAAAGACTTTCTTTTTTTGTACTACCCCAAAGCACTTCCACCCTCCTGTTGGGTCTCCCCTGGTTGCAGCAACATGCCCCTGTGCTGGACTGGTCCTCTGGGGAGACTCTCCGTTGGGGCCTGGCTTGTTCTTCTCATTGTATGGAGATTCCTCGTCCGCTCCCTGTCTGGACTTCCACCTTGTCTCCCAAGCCCCTGGAGGGGCTCCCCGCTCCATACTTGGATTTCGCAGATGTGTTCTCCAAAAAACAGGCTGAGACTCTTCCTCCACATCGTCCCTACGATTGCCCCATCGACTTGCTGCCCGGCTCTTCTCCTCCACGGGGTCGGGTGTACCCGCTCTCGGTACCCGAAACAGCTGCCATGTCTGAATATATTAAGGAAAATCTGCAAAGAGGTTTCATACGTAAATCCTCCTCTCCAGCTGGCGCAGGTTTCTTTTTTGTCATCAAGAAAGATGGCTCTCTTCGCCCCTGTATAGACTATCGCGGTCTTAACAAAGTCACCACTAAGAATCGCTACCCCTTGCCGCTGATCACGGAGTTGTTTGATCGTCTATGGGGCGCGAGAGTCTTTACCAAGTTGGATCTTCGTGGTGCCTACAATCTTATTCGAATCAGGAAGGGTGACGAGTGGAAGACTGCCTTTAACACCCGTGATGGGCATTTTGAATATTTAGTTATGCCCTGTGGACTTTGCAATGCACCAGCCGTTTTCCAGGAATTTGTTAATGATATCTTCAGGGACTTATTGTACAGCTGTGTTGTGGTTTACCTGGATGACATCCTCGTGTTTTCTGCTGATCTCGAGTCCCATCAGTCCCATGTACGGCAAGTGCTCAGTCGCCTCAGGACTAACCATCTCTATGCCAAACTGGAAAAATGCCACTTTCATCAAAGGAGCCTTCCATTCCTTGGCTACATTATTTCCGACAGAGGCCTGCAGATGGATCCCGCTAAACTATCTGCAGTTCTTCAGTGGCCACGCCCAGTGGGACTGCGTGCTATCCAAAGATTCCTGGGCTTTGCCAATTATTATAGGCAATTCATTCCACATTTTTCTTCCCTGGTAGCTCCACTGGTGGCGCTAACAAAGAAAAGTGTCAATTCTCGTCTCTGGCTCCCTGCGGCTGAGGAGGCCTTCACGAGATTAAAGACGGCGTTTTTCTCTGCATCTGTTCTTACCAGACCTGATACCGAGAAGCCATTCTTTCTGGAAGTCGATGCCTCTTCCGTAGGAGCTGGAGCGGTTCTTACCCAGAAGGGGCCTAGGGGCCGAACTCTCTCCTGTGGCTTCTTCTCCAAAACATTTTCCTCCGCAGAGAGGAATTATTCTATAGGGGATCGTGAGCTTCTGGCTATCAAGCTTGCCTTGGAGGAATGGCGTCATCTGCTGGAGGGAGCTCGATTTCCAGTCAGTTTTTTCACGGACCACAAGAACCTCCAGTACCTGCAGACAGCTCAACGGTTGAACCCACGGCAAGCCCGGTGGTCCCTATTCTTTTCCCGTTTTGACTTCCAGATCCATTTTAGCCCAGCCGAGAAAAACATCAAGGCTGACGCCCTGTCACGTGCTTCCGATGTTATGGGGGAGGACTATGCTCCGAGACACATCATTCCTCCAGAGAGGCTTGTGCTGGCAGCGCCGGTGGACCTTCGGCAATTACCTCCCGGCAAGACTTATGTACGACCTGGACTTCGAAAGAGGATCCTGACCTGGGGACATTCTTCTCGAGTGGCTGGGCACCCTGGGGTGCAGCGCTCTGTGGCCCTGATTTCCCGTTTCTATTGGTGGCCTGATTTGGTCAAGGATGTTCGGGATTTTGTGCGGTCTTGTGCCTCTTGTGCTCGCAATAAGCCCTCACGACAAAAACCAGCTGGTCTTCTGTTGCCGTTACCCGTGCCTACCTGCCCGTGGTCTCACGTGGCTATGGACTTCATTACTGATCTGCCGCCATCATCTGGCAATACCGTTATCTGGGTGGTAACAGACCGCTTCTCTAAGATTTTTGTCCCTCTACCAGGTTTGCCTTCAGCCCCACGTCTTGCCAGTCTCTTCTTCCAGCACATCTTCCGGCTTCATGGCCTTCCCCGGCACATTGTTTCTGATCGAGGTGTTCAGTTCGTGTCCAAGTTCTGGAGATCTCTGTGCAATGCACGGAACCCCTGCTTCTGCAAGTTGGAGCCTTACATAAAGAAAGACTTTCTTTTTTTGTACTACCCCAAAGCACTTCCACCCTCCTGTTGGGTCTCCCCTGGTTGCAGCAACATGCCCCTGTGCTGGACTGGTCCTCTGGGGAGACTCTCCGTTGGGGCCTGGCTTGTTCTTCTCATTGTATGGAGATTCCTCGTCCGCTCCCTGTCTGGACTTCCACCTTGTCTCCCAAGCCCCTGGAGGGGCTCCCCGCTCCATACTTGGATTTCGCAGATGTGTTCTCCAAAAAACAGGCTGAGACTCTTCCTCCACATCGTCCCTACGATTGCCCCATCGACTTGCTGCCCGGCTCTTCTCCTCCACGGGGTCGGGTGTACCCGCTCTCGGTACCCGAAACAGCTGCCATGTCTGAATATATTAAGGAAAATCTGCAAAGAGGTTTCATACGTAAATCCTCCTCTCCAGCTGGCGCAGGTTTCTTTTTTGTCATCAAGAAAGATGGCTCTCTTCGCCCCTGTATAGACTATCGCGGTCTTAACAAAGTCACCACTAAGAATCGCTACCCCTTGCCGCTGATCACGGAGTTGTTTGATCGTCTATGGGGCGCGAGAGTCTTTACCAAGTTGGATCTTCGTGGTGCCTACAATCTTATTCGAATCAGGAAGGGTGACGAGTGGAAGACTGCCTTTAACACCCGTGATGGGCATTTTGAATATTTAGTTATGCCCTGTGGACTTTGCAATGCACCAGCCGTTTTCCAGGAATTTGTTAATGATATCTTCAGGGACTTATTGTACAGCTGTGTTGTGGTTTACCTGGATGACATCCTCGTGTTTTCTGCTGATCTCGAGTCCCATCAGTCCCATGTACGGCAAGTGCTCAGTCGCCTCAGGACTAACCATCTCTATGCCAAACTGGAAAAATGCCACTTTCATCAAAGGAGCCTTCCATTCCTTGGCTACATTATTTCCGACAGAGGCCTGCAGATGGATCCCGCTAAACTATCTGCAGTTCTTCAGTGGCCACGCCCAGTGGGACTGCGTGCTATCCAAAGATTCCTGGGCTTTGCCAATTCATTCCACATTTTTCATCCCTGGTAGCTCCACTGGTGGCGCTAACAAAGAAAGGTGTCAATTCTCGTCTCTGGCCCCCTGCGGCTGAGGAGGCCTTCACGAGATTAAAGACTGCATTTTCCTCTGCATCTGTTCTTACCAGACCTGATACCGAGAAGCCATTCTTTCTGGAAGTCGATGCCTCTTCCGTAGGAGCTGGAGCGGTTCTTACCCAGAAGGGGCCTAGGGGCCGAACTCTCTCCTGTGGCTTCTTCTCCAAAACATTTTCCTCCGCAGAGAGGAATTATTCTATAGGGGATCGTGAGCTTCTGGCTATCAAGCTTGCCTTGGAGGAATGGCGTCATCTGCTGGAGGGAGCTCGATTTCCAGTCAGTATTTTCACGGACCACAAGAACCTCCAGTACCTACAGACAGCTCAATGGTTGAACCCACGTCAAGCCCGGTGGTCCCTCTTCTTTTCCCGTTTTGACTTCCAGATCCATTTTCATCCAGCCGAGAAAAACATCACGGCTGACGCCCTGTCACGTGCTTCCGATGTTATGAGGGAGGACTATGCCCCAAGACACATCATTCCTCCAGAGAGGCTTGTGCTGGCAGCGCCGGTGGACCTTCGGCAATTACCTCCCGGCAAGACTTATGTACGACCTGGACTTCGAAAGAGGATCCTGACCTGGGGACATTCTTCTCGAGTGGCTGGGCACCCTGGGGTGCAACGTTCTGTGGCCCTGATTTCCCGTTTCTATTGGTTGCCTGATTTGGTCAAGGACGTTTGGGATTTTGTGCGGTTTTGTGCCTCTTGTGCTCGCAATAAGCCCTTACGACAAAAACCAGCTGGTCTTCTGTTGCCGTTACCCGTGCCTACCTGCCCGTGGTCTCACGTGGCTATGGACTTCATTACTGATCTGCCGCCATCATCTGGCAATACCGTTATTTGGGTGGTAACAGACCGCTTCTCTAAGATGTCCCATTTTGTCCCTCTACCAGGTTTGCCTTCAGCCCCACGTCTTGCCAGTCTCTTCTTCCAGCACATCTTCCGGCTTCATGGCCTTCCCCGGCACATCGTTTCTGATCGAGGTGTTCAGTTCGTGTCCAAGTTCTGGAGATCTCTGTGCAACCAGCTGCAAGTGAAATTGGGCTTTTCCTCTGCCTATCATCCTCAGTCCAACGGCCAAGTAGAGAGGCTGAATCAGACTTTGGGGTGCTATCTCCGCCACTTTGTGTCCGCTCGTCAGGATGACTGGGCTTCTCTTTTACCATGGGCGGAGTTTTCCTACAATTCCCTGGACTCCACTTCTGCTGGTTCTGCTCCCTTCTTTATTAATTACGGACTGCACCCACGGCCTCCTCTTCCGTTACCTGTGTCTGCAGATGTTCCTGCTGTGGAGGACTTGGTACAGGATCTAAAAGCCATCTGGGAACAAGTCCGTACCTCATTGCTCCAAACCTCTGCCAAGACCAAGCATCAAGTGGACAAGAAACGTCGGCCTTTTCCTGTCTTAGCTCCTGGTGACAGGGTCTGGTTATCCTCAAGGTACGTCCGACTGAAGATCCCTGGCTTCAAATTGGGACCCCGGTTCTTGGGTCCATTTGAAATCCTCAGTCACATCAACCCGGTGGCCTACAAATTGCGGCTGCCTCCTAGCATGCGCATACCCAACTCCTTCCACGTTTCCCTCCTCAAGCCAGTCATCTTAAACCGCTTCACCCGACAAGTTCCTCTCCCTCCGGCACCACAAGCGGACACTACTGATGTCTCCGAGGTGAAGGAGATCCTGGATACTAAGACAGTGAGAGGTAGGCGGTTGTTTCTGGTAGACTGGAAAGGATTTGGTCCTGAGAAGAGATCTTGGGAGCCAGAGGATAACATCTTGGACAAGAGCCTGCTCCAACGTTTTCTCAGGCCCAAGAAGAGAGGGAGGCCAAAGGGGGGTGTACTGTCACGGGTGCTCCCGCGATCCCTGTCTCGGATCGCGGGCGCATCCATGCCCCCCCGTGTGTCCCCGCTGCAGGCTGGTCTCCTCACTCACCTCTCCCGGCTCCTGCTCTTCCCCGGACTGCCGTGGAGGCGGGGACGCGCGTGCGGCTCCTGCCGAAAATTTAAAGGGCCAGCGCACCGCTAATTGGTTCACTGGCTGAACACCTCACCTTTAAGAATCCTGCCTCTTCCTGTGTCCCCTGCCGGATCTTTGTGCCTCATAGCCTTAGAGAAAGCTTCCAAGCGAGTATTCCTGCGTTCCTGTGTATTCCTGTATTCCTGCGTATTCCTGCGTTCCTGTGTGTTCCCGCTCCTGAGTCCTGTGTTGCCGTGTTACCTGAGTTCCTCCGTGTTGCTGTGTTCCGTGTGCCTGTGTTCCCGTTCCCACCTGTCTGGACCTCCTGTTGCTGACCCCGGACTTGGACTTGACGTTGCATCTCTGCCGCCTGCCCTGACCCTGTGCCTGTCTACGAGATTGTCATCCGCTAAGGTACCTCGACCTCGGCCGCCACCGCGGGCTAGTCACACCTGGGAACGACCTAGTGGTATCCTGCCGCAGCAAGTCCAACCCGCTTTGCGGCGGGCTCTGGTGAATACCAGGTGCTGCTAGGCTCCGGTTCCGGGTGTTGGCTAGTTCTATCTCCCGCGGTGGTCCAGAGGATCCACTGATCCTAACAATGTGTTGTAGTCTAAACTGGGTGCCAATCAACTGCTTCTAAGGCCAGCGGATATTGTCTTGTATGAAAAGATATTTAGGACTCATAGAATAGAGGCTTACCACTACCACACTGGTTAGGCCCTATCTAGAATATGCAGTTCATAAAACGAATGCCTTGGAATTAGAAAGAGAGGTATACAAAATTGATATATGGCACAGGGGAACATAGTAATAGGAAAAGATTAAACCAATGGCATTCATTTACTCTTTATAAGAGATGACAACTGTGGACATTTTTAACCCACAAAAATATGTACCGTATTTTACGGACTATAAGACGCTTCTTACTATAGGACGCACCCTAGATTTAGGCTTCCAAAAAAGGATAAATATATTTGACACCAATTAAAATATCCCTGTTGGTCACACTAAAGCACAGCACACACAGCTCTGCTTCAGCCATACATTTACACACACAGCTCTGCTTCATCCATACAGTTACACACACAGCTCTGCTTCATCCATACATTTACACACACAGCTCTGCTTCATCCATAGATTTACACACACAGCACTGCTTCATCCATAGTTTTACACACACAGCTGTGCTTCATCCATACATTTACACACACAGCTCTGCTTCATCCACACAGTTACACACACCGCTCTGCATCATCCATACAGTTACACACACACAGTTCTGCTACATCCATACAGATACACACAGCTATGCATCAACCATACAGTTACCCACACAGCCCTGCTACATCCATACAGTTACACACAGCTCTGCTTCATCCATACAGTTACACACACAGCTCTGCATCAACAATACAGTTACACACACATGCTGTCCCAGGGCAGCATGTCCCCATACTCAGCAGTATGTGGTGATGTAAGAAGCATGTGATCAGTCACATGATTCTGACATCACTGCAGGTCCTGTAGGACAACCGGGAGAGGGGAGAGCAGTGCGGAGGCTCTCCTCTCTGGGAGAGAGGGTGCAGCTCTATATCAGGGAATCACCCGATCTCCCTTAAAGGATTCAGGATGGTCTGGAAGTGCTGGATCCTCCTGACCTTCGGTCTATAAGGCGCAGGCACTTTTTAGCAAGATTTTTTCTTGCTAAAATGTGCATCTTATAGTCCAAAAAATTCGGTAAATGTACAAAAAATGACAAAAAGCTGTCCACGGCAAACCGTCTCAAAAGTCAGCAAAAAGCTTCAGAAATAGCATAGGAACATTCTAAAAGAAAAGTAACATATAAAACATTATGTTATTCCATATATCTTACCATCAGTCCTAATCTTTCCCATCTATTATTTTAGTTGGCATATTAACTTTTTTATCTCTTTCAATTGTGCTATGAATTTAATAATAATTATACTACCGTATATACTCGTGTATAAGCCGAGTTTTTCAGCACAAAGAATGTGCTGAAAAACGTCCCCTCGGCTTATACATGAGTCAAAAAATAATTAAAAATGGACTAAAAAAAACTTATATACTCACCCTCCGGTGGCCCCGATGCGCAGCTCTGCTCCTCCAATGTCATCGCGGCTCCTCTTCTTCTTGCTTCCGTGCCGTCTTCTTCTGTCTTCTTTAACATGCGTGGGCGCCGCATTGTTCTTCTCCCGTGCGGGCCTAGTATGAGTCATACTAGGCGCCGCACGCGAGTGAGAACAGTTGCGGCGCCCAACGCGAGATGTAAGAAGACAGAAGATGGCGCAGAAAGCAAAAGAGGACCCGGGAGGAAGCCAGAAGAGGAACCGCGATGACATCGGGGGAGCAGCGCTGCGCATCGGGGCCACCGGAGGGTGAGTAAATAAGGTTTTTTTTTTTTATTCTGGGCTCACTGTATACTACTGGGGGGACACTGTATACTACTGGGGGGACGCTGTATACTACTGGGGGCATGCTGTATACTACTGGGGGGCAGGCTGGGGTGGCTGTATACTACTGGGGGCATGCTGTATAATACTGGGGGGCAGGGCTGTATACTACGGGGGGCAGGCGGGGTGGCTGTATACTGCTGGGGCAGGCTGGTGGGTGGCTGCATACTAATGGGGGCAGGCTGGGGTGTGTGTTACTACTGGGGCAGGCTGGGGTGGCTGTATACTAGGGGGCAGGCTGGGATGGCTGTATACTACTGGGGGCTGCCTGGCGGTGGTGTATACTACTGGGGCGGCCTGGGGTGGCTGTATAATACTGTGGGAGGCTGGGGTGGTGTATACTTCTGGGGGCAGTGCTGTATACTACTGGGGCGGCGTGTATACTACTGGGGGCAGTGCGTATACTACTGGGGGCAGGCTGTATACTACTGGGGGGCAGGGCTGTACACTACTGGGAGCAGGCTGTATACTACTGGGGGCAAGTTGTATATTATAGGGGGCTGGCTGGCTATATACTTGGCTGGGTCTGTGACCAATGCATTTCCCACCCTCGGTTATACTCGAGTCAATAGGTTTTCCCAGTTTTGTGTGTGGTAAAATTAGGGGGTCTCGGCTTATACTCGGGTCGGCTTATACTCGGTTATTATGGTACATTTCACGTAGTTTTCATGCAGACGCACTGTTCTTGCTCAAAGATCCAGGCATGTGTACTGTGGTAATCTTTTTTATTATTATCCTCCTTCTAAAATCAACAATTTATTTTAATTATCCAAATGAGTTAGAAGGATCTGGAAGCATATAGAGACCCTCCTTGCTGCAGACCTACTGGCTGTTATAGTGTGCAAGGAACACTTTCCCTCCCACTGTGTGCTGCGTGTGAGATTACAGAGGCAAAGGGAGGGGGAAGTGCCGAAAGTGGCAGAGGGGGAGGGAGTGAACAGTGTAACAGCCTGTGAAGCTAAAGCATGGGGGCTCTTGGAAACACCCCAGAGGAGTATTTCAGGCTCGTTATCATTACTTTAAAAGTTGATTTTAGGTGGGAGAAGGTCATGATAACAAAAGTAAGAAGATTACTACAGTCATGGTACCTGAATCTATGAGTAAATGTCCCTAAATGTTATCATGATTGATTTGTTGTGGTAGAATTTCCTTTTGAAGAGAAGCAGAGCAGAGTTCAGGAAAGCAGCAGTATATCAGAGTTTAATAGTCTTTATTAAAATCCCTGCAAAATCATTATAAATTTAGTTTTATAGATTGTATAATGGAATAAGATAAAAGCATATTGTACCCACTTCCATTTACTATTAACGACCCGCGGGTCAACCCCCTCTGCTTTCTTTTTAAGGCTGTGTGTTATTCTCTGTTCAGGTCCAACGCCTGAAAAACTGTGGTGGAAAAGCCGCTCCTCTGTGAATCTGCACTGTCTATGTTATATTCAACCACTGTGGGCAATCAGTTCGTCGGTGGAATGGAAGTTTTACCTAGTAACAGCAAAACAGGAAAGAAAATGGCAGCAGGTAAAATAACTGTAGCATAATTATGGTATGATGTTAGATTGAGCTGCCCATTTAAGAAACAAATCTAAAGATTACTTATGATATAGCACTCAGTCACATGTCCAGGGCAAAATCTTTCAGAAGAGTTCTCAGTATATTATCCTCAGTTACCTGGAAACACTGGGTTATCTTACTACTACAGATGTTGGGTGGTATATATCACGATATTATCTGGCATATTTTGCCCTTTAAGTTCTAATTTAAATCCCATAGTGATGTTTACACAATAAGGATCATTTTAACCACTTCTTTAGACTATGAACTCAAAGTTTCTGTTTTATTAGCTGTTTAGCTCCATAAACAGTGAATAGTCAGATAAAATTCCAGAGTGTGGACAGGGACCTCTCTAAGGCAACAGCCATTCCTCGTGATATTGAGCTGCTGTATGCTGACAATGTCATTAATTTGTCATAGTATAGGGTTTATCGCTAGATGGTTATTTAGTTCTGACATCTATAGTATCTGACATATGAAAGAGATAGAGACAGAGCAATAAGTTGGTTTAACACTAGATGGACCACTAGCCACCACGCTACATCTTAGCTCATAACCACACAGTTCGCTCCCTTATAACCCTTCCCCTGCTACAAAGATGTTATCTATCTTATCTTGTAGAGTAATTCTGCACGTTGTGCAAGAAGGGTTGTGTAACTGGTTTGTAATGCAGGGTGGGGGCGGATGCGACGAGCCGGCGTGTGCAGACGATTGAGTTTTTATTGTATTTTGTTCATGATTGTTCAGAATCTGGGCCTGCCGACAATGGTGCAGAAGAGTTAAACGGTCAATCCCAGGAAACAAAAATATTGTTATACAACAGGACTGATAAGACAGGTTGAAATTATATTGTCGAATTCTTTATTTTTTGTACTAACAGTGTATTAGTGAATGTTTATTTTGTTATCTGAGATATTTAGACTCTTGTCTGTGTGGGAATACCCTTTAAGAATTCTGAAGGCTGTGCCAGATTAACCTCGGTAGGCAATAAATAATGGTTCTATCCAGTTTCCGCAGAGGAGATACCAATGTAGATCGAAATGACTTGACAACAGTGGCTCTCTCCAGAGATCATGTATTTGTGACCCACATCTTTTCTTTTCTTATATAATGTCACACATAATCTATTCCGCCAGTTTCTCCTTTTACTTACATAATAAATATGGGAGTGAGTAATTGTTCTACCTAACTGCAAAGTGAATTGTCATTACTTGAATCCACATTTTATAAATCAATATATATATAGATAATATATCTAGTATTATAATATACAAAAATTTTTGAGAGATAAGGCAATTTTAAATATTATAGCATATTTAATTTGTCCTTTCATTTTGATATTTATTTAATTTTGACTTCCTTGATGTATAGTCATAGTAAAGTTTGTCTGATAGAATGTTAAACACTTAACAATCAAGTTGTATTGGTTTGATGTCAAATAATTACTACTGTCATTTAAAAAAATACCCTAAAGTGGTTGACTGTTTAATTATGAAACAATAAATTATGTTTATATATTATTTACATGTATGATAATTTATTTAATTTTCATAGTGTTATAGTTTTCTTCATTGCACAGTTTATTTCATTTTCTCAAGGAAACCTGTCACCCAGGGATCCATCATCTTACTAAAGACAGGTGTGAGAAAGCCCATTATAGCTGCATTGCAATAGTCTTTCTGCTTTCTTTAACCCCTAAAGGACCAGACCCTATGTTTTTGCGTCTTAGTTTTTACTCCCCACCTTCAAAGATGCTATAACTTTTATTTTCCCAGTAAAGAGCTATGTATGGGCTTGTTTGCTTTGCTAACAAATCGCACTTCATATGATGGACTTATATTCTATGGTGTGTATACTGGGAAGCGGAAAAAAAATTCTGATGGATGTGAAAATTATGAAAAAAAGCATTTGAGACATTTTCTTGTGGGCTTGGATTTACGGCTTTCACTCTGTGACTCAAAAAACATGTCTACTTCATTCTTTGGGTCAGTACGTCACAGGGATACCAAATTTGTTATAGGTTTTATAAGTTTTCATAATGTACAAAAAATGAAAACCCTGTATATAAAAAAAAAAAATTCTTCATTTTGCCGTCTTCTGGCACTAAAACTTTTTTATACTTTGGTGAACAGAGTCGTGGGTGTGTTGTCCTTTTTGCGACTTGGATGGCAGCAAGAAAGAACATATTTGCAATGCAGGTGTGATGGGTTTCTGCCACACTGTTCTTTATGTGAGAATGAGGGTCCCTGGTGACAGGTTCCCTTTAACCCCTAACGGTGTGTGCCCTCTCCATAGCCGGTAAGTCTTTGCTGATATTGAAGCAAAGACTTGCCGGTAACACCCACGCTCGCGAGTGTTATGCCATTGATCGCCGGCGGCAAAACAGTTTTGATGGCGGTTACTTTAAAAAAGATGGCAGACATGGGCCCCACTATTTTGGTGACGATGCTCCGACGGGACGTCATCAGGGAGCGACGACGGTGCATCATGAACAGCCTCGGTTTTCCAAGACCTGAGGGGCTGTCTCGTTTAACCATTTCATTCCAATGTGCGACTTGGACATTATAATGCCATACATAGCTTTTTTTTCCTTTTTGAAAAAATATAAAAAATTCTATAAAAAATGGTTAGCATTAAATTGGCAGCATTAAAAAAGTCATTAAAAAGTCGCACAAAAAAATGACACCATCACAGATCTGTACACTGAAGTAGAAAGAGTTATTAGTGCAGAAGATGGCCAAATCCCCCCCCAAATGTTTGTACAGGGAGGTTTTAATTTGTGTAATGTTTGAAACTTTATAAAAAAACCTTTAGAAATTTGGTATCTCAGTGAGCGCACCACCCAAAGAATTAAAGTAGAATTGTTTGGCGCATATTGAACAGCCTTTAAAATCCAAGCCACAAGTATACGGAAGCAAATGCGTTTTTTCACCATTTTCACTGCATTTGGAATTTTTTCACTTCCCAGTAAATGGCATGGAATAATAATACCGTCACTATTGAAGTGTTTGCTGTTCAAAAAAAATAGACAACATTACAATCAAGTGATTTAACAATTTGCTTGCTATTAATAGTGCATGAACAGAAAAAATGAAGTCCAAAGAGTCTAATGGTATGAACTGGGCTTGCCATGGTGGTCAGTCTGTGAAAAAGAAATGATCGTATGAGAGTCAAATAATGGTGACCTCGTGATGGTATAGTGCCGTAATATAATATAAAAGGGCTCACCTTGTTTGTATTAGTATATCTCAGGGATCAAAGGTAAAGTAACTCTATGGACTCCTAGAGGAAATACCAAAGAAGATTCACCTTGGTTTGTGACTGTCAAAATAGTCAATTAGGGTCTTAGGTG
Organism: Engystomops pustulosus; assembly: GCA_019512145.1. Lineage (NCBI taxonomy): Eukaryota > Metazoa > Chordata > Amphibia > Anura > Leptodactylidae > Engystomops > Engystomops pustulosus. The sequence continues at coordinate 109,562,559 of CM033646.1, read as the reverse complement.
AGAAAGGTAAAGATCCAAGCAGAGCATTAGAGTTTAAGAAAGAGAAGGGTGACTGATAGATATTAGTCCATCTGGGCTCAGCTATGTGCACTGAGGACAACCACTGGTTGATATGGCTGCACTAGGAGCTTGCCACAGCCCCTCCTACGGCTTGCAAACATTACCGGCGTTTTTCCCCTCCCTTTTACCCCTATGCACTAAGGGCGTTTACTGAAGAACCCAGCGTTCCCCTGATGAGCCCAATAGGGCGAAACAAGCACTTGTCGGGATTTGGGTTTCCTTTTTCATTCTATAACACCATTTTGGACCTTACTTGTGACAGTATACGACGCCAAAAGGCTTTAAACCTGGACTATACCTGCTGAATAGGTTGTAATAGGGCCAGTTATGCAGGGACAGGTTTCAGTGGGACTTTGTCACATAGGACCATAGTTCCGAGGCTAGGTCATAAGGGTGCAATAGTCTATGTCCTAAATAGGGTTGTATAGGGATTGTTTACATGACTATTTGGTCAGCAAGACCCAAGCCCAGAGGAACTAATATCATCAGTCACCCATTTCTTTTTAAACTCTAAAGTGCTAGCTGGATCTTACCTTTCTCACCTAAGACCCATAATTGACTATTTGACAGTACAGAAGCCAAGGGTGATCTTCTTTGGTATTTCCTCTAGGAGTCTCATAGAGTTACTTTACCTTGATCCCTGAGATATATACTAACAAACAAGGTGAGCCCTTGATATTATATTAATTCACTACACATCACGAGGTCACCATTATTTGACATCTCATACGATCATTTGTTTTTTCACAGACTGACCACCAGTGCAGAGGCCAAGTTCATCATTAAGACTCTTTGAGTTTCATTTTTTTGTTCACTGCAAACTATTAAAGCAAGCATATTTTAAATCACTGATGCTAATTTGTCTTTCACGCTATTAAGGTGATTTCTTTGGTCCTCATCCACTTGAGTCAGACCCACCCCCCCCCTGCTTTTTGTAAATTTTACTCAGAAAATAAGGGCCTCACAGACCTCTTTACTGTAAAAATAAAAAAGTTATAGATTGAAGGTGGGGAGTGAAAAAATGGAAATTATAAAACTAAAACAGTCGACAGTCTTAAGGGGTGAAGTTACATAAAAATGGTATTGTTGCATTATAAAGTTAAAATCATGTTCTATTGTGTTACATTACATAATTACGACTTTGTCTTCTGCTATTCAGATTTACTACTATTGTTGATGGAAACAACTTATAACCAGGGTCTCAGGCAGACCGACTCATGCTGTCCACAGCTCCCCAACATCCGGGGGCTGCCTCAATTAAGCTTGACCGATCTCATTGGCTGACAATGGTACTTATGAGGGTGAGGTCAATAATCCTGATTTCAGTGGCAGCGGATCCGGAATCATCCAGCTCTATCAGTCCTTGGTGAGGATCAGGCAAGTAAGACTTTGACAATTAAGGCCACCTCTACAAGCATTTGGAAAACTCTATAGCAATTGGTGCTCTGTAAGGAAAAGATATTCATTGCGGGTGACCATCAGCATTGGTGCACATAGCAAGTGGGGCCCTTAGTAAAAATCATCTCTAGATGCCCATTATGGTGTTGGTAATCAGGAAACTTGTGGGGTCCAAAGGGATGTCCTTCCGCATATGAAGAGACCGGCTACTATAAATGATACATTAGGTTGTAGAGTTGGGTACATATGTTGCATTAAGTTGACACCTTGTTAAGAGTCTTGCATTTGTTTCCCTTTCAGCCACATTGGGTTAATTCCAAAAACCACATGTTCATCACAGTACAGTTCCTCTAACAACCAAAAATCTGTTGTTGTTTTAAACTCCAAATACCAAAGTTGATGGAACCAGCAGAACCAGGGTCCTCAATATAAGCTGCTCGATCTACCTTTAATGTACACCTTGACTAAAGGGCTACTTCCTCTACATAAGAAAAAGGTCCGAATGAAGGATCCAGAGTTGACAAATATGATCCTCTGGTGGGAATTAGGGTTAGGGCGCACGCTGGGGTATCTAGCCCAGGATAGTGATGAGTTACCACTTTGAAGTATACGTATGTATGTGATAATAACATGAAGAGGAATCATTTTTTGTGTTTCATTTTCAGTTCTCCAACTCTCAACCTGTCAGTCTAATGGAAACACACATCAAAGGTCAAGATGCCACCTGACCTGCTCATCTACTGGCAACCCCCCCACTATCTACAATGGACAATGGTGGACACACAAAAATGCACTACTGCCAGGATGATGGGAAGTATGAAGCACTGAGGATATTATCAAGTATAATAGGAGGACAAATGTATATTAGTATAGAATGCCAGGGAAAATTTTCTTATTCTAAGCCCCCCCTTACTTCCAGTCCCACAATTACATTTGCCCCCTCCAATGCCCTGCACACGTGTGCCTCTGCCAGTTCCCCTTACATTGTGCCCCCCCTCCATTTTGTGCTCCCCCGCAGCCCCACAACATAGATATTACACCCCTCAAGCAAGCTCTCCCTCATTTATGCGACTCACACAACACATATTCCTCCCTAATATTTGCCCCCCCGCAGCAGCTCCGTCTCACAGGCTATCTGCTTTACTTCTGTATTAAACTATGTTTGGGGTCTGGAGGACACTGTAGAGGTGATCTGGCGATCTCGTGGGTCAAGGACAGTTGGGGGTATAAAAAATTAATTATATGGAAAATAAGATATGAGAAAGGAGGTTGAGATCTTTTCTCAATGTTCTTCTATACAGATCAGAATCGGGGCTCGTGACTGCTCAATACTGTCAGAACAATGGTACCGGCAACTAACCGTTGTACAGCCTCCCTGAACATGGTCAAGCCACATGTTCAAGTGACTATATCAGTATCAAGTAATGTTGCAATTCTTCCTTCTGCAATCACCACTGTCTACCGTCATAACGCATTTACCTTCCAATATTCTTCTAATAAGCAGATAAAGCGGGAGGCATTTATTAGTTTTGCGCTAATAAATGACTGTGACGTTATATGTGTAGCGCACGTCCTTACTTTGTTTGTATATGGTTGCACCCATGAAAGAAAGTCATAAAACATTCTATAAAGGGCAGTGGCGGTAACTACCGTTTGGTGCAGCGCATAGCCCACTCTGCTACTCTCGGGGCGCACAGTGTAGGGGGCCAAGTCATCCGTACCTGACAAGCTAATAAAGAGTGGAGGATGCTCGTCCTTTTGTATAATATTATGTGCACATTTACAGCCACCCATTAGGTATATAACACATGTGATGTGTCTATGCGATATGCTATGGTTGTTTTATAAACGTATGTGTGCTATATGTTGTATGTTTGATGGGCCTTATGTGCTGAGGGGGGGCAGGCTGTATACTACTGGGGGCAGTGCTGTATACTACTGGGGGCAGGCTGTATACTACTGGGGGCAGGCTGTATACTACTGGGGGCTGTGCTGTATACTACTGAGGGCAGTGCTGTATACTACTGGGGGCAAGCTGTATACTACTGGGGGCAAGCTGTATACTACTGGGAGCACTGCTGTATACTACTGGGGGCAGGCTGTATACTACTTGGGGCAGTGCTGTATACTACTGGGGAATGGCTGTATACTACTGGGGGCAGTGCTGTATACTACTGGGGGCAGTGCTGTATACTACTGGGGGCAGGCTGTATACTACTGGGGAATGGCTGTATACTACTAGGGGCAGTGCTGTATTCTACTGGGGGCAGTGCTGTATACTACTGGGGGCAGTGCTGTATACTACTGGGGGCAAACTGTATACTACTGGGAGCACTGCTGCATACTACTGGGGGCAGGCTATATACTACTGGGGGCAGTGCTGTGTACTACTGGTGGCAGGCTGTATACTACTGGGGGCAGTGCTGTATACTACTGGGGGCAGGCTGTATACTATTGGGATCTGCTCTTATTCTGTATATATGGACACTGCACAGTACCACTTCTCCTGTCCTGTATACTGGATGTAATTCTCAGTATCTGCTCTTATTCTGTATATATGGACACTGCACAGTACCACTTCTCTTGTGCTGTATACTGGATGTAATTCTCAGTATCAGTTCTCATTCTGTATATATGGACACTGCACAGTACCACTTCACCTGTCCTGTATACTGGGTGTAATTCTCAGTATCTGCTCTTATTCTGTATATATGGACACTGCACAGTACCACTTCTCTTGTCCTGTATACTGGGTGTAATTCTCAGTATCTGTGACAATCCTGTATATATGGACACTGCACAGTACCACTTCTCTTGTCCTGTATACTGGGTGTAATTCTCAGTATCTGCTCTTATTCTGTATATATGGACACTGCACAGTACCACTTCTCCTGTCCTGTATACTGGATGTAATTCTCAATATCTGCTCTTATCCTGTATATATGGACACTGCACGGAAACCTGATATACAGTACTCAGCAGGATGTCACCGCACTCCCACTAATGCCTCAAGTTCTCGTTACTTCGTACAAAGCAATGGAATATGATATTCCTATGCCTCATCTCCTACTATTAAGCTCCCTACAAACAATTCCATCTTACTACTTAACGGGTGAAAAACACAATGGACGTTTTAGGCCGTTTTTAGTTAGTAGCAGTTTTTCCGATTGTTAAAAACCATGCATGCGTTTGTCAGTTTTTAAGTTGCGCATTTCGGAAAACCCGGACTACAAACACATGCGCTTTTAAAAAAAAAAAGGATGCGTTTTGAAAACTATTGGAAAAAAGCCCACTAACCAACCCGGACCTAAAAACACCACGTGGTCTTCATACCCTAAGGTGATGCAACATTACGTTTTGAACCCGTTTTTTCGGTTGTTTTTAACTCGTTCTGGGACCATGCCCTTTTTTTTTCATTTATTTTTTACTCCCATGATCAAAAATCCATAATTTTTTATTTGTCATGTACAGAGCTGTGGACGGGCCTTATTTATGCGTAACAAATTGCACGTCTTAAGATGGTATTGACTATTCAATGGGCCGTGTGTACCTAGGAAGCGGTGAAAAAAATTCCAAATGCAGTGAAATTGGTGCTTGAGGGGATAATAACTTTTTTAGACTTGGTTAACTAGCTGTGGGTGGTGTCGTTTTTTGCGGATTGCTGACGAACCTTGTGATACACTTTTTATTAGACTTTTTTTTAAATTTTTTTAAATGACCAAAAAAGTGACATTTTCGACTGTGTGCACGATTTTCCCTTACGGGGGGGGGGATTAAAGCAGTGAAAAAACGTTATCAATTTGAAGATCAGGCATTTTCGGACGCGGCGATACCTTAAGGGTTTATGATTTTTACTGTTTATTTATTATTTATATCGTTCTAGGAAAGGGGGTGATTTGCGTTTTTAGTTTTTTTTTATTATATTATTTTTTTTTGTACAGTTTTTAAATTTTTATTTTTAGTACTTTTTAGACTCCTAGGGTACCTTTAACCATAGGGGTCTGCACGCATCCTATCTATACTGCCATTACTACAGTATGGCAGTATATGGGGATTTTACTACTAATATTTACAATGTGCATGCAAGCATGGGTTAACGGAGGTAAGCCCGGGTTTCGTTGAGAACCGAGGTTACCATGGGAAGGATGGCCGTTCCCCGATGACGTCACGGGGAGCGGCGACCTCGAAAAGATGGAGGCGCCCACGCGCCGACCATCCTTTTGAAGACCACCGCAGCATGTCAGCGGCGTCGAGGTGAAAACACCCGATTACGTCACGGGTCGTGAAGGGTTAGCAGTCGTCAAAACCGTTATTATACATCTGTTGTGAACGTATTTAATTAAAAAAAATGGAAAACCTGTCAATTGCCTTCCAGAAAGAGGCGTTTCCATGTAAATAATGCACCTAGTGCTCATGCCAGAACAAATTGTGTTTAGTCGATCTGCATAGTGATGCAGCAAAGCCCCTCCATCACCAATAATAGTAAATACAACAAGAAACCTGTAAATATTCAGGGCCTAATTTCGATAGAAGAGAAGGTCATAAAGAACAAAGTTCCTGCCCGGCACAATCTTGATTTCTTAGTCTTGCACTGACTTCTTGTTGGACAGAGAAGAAAGGAAATGGCTTGTTACGTGAGAAATGTCACTCTCCGTATAAGGATCAAGCAGTAAAACATGGTTCCTTTCATCTTACATTTAGGGAGGTATGCTCAAACTCCTGTTTTGCAAGACCCATAATGTCCCAGATGGCAAGCAATGGCCAGTCTGTAGCCTAAGGGTGATGCCACACCATGGCGTTTTGAACCGTTTTGGTATGTTTTGAAAAGCAGTCCGTTTAAAAATCCGCATGTGTTTTTGAAACAGTTTTTTACAAGTATCTTAATTAAAAATTTTAACTCATGAGGTTTTTTGACGCACTGCTTAAAAACGGACCGAAACGGCATGTGCGGGCATCACCTTAGGGTGTGATCCCAGTAGCGTTGTACATTCCTTTTTGAAACGCAATTCAAAGGGTTGCGGTCATATGTGAACAAAATTGCAAGGTACCGATGAAGTGCGATTTCCATGGAAATGCAGATGTTATAGGCAATTGCCCTCAGTGCGTTTGTAATTGCAACGCACGTGCAACGCGGACAACAACCAGTGAAGTGTGAGATTAGCCCAATTGATTGCGTTTTTAAATCGCTTAAAGGGTTCGGCCCCGTTGTAATAAATCTATTATTAGGCAGTTTCGACATGTATACTGTACATGTGTCTTTGCATCATTTAATATCTTCGCCTTTTTCTGTTCTCACAAGGTTCCCTAGCGTCTCCATATCTACTTTTCATGTCGACCTTCACCGACATGTAAAAAAGGGGGTGGGGGGAGCAGGATGAGTCAGAACTCTCCTGGGTACAGCTCTCACATATTCTGCACAGCTCAACATGTAAACCAAGGAAGCATGGGGTTGAAGACAACAAAAAAGTACAGTAGCAGGGAATTCTGAGTCACTATCATAGTTGACAGTTGAAAAATGAAAAAATACAGTGCATCAAGTTCACCAAGGGATTGGATGCGGAAGCTTCAACTTCAATGTTATATAGTGTACAAAAAGTATCCTAGACCATTCTTGACGCTCTCTGTGTGACCGCGCCTATGAGGCAGGTATCCCAGAGGATTTAAAGGTCTCCAGTAAGAGGTCCTGTTGCCTCTTGAGAAAAGAAGAGTTTAATCCCCAGACGGAGAACAGTGCCCCTTGTCTTTGATTTGTTTTAACCTGGAACAACTTCCAGGGAGCACATATATAAGTGTTTTGTAAATTTGCCCATGCAAAAAAGAATAAAAAGTAAAAATAACCCTTTTCCGTAGAACTGATAAAAACTTAATAAGCCGTTAAACTCCCCAAACGAGACCTTCAAAGATAGATAAAAAATGGTATCTGTGGCAGGGAACGTTACGGATAATAGCACACAAAGGTGTTGTGAAAAAAAAAGAAAACCAGCATTAATTTTAATAATTATACAAGAAAAATAAAATAACCTCTGAAAATTTTGTACATAGAAAACATTACGAAAATAAAAAAATAACAAGAACGCACCAATTCTAACTGTTAGCTCATTCAAAACCTTCTTCTCTTCTCCCCACAGCTTTCTACTTTATCTACATAAGAAGAAACGAGAATACGGGGAAACCCAAGCAAAAAAAAAACAAAATGGAGGAAAAATCCAATCATTCTTCAAATTAGTAAAGTAAATAATTAATAAAACAAATAGAGAGCAAATTTAAATATTTAGACTTCTAGACTGCCAAACAAAGAAGAAACATAAAATAAAAACGACATGGGTCGAAATATAAAATATAAATACCACGAAAATGAAATAGGTATTAATTAAACGGAAAAAGAGAAAAAAAAGGTAAATTCGGAAAAAAACAAAAGAAAAAAAACTGGTGAAGGTGACTGTTGCGTGGAAGAGGAGAAAAACAAATCAAAATCAAAAAACAACAACGACGCTCATAAAAAAAACTGACCACTTTTCCACCATTTAAATCACATAAAAATAATAAAATTGACAAAGGCTGCACAGTCCTCAAAATGGCAGCCATGAAAACATCATCTCATCTTGCAAAAAAATGACATATTACACAGTTCCACACAAGTATAAAAGGTTATTAGCGTCAGAAGATGGAGAAAATTAATTTGAATACATTTTCAGAAATTCATAATCATAAATTTGTATCAACTGTGATCCTACCGAACCAAAGAATAAAGTAGACTTATCATTGGAGGGCACAGTGAAGTAGTAAAAAACTGATGCTCCCAAAGAAGTGACGAAAAAGTGGGTTTTTTTTTTTACCAATTTCACACCATTTGAATTTTTTTCCGGCTCTACAGCACACGAACACGGAATTAAATAACGTCACTGAGAAGTGAAAATTGTTACGCAAAAAATAAGCCTCACACTGCTCCGTAATGGAAAGGTATAGATTTTTGAGGGTGGAGGCAGCGAAAAATGAATGAAAAAAAAAAATGCTGCAACGCGAAGGGTTAGAACTATATCACGACTAGTTTGTATATTGAAAATTCATACTCCTCCTCAGCTAAAAATATTCCTCAAAAGCGGGTGAGAGGAGTATTATTTCCCTTCTGGCAAATGTTTGTGCGACCTCTGGCACCTGCTTTCATTGTATTTGGCTGATTTTTATTAACTTCTTACAGATTAATAAGTGGTTTTTTATGAGCCTCAGGTCACCTGTCAAATTTATTTTTTGAATGCCCTCTTTTTATCTTTTACATTTTCTGTTAACTGCAGCTTAATCTAGCCCCATCTACTTAATTATTAAAATTTAGAAGTATAATGAACCAGGATAAATTAAATGTCTCCCACTCAGCATGTAGTATCATCATGTAACAGTATTGATCCTAGTCTATGTCTGTAGTGTAGCCCTGAATTTCTACGAAATTAGCCTTCTTAAAATTCAATGTTTTCAATTCCCGACGTTTAGCTTTTACAGGTTAAGAGGAACATAATTATGTTATGATGGAAACAGGGGTTTCCAGACAGAAATCACAAGGTTCAAACAATGCATCACCTCCTGTGGGATCTTCGACAAGCTGCACCATAAAATGTACAGCTATGCAACCCGATTCCATTTCTCAGTGATATTGGGGGAATATTCAGCCTCCTCACACTTTTTCATTGACCACGTCTAAGTCACAATCACTTTTAAGTCTCTTTCTGACATACAGCCTACACCACCTCCCTTCCTATTTGCCCTGTCTTTCCGAAAGAGTGTAAAACCCTTGAATATTAACACCCCAATTCATGCGATGCATCGAGCCACGTTCTCCACTACACCAACAACATCTCACTGTTCCTCTAATACAGAGCCTCAAGGTAAATTTTGAAAATAACATCCCTGAAGAAAGAAATGTTATATATGGCGCTTACTATATTTAAATTGAATGTGAAAATGCGAGACAAGAAAACCTGTTATTGTTGCAGCCCTATTTCATTTTATAAGTTCCATTGTTCGCTTCCCACCTTCAAATTCCGCAACTTTAATTTTCTGTGTACAGAAGCTATATGAGTGCCGGTCTCTTGTGTATCCAAGTGTAGTCCTACAATCAGCGTTTAACATGCCTTGTCACTTAAAAAATATTTTATTTTTTTTAAATTGTGCAGTACTAATAACATTTCCCTTTATTCTTGGGTCAATGTAATCACAGGCATACCCAAAGGTATATAGATTTAATAAACGTTAATAGATTTTAAAAATAAAACACTTTGATAGAATACTGTAAAAACAATTTTTTTTGACCATTTCCTGTACGGGGTTCACCGGTAATTAATAGGTTAATATATATTGATAGATCAGGGATTTGGGATGCATCCTCGAAGGGGGGGCAACCGTGACTGCTGTACACCACCTCAAATTACAATGCACGCTGCCCTGTTTTTCACTCATTAATTAAAGTATCACTGTTAGCAATCAAGTGCTCAATAGGTTTTAGTGCAGTTTCTGCTAATCGCATTACAGACTTGTAGCCGTTATATGCCACCTTTCATAGTGCAGCAGTTTAGTCTGCCAAAACAGTTCTAAGCTTATTAGATAAATGTACTATGAATAATTATGTCTTGTGGTCCATTCACTTCTATAACAGTTTACAAGGTGATGCATAGCAGAAGATCTTTTGTATTGGGCAGGTCAGAGTCTTCCAGTCCTCTGCTGTCAACCTACCAATGGGAAGGGGGGGGGGGGGGGGTTCCAACGTTGGGACCCCAGCATTTAGAACAGACATACACTGGAGATCAGATTATAGAACAATGTATGATCACTTGATTTTTTCATTGAACTAAAAAATTATGTGTGGTATTTTCTGTAAGAAGATAAAACACTTTTAGTTGAATGTCTATAAAAAAAAGTATATGCAACATAAAACCCAGTTAAATCAAATTTATGAAGAATAAGCGTAAAAAATTATGAATTTAGGAGATATATTCACACAAACAATGCACTCACAATGAGGAAACGGTCTCCGCTATCAAGTGGGCAGAGGATAAAGTAGCGGTTTGTCAGTTATCTCACTACAAAAAACACGCAATGGCTTACTTTTTACTATAAACCAACACAACTTACCGCTCTGTCTTCCATTCCAGGGCGCGAGGGGGGCAGGGGGTTGCACAGAGCTGTTCCTTCGAATTCCTGGCTTTCTCTGTGCTCTCGCCTCCTGGAATTAATTAAGGCAAGAATAAAGTCAGTGAAAATGCAATTTGATGCATACGAGTAATAGCCCCGAAAAGGATAAAATTGTAAAACATAGGTTAAAAAAAAAGAAAAGCATAATGACATAAAGGATTCTCTACATGGGGGAGATTTAAGGAGCTTGTACAACAGTTTTTTCAGCATAAAGGCCTGGAAATAAGCACAATGGCCTAGCAAACCGCCACAAATTGCAATATTCTCGGCCCTACTGGTGGTTGCAGGAGAGTAGGACAGTCCGGGGTTGTTCCTGCCTCGCACCTGTGCCCGCATATTGCCCTGACAATGTCAGGGACTGGACAATTCATACACCAAGCCGGGGCGACATTGTAGGCCAGCGAGTTGTCAAGTCCAAAAAAAAAAAAAAAAACACAGGTTGAGAATCAAAGGAATTTTTTGTGGTCTTATAGTCCAAAAAAATGGTAATTACCGTATAACTGTGTATAAGCCGAGTTTTTCAGCACAAAAAAATTTGCTGTGGAAAATCCTGCAACTGGCTTACTACACGAGTAATAGGCAGCCCAGACTTAAAAAAAAAAAAAAAAAAACTTGTATACTCGCCTCTGGTGGACCCGATGCCGCAGGGTCCTCTTCTGTCTCCTTATTCCTGTTTCTGTTCTTTGCAGGGCGCGCCATTTCTTCTCCGGCCGTCACATAGTATGCGTCAGCACCGGCCGCATTATACTATGGCGACATAGCGACGCGCTGCGGAAGACAGAAGACAAAAGACAAAAGAGAGGAAGACAGAAGAGGACCCGCGCGGACATCGGGTGAGCAGCGCGGCCTCGGGGCCCACGGTGGGTGAGTATTTTTTTTGTTAGTGCTGGGCAGGTTGTTACTACTGGGGGAGGTGGGGGCTGGGCTGGCTGTATACTACTGGGGGCAGGCTGGGCTGGCTGTATACTACGAGGCTGTGACAATGCATTACCCACCCTCGGCTTATACTCGGGTCAATAGGTTTTCCCAGTTTTTGGTGGTAAAATTAGGGGTCTCGCTTATACTCGGGTCGGCTTATACTCGAGTATATACGGTACATCAAAATGGAAGTGAAATTTAGAACGGTCAAATTTTGTCTGTATACGTTCATTTAGCCTAAAATTTATATATTTCCACAAGAAAAAAAGAAAACCCATCTTACAATTTGTTCTGCAATTTCTCCCGAGTACAGAACTGTACTGGCCACACAGCGAGTCGCAGAAGGGAAGGAGCACCCTGCAGCTGCCAGGATTTTAGTTTCCTCATTGGCCCCTTTTGTAGGCTGTAAAATTTTTGCTATTTCGTTATTGGGGTCACGTGACAGCAATTTTTTGCAAGATGAGCTGCTTTTTTCAGTGTTACCATTTTGGGGTTAGTATCCTCTACTGTTGAAAATTTTTTTTTTTGGTGTTCACCATATAACCTAATAATTATGTTATCTATATTCTGAGCCCACTCCGACCGTGGGTGTTACACTGGGGTGTCAGCTGTTAGTTACGGCTCAGATCTCGAGCTGAACCGGCGTCAGCTCTGCGTCCGGTATATAGGACACTGAGCGTTAAGTCACTGCACTCAGTGTACCATACATATCGGACTCAGAGTGCTAAGGGGTTAAACAGATCAGAAAAAAAACTATTAAGCAGCGTTACTGCTTTCCACTTTTTAAAGGACACTACCTGTTGGAACACCCCACAAGGATTCCATCCCAGCCTTTATCTTGTCAATTCACACATTAATCATTCTAATCTTTTCTTTATTATGTAAATGAGGCTGGTCACATGATCAGAGGCAGTGATGTCACCCATGTTACCGCTCACCTTTCCTCCCCTTGATCCTGTAATGTATAATGTATGTAATGTGTAATGTATAGTAAAGCATTGCTAGTGTCTGTGCTTTATCTACTGACATGCTGTGTCCTGCTATACACATGTGTGAGACACAGACATCAGCTACACAAGTACCTGACATGTTCTGCTATAACATGGCTGCCTGGAGCTGTTGTATCTCTCCTATACACACAAAGGCTGCAGGAGATGTGGCGGTCAGAACCAGGAAGCACATGGAGGAGCCATTACACCATTAGTCAAGCACTGGGGTGTGGCTGTGCCTCCCACTCATGAATAAGCTGGACAGCTTGAATATGATAATGACTCACTGGACATCTCTCTATGAAAATATATTTAGTTTCGGGGGTTAATATGCCTGACGGGTTCTCTTTAAAATTGAGCTATATGGAGAACATGTGGCATAACTGTTACAACATGTGGCATAACAGTTACTTTCCAATGTTATTACACACAAGATAAGTTTGTTTACAGATCTTTGGGGCTTCGGGTGTTCTGTTCAGGAGTTGATGGGAAAGGCAGGCCAAGCAGAACACGCCCCCTCTTGCCCCTCTTGATGCCAAGTAATATAAATAAAGTTGATTGGAGGGAAACAAGTTTTATCTAAAAGGGTGTCAGGTAGTTACTAGTGTTCTATAGGAACCCGTCACTAACTGGATTTGTGAAAATGTGGTGACAAGTAACAGAATCCAAAATAGCTTAGATCGAAATGACCATATTACTTTACCCAGCCAGAAGATGTGCCCATCCACTTTGTTCTACAGAAGAGTTTTGTGAATCGTCAGATTACTATGACCATTGGAGACCCTTGAGCAATGCTCACCACTTTTTTCCCATTCTCTTTCCCCCTTCTTTACTTGTGCTCCGACTCCTACTAATACCACCTTGCTTAGCCTCATTTTCAGCATTATTGTTGTTGTTGTTTTTGACTTGTGCTACTGGGTTTGCATCCCTTGATCTACTATTCTTTAAATAAAAAAAATAAAAATAAATAAATTATGCGCCCCCTCTGAAAGTTATTAACCGCTTGATTACTGCCATGAACATCCTTTTTGCACATAATCCCACCCTGTGCAGTTAGTACATGTATAAATTTCATGGCAGAGAACAACTTAAAACACAGAGAGAATCTCCTTTAAAATCAGAGTGTAGGTGTCACAGAACCGGAGATATCCACTGGTAAAGTTTCAGTCAGAAATTCAATTTTACGACAGCTGTTATTAAAGAGAACCCGTCATGCAAAATAACCCCCCTAAACTAAATATATTTTCATAAACTGCCATTAGAGAGCATTGCCTCTATCCCTTCATTGTCCCTCTACATGCCTGTAAACCTAAGCAATGAGGTCCTAAAGCTGTATGCAAATGACCTGTGAAATGTCCAATGAAGCATTAGCATATTCAAGCTGTCCACTCTATTCATGAGTGGGAGGCACAGCCACACCCCCAGTGCATGACTGACAGCCTGTATAATGATGTGAGGCTGTATAATGATGTGCTTCCTGGTGCTGGTGGCCACGCCCCCTGCAGCCTGTGTGTGTGTGTATAGGAGAGATACAGCAGCTCCAGGAAGCCATGTTATAGCAGAACATGTCAGATTCATGTGTAGCTGATGTCTGGGTCTCTCACCTGTATATTAGGAGGATGCAGCATGTCAGCAGATGCAGCAAACACAATAGCCATGCTTTACTATACATTACACACAGACATGAGCAGGGGGAGGAGAGGGGAGGGGTAACAGGGGTGACATCACTGCCTCTGACCATGTGACCAGCCTCATTTCCATGATAAAAAATAGATGATTTTACAATGAATAATGTATGAAATAAATAGATAAAGGCTGGGATGGGATCCTTGTGAGCTGCTCCAACAGGTAGAGGTGACAGGACTAGTGACACAGACTTGATGACAGGTGTCCTTTAAGTGTATCCCCCTGCAGCCTGAGACCAGACCTGAAATCCGCCACTAGAGACATAAAAGCCTGCAACCTTTTTTAGCAATCCAACATTTCTATACTATTTATTTTGTGTCATGAAGTGTATTGATATATCTCGTCAAAACACTACATGAATGCAAGTGTAATATACTTGCATTTATTATGGCTTCTTTGTACAAGTTAGGACAGAAATTTTGTTAAAAAGAAATTCAGGCCAAATATTTAGAATCTCGTGTTGCAAGTCTGGACCAGCCTAATCATTCATCTATTTTTAGTGTCTGCAAAGCTAACTAAATACAATCTCCAGTAATCTGTTAACTCTGCCATTTTACTAAATCAGGGCACCAGATCACTAGAGCAATACCAATATTACAACAACTATTTCTTTTCCCCATATGGTACCTCCCCCTGCCCTCGTCTTTTTTGTTGTTGTTTATTATGACGCGGTAAGCGCCTATGTATCCAACAAAGTTGACTTATAATGTTCTGCTGCCATAGAAAGGAAAGTTTGTCCTATATAAGGCTTACAATACAAGATTTTGCATAAGCAAAGCCAAAGCCAGTAGTGTTTCCCAGATTTTCCCAGTTTTTGGTGGTAAAATTAGGGGTCTCGGCTTATACTCGGGTCGGCTTATACTCGAGTATATATGGTACATATTTCACGTAGTTTCATGCAGACGCACTGTTCTTGCTCAAAGATCCAGGCACTGTTACTGTGGTAATCTTTTTATATTTATTATCCTCCTTCTAAAATCAACATTTAAAATTATCCAAATGAGTTAGAAGGACTCTGGAAGCATTACTAGAGACCCTCCTTGCTGCAGACCTACTGGCTGTTATAGTGTGCAAGGAACACTTTCCCTCCCACTGTGTGCTGCAGTGAGATTACAGCAGGCAAAGGGAGGGGGAAGTGCCGAAGTGGCAGAGGGGGAGGGGAGACAGTGTAACAGCCTGTGAAGCTAAAGCATGGATGGGCTCTTGGAACACCCCCAGAGAGTATTTCAGGCTCGTTATCATTACTTTAAAAGTTGATTTTAGGTGGGAGAAGGTCACTGATAACAAAAGTAAGAAGATTACTACAGTCATGGTACCTGAATCTATGAGTAAATGTCCCTAAATTTATCATGATTGATTTTGTTGGTAGATTTCCTTTAAGAGAAGCAGAGCAGAGTTCCAGGAAAGCAGCAGTATATCAGAGTTTAATAGTCTTTATAAATCCCTGCAAATCAATTATAAATTTTAGTTTTATAGATTGTATAATGTGAATAAGATAAAATGCATATTGTACCCCTTCCATTATATTCAGACTGGGTCCATTGCTTTCTTTTTAAGGCTGGGTTATCTCTGTGTCAGTGTCAACGCCTGAAAAAACTGTGGTTGGAAAAGCCGGCTCCTCTGTGAATCTGCCCTGTCTATATTCAACCACTGTGGGCAATCAGTTCGTGGTGGAATGGAAGTTTTTACCTAGTAACAGCAAAACAGGAAAATGGCAGCAGGTAAAATAACTGTAGCAAATAATTATGGTCATTGATGTTTAGATTGAGCTGCCCATTTAAGAACCAAATCTAAAGATTACTTATGAATATAGCACTCAGTCATCACTTCCCGTGCAAATCCTTTTCAGAAGGTTCTCAGTAATATTTATTCCTCAGTTACCTGGAAACCTGTGTTACTACTACTACAGTGATTGGGGTATATATCACGATATTATCTGGCATATTTTGCCCTTTAAGTTCTCAAATTTAAATCCCCTAGTGATGTTTACACAATAAGGATCATTTTTAACCACTTTCTTTAGACTATAACTCAACTCAGTTTTATTGCTGTTTTAGCTCCTATAACTCAGTGATAGTCAGTATAAAATTCCAGAGTGTGGACAGGGACTCTCTAAGCAGACAGCATTCCTCTGTGATATGAGCTGCTGTATGCTGACAATGTCATTAAATTGTCATAGTATAGGGTTTATCTACATGGTTATTTAGCTTCTGAACATTCTACTAGTATCTGACATATAGAAAAAGAGAGATGAGAGAGACCAGAGATGAGATGATGAGTTGGATATAACACACAATGACACACTTCAGCACAGCTACATCTCAGCTATAACACACAGTCAGCTCCGCTATAACTCCTTCCCCTGCTACAAAGATGTTATCTAATCTGTATCTTGTAGAGTAACTCTCTGCACGGTTGTTAGCAAGAAGTGTCTGTGTATAAACTGGTTTTGTAATGCAGGGGTGGGGCAGGATGCAGAGAGCACGGCAGTGTGCAGACAGCAGAAGCTATTCATGAGAAGAATCTGGCCTGCCCGACCATGGTCAGAAGATTAACGGTCAAATCCCAGGGAAACCAAAATTGTATACAACAGGACTGATAAAGACAGGTTGAAATTATATGTCAAATTCTGTATTTTTGTTAATAACAGTGTATTAGTGAATGTGTTATTTTGTTATCCTGAGTATATTTAAGACTCTTGTCTTTGTGGGAATACCCCTTTAAGAATTCTAGAAGTGCTGTGCCATTAACCTCTGTGTAGGCAATAATAATGGTTCTTATCCAGTTTCCGCAGAAGGAGATACAATGTAGATCGAAATGACTTGACAACAGTGGCTCTCTCCAAGACTGATATGTATTTGTGACCCACATCTTTTCTTTTCTTATAAATGTCACACATAATCTATTCCGCCAGTTTCTCCTTTTTACTGTACATTAATAACTATGGAGTGAGTAATTGTTCTACCTAACTGCAAAGTGAATTGTCATTTACTTGAATCCACATTTATAATCAATATATATATATATATATATATATATATATATATTACGATTTGAGAGATAAGGCAATTTTAAATATTATAGCAGATATTTAATTTTGTCCTTTCATTTTGATATTTAATTTAATTTTGACCTTCTTGATGGTATAGTCATAGTAAAGTTTGTCTGAATAGAATGTTAACACCTTAACAATCAATGTATTGTGTTTTTTATGTCAAATAATTACTACTGTCATTTAAAAATACCCCTAAAGTGTTACTGTTTAATTATGAAACAATAAATTATTTTATAATATTATACATGTATGATAATTTATTTAATTTTCATATTATGTTATAGTTTTCTTCATTGCACAGTTTATTTCATTTTCTCAAAGGAAACCTGTCACCAGGGACCTAATTCTTACTAAAGACAGGTTGCAGAAGCCCATTATAGCTGCATTGCAAATATGTCTTTCTGCTTTCTTTAACCCCTAAAGGACCAGACCCTAGTTTTTGCGTCTTTAGTTTTTACTCCCCACCTTCAAAGATCTATAACTTTTTTATTTTCCCATGTAAAGAGCTATGTATGGGCTTGTTTGCTGCCTAACAAATCGCACTTCATATTGATGGTACTTATATTCTATGCTGTATACTGGGAAGCGGGAAAAAAATTCTGAATGCAGTGAAAATTATGAAAAAATGCATTTGAGACATTTTCTTGTGGGCTTGGATTTTACGGCTTTCACTCTGTGCCTCAAATAACATGTCTACTTCATTCTTTGGGTCAGTACAGTCACAGGGATACCAAATTTGTATAGGTTTTATAATGTTTTCATACATGTACAAAAATGAAAACCTCCTGTATATAAAAAAAAAAAATTCTTCATTTTGCCGTCTTCTGGCACTAATAACTTTTTTATACTTTGGTGAACAGAGCTGTGGGTGTTGTCATTTTTTGCGACTTTTGATGGGCAGAAAGACATATTTGCAATGCAGGTGTGATGGGTTTCTGCAACCTGTCTTTAGTGAGAATGAGGTCCCTGGTGACAGGTTCCCTTTAACCCCCTAACGGTGTGTGCCCTCTCCATAGCCGGTAAGTCTTTGCTGCATATTGAAGCAAAGACTTGCCGGTAACACCCACGCTCGCGAGTGTTATGCCATTGATCGCCGGCGGCAAAACAGTTTTGCTGGCGGCTTAAAAAAGATGGCAGCACATGGGCCCCACTATTTTGGTGACGATCGCTCCACGGGACGTCATCAGGGAGCGACGATCGGTCGCCATGACAGCCTCGGTTCTTCCAAAGACCTGAGGCTGTCTCGTTTTAACCATTTCATTCCAATGTGCGACTTGGACATTATAATGCCATACATAGCTTTTTTTTCCTTTTTGAAAAATATAAAAAATTCTATAAAAAATGGTTAGCATTAAATTGGCAGCATTAAAAAAGTCATTAAAAGTCGCAAAAAATGACACCACTCACAGATCTGTACACTGAAGTATGAAAGAGTTATTAGTGCCAGAAGATGGCAAAATCCCCCCCAAATTTTTTGTACAGGAGGTTTTAATTTTTGTAAATGTTTGAAAACTTTATAAAACCTTTAGAAATTTGGTATCTCAGTGAGCGCACCAACCCAAAGAATAAAGTAGATATGTTTGGCGCATATTGAAAGCCTTAAAATCCAAGCCCACAAGTATACGGAGCAAATGCGTTTTTTCACCATTTTCACTGCATTTGGAATTTTTTCCCACTTCCCAGTAAATGGCATGGAATAATAAATACCGTCACTATGAAGTGTTTTGTTGTTCAAAAAATAAGACAAATTACAATCAGTGATTTAACAATATGCTTGCTATTAATAGTTGCATTGAACAGAAAAAATGAAGCTCAAAGAGTCTTAATGGTATGAACTTGGCCTCTGCACTGGTGGTCAGTCTGTGAAAAAAGAAATGATCGTATGAGAGTCAAATAATGGTGACCTCGTGATGGTATAGTGACGTAAATATAATATAAAAGGGCTCACCTTGTTTGTTATTAGTATATCTCAGGGATCAAAGGTAAAGTAACTCTATGAGACTCCTAGAGGAAATACCAAAGAAGATTCACCTTGGCTTCTGTGACTGTCAAAATAGTCAATTAGGGTCTTAGGTGAGAAAGGTAAAGATCCAAGCAGAGCACTTTAGAGTTTAAGAAAGAGAAGGGTGACTGATAGATATTAGTCCATCTGGGCTCAGCTGCACTGAGGACAACCCACTGGTTGATATGGCTGCTACTAGGAGCTGCACACCGCCTCCTACGGCTTAAACATTACCTGGCTTTTTCCACTCCCTTTTTACCCCCTATGGCACTAAGGGCGTTTACTGAAGAACCCAGCGTTCCCCTGATGAGCCCAATAGGGCGAAACAAGCCTTGTCGGGATTTGGGTTTCCTTTTTCATTCTATAACACCATTTTGACCCTTACTTGTGACAGTATACGACGCCAAAAGGCTTTAAACCTGACTATACCTGCTGAATAGGTCTGTAATAGGGCCAGTTACTGCAGGGACAGGTTTCAGTCGGGACTTTGGTCACATAGGACCATAGTCCCGAGGCTAGGTCATAAGGGTGCAATAGTCTATGTCCTAAATAGGGCTTGTATAGGGATTGTTTACATGACTATTTGGTCAGCAAGACCCAAGCCCAGATGGACTAATATCTATCAGTCACCCTTCTCTTTCTTAAACTCTAAAGTGCTCTGCTTGGATCTTTACCTTTCTCACCTAAGACCCTAATTGACTATTTTGACAGTCACAGAAGCCAAGGTGAATCTTCTTTGGTATTTCCTCTAGGAGTCTCATAGAGTTACTTTACCTTTGATCCCTGAGATATACTACTAACAAACAAGGTGAGCCCTTGATATTATATTTACTTCACTACACCATCACGAGGTCACCATTATTTGACTCTCATACGATCATTTGTTTTTTCACAGACTGACCACCAGTGCAGAGGCCAAGTTCATACCATTAAGACTCTTTGAGCTTCATTTTTTCTGTTCAATGCAACTATTAAAAGCAAGCATATTTTTAAATCACTGATTGTAATTTGTCTTTCACGCTATAAAGGTGATTTCTTTGGGTCCTCATCCACTTGAGTCAGACCCACCCCCTCCCCTGCTTTATTGTAAATTTTTACTCAGAAAATAAGCCCTCACAGACCTCTTTACATGTAAAAATAAAAAAGTTATAGATTTTTGAAGGTGGGGAGTGAAAAATGGAAATTATAAAACTAAAAAGTGCCAGGTCATTAAGGGGTTAAGTTACATAAAATGTTATTGTTGCCTTATAATATTTAACATCATGTTCTATTTTGTTACATTACATAATTACTGACTTTGTCTTCTGCTATTCAGATTTACTACTATTCTGATGGAACAACTTATAAACCAGGGTCTCAGGCAGACCGACTCACTGCTGTCCACAGCTCCCCAACATCCGGGGCTGCCTCAATTAAGCTTGCCGATCTCATTGGCTCTGACAATGGTACTTATGCTTGTGAGGTAAATAATCCTCCTGATTTCAGTGGCAGCGGATCCGGAATCATCCAGCTCTCAGTCCTTGGTGAGGATCAGGAAGTAAGACTTTGACAATTAAGGCCACCTCTACAAGCATTTGGAAACCTATAGCAATTGGTGCTCTGTAAGGAAAAGATATCATTGCGGGTGACCCATCAGCATTGGTGCACATAGCAAAGTGGGGCCCTTAGTAAAAATCATCTCTAGATGCCCATTATGGTGTTTGGTAATCAGGAAACCTTGTGGGGTCCAAAGGGTGTCTCTTCCGCATATGAAGAGACCGGTACTATAAATGATACATTAGGTTGTAGAGTCTGGTACATATGTTGCATTAAGTTGCACCTCTGTTATAGAGTCTTGCATTTGTTTCCCTTTCCAGCCACATTTGGGTTAATTCCACTAAACCACATGTTCATCACAGTACAGTTCCTCTAACAACCAAAAATCTGTTGTTGTTTTAAACTCCAAATACCAAAGTTGATGGAACCAGCCAGAACCAGGGTCCTCAATATAAGCTGCTCGATCTACCTTTAATGTACACCTTGACTAAAGGGCTACTTCATCTACATAAGAAAATGTCCGAATGAAGGATCCAGAGTTGAAAATATCCTCTTGGTGGGAATAGTGTTAGGGCAGCAAGTGGGGTCTCTAGTCCCAGGATTATTGATGAAGCTTACCACTTTGAAGTCATACTGTATTGTATGTGATATAAACATGAAGAGGAATCATTTTTTTGTGTTTCATTTTCAGTTCCTCCAACCTCTCCAACCTGTCAGTCTAATGGAAACACCATCAAAGGTCAAGATGCCACCCTGACCTGCTCATCTACTGGCAACCCCCCACCTATCTACACATGGACAATGGTGGACAACAAAAATGCACTACTGCCAGGAATGATGGAAAGTATGAAGCACTGAGGATAATTATCAAGTATAATAGGAGACAAATGTTATATTATTATAGAATGCCAGGGAAAATTTTCTTTATTCTAAGCCCCACCCCTTACTCCAGTCCCACACATTACATTTGCCCCCCTCCCAGCTTCCTGTCACAGTGTGCCTCTGCCAGTTCCCCTTTACATTGTGCCCCCCTCATTTTGTGCCCCCAGCAGCTCCCCCATAGATTATTACACCCTCAAGCAGCTCTCCCTCATATTATGCGACCTCCACAACACATATTCCTCCCTCATATTGTGCCCCCCGCAGCAGCTCCGTCTCACAGGCTCTCTGCTTTATCTCTGTATTAAACTATGTTGGGGTCTGGAGGACACTGGTAGAGTTGATCTGGGACTCTCCGGTTGGGTCAAGGACAGTTGGGAGGTATAAAAATATTATATGGAAAAATAAGCATGAAAAGGAGGTGATTATCTTTTTCTCAACTTTTTCTTTATACAGATCAGATCATGGGATCTCTGCTGCTCACTAATCTGTCAGAACCAATGTCCGGCACCTACCGTTGTACAGCCTCCAATGAAATGGGTCAAGCCACATGTCAAGTGACTATATCAGTATCAAGTAATGTTGCCACAGTTATTCCTTCTGCAATCCCCACTGTCTACCGTCATAGCATTTTACCTTCTAAATATTCTTCTAATAAGCAGATAAAGCAGGGAGGCATTTATTAGTTTTGGCGCTAATAAATGACTGTGACTTTATATTGTAGCGCACGTCCTTACTGTATATGGTGCACCATGAAAGAAATGTCATAACACATTCATAAAGGGCAGGGGCGTAACTACAGTGGTAGCAGCCATAGCAGCTGCTATGGGGCGCACAGTGTCAGGGGGCCCAGTCATCCTACCTGACAAGCTAAAGAGTGGAGGATGTTCACCTTTGTATACATATTATGCTGCACATTGTACAGCATAATGTATATATAACATACATGTGATGTGTATATGCTGTATATGTATGGTGTTTTATAAACTGTATGTGTGCATATATGTTGTATGTTTGTATATGGGACCTTATGTGCTTGTATATGCTCTATATGTGTCCACATGAGTGTGTAAATGTATGATTGTAGCTCACATGTGTGAGTATTACAAATATGCGGGAAAGGGGGCCCCATTCAGAAACCTGCTATGGGGCCCTGCATCTCCTTTTTACGCCCCTGATAAAGGGGTTACATTTGCTTTTTCTTGATCTGATTATGCACCAAAATTTGCGCCAAAGAAAGTTTCAGGAAACTAGAAGTGCAGTAAAAGTGTCAGGATTCAAAACCTTTGCCCAAATTGAGCAACAAAAAAAGTTGTGACTTTTGTGAAAAGAAGCTAAATTGTGGCGTCGACATTTGATAAATATGGCACACATGGGGGTGCAACAAATAAAAACATGTCGGCCAATAATAAATGCCTCCCAATATGAAGTTAAACTGCAGTATTGAGGAGTCTCTGAGTCACACATTCAACACTGCTATAACCATCTTATATTATGTCTTTATGTATAAATATCTGTATGTATCACGTAACAGAAGATTATAGCTTACTGTGTTGACAGCAAGTCACAGAATAAAGAAATCATCTGCAGGGTTCTCACTCATTCAGTGTCAATATTTAGATTGTGTACGTCATATAATTTACGATGTCTTAGACGACAGAGCCCATAGTACCCACAGGACTGGGGGATTCTTCTGCCTGTATACTGGATGTAATTCTCAGTATCTGCTCTTATTCTGTATATATGGACACTGCACTTTACCACTTCTCCTGTCCTGTATACTGGGTGTAATTCTCAGTATCTGCTCTTATTCTGTATATATGGACACTGCACAGTGCCACTTTTCCTGTCCTGTATACTGGATGTAGTTCTCAGTATCTGCTCTTATTCTGTATATATGGACACTGCACAGTACCACTTCTCCTGTCCTGTATACTGGATGTAATTCTCAGTATCTGCTCTTATTCTGTATATATGGACACTGCACAGTACCACTTCTTCTTCCGTATACTGGTGTAATTCTCAGTATCTGCTTTATCTGTAATATGGACACTGCACAGTACCACTTCTCCTGTCCTGTATAATGGTGTAATTCTCAGTATCTCTTATCTTGTATATATGGACAATGCACAGTACCACTTCTCTTGTGACTGTATACATGGAGTAATTCTCAGTATCTCCTCTTATTCTGTATATATGGACACTGCACAGTACCACTTCTCCTGTCCTGTATACTGGGTGTAATTCTCAGTATCTACTCTTATTCTGTATATATGGACAGTGCACAGTATCACATCTCTTGTCCTGTATACTGGATGTAATTCTCAGTATCTGCTCTTATGCTGTATATATGGACACTGCACAGTACCACTTCTCCTGTCCTGTATACTGGATGTAGTTCTCAGTATCTGCTCTTATTCTGTATATATGGTCTCTGCACAGTACCACTTCTCTTGTCCTGTATACTGGATGTAATTCTCAGTATCTGCCCTTATCCTGTATATATGGACACTGCACAGTACCACTTCTCCTGTCCTGTATACTGGGTGTAATACTCAGTATCTCCTCTTATTCTGTATATATGGACACTGCACAGTACCACTTCTCATGTCCTGTATACTGGGTGTATTTCTCAGTATCTGCTCTTATTCTGTATATATGGACAGTGCACAGTACCACTTCTCCTGTCCTGTATACTGGGTGTAATTCTCAGTATCTGCTCTTATTCTGTATATATGGACACTGCACAGTACCACTTCTCCTGTCCTGTATACTGGGTGTAATTCTCAGTATCTGCTCTTATCTTTTATATATGGTCTCTGCACAGTACCACTTCTCTTGTCCTGTATACTGGGTGTAATTCTTAGTATCTGCTCTTATTCTGTATATATGGACACTGCACAGTACCACTTTCATGCTTTCCTGTTACTGGATGGAATTCTCAGTATCTGCTTTATTTGTATTATAGGACAGTGCACAGTGCCATTTTCCTGTCCTGTATACTGGATGTAATTATCAGTATCTGCTCTTATTCTGTATATATGGACACTGCACAGTACCACTTCTCCTGTCCTGTATACTGGATGTAATTCTCAGTATCTGCTCTTATTCTGTATATATGGACACTGCACAGTACCACTTCTCTTGTCCTGTATACTGGATGTAATTCTCAGTATCTGCTCTTATTCTGTATATATGGACACTGCACAGTACCACTTCACCTGTCCTGTATACTGGGTGTAATTCTCAGTATCTGCTCTTATTCTGTATATTGGACATTGCACATGTACCCCACTTCTTTCTCCTGTCCTGTATACTGGGTGTAATTCTCAGTATCTGCTCTTATTCTGTATATATGGACACTGCACAGTACCACTTCTCTTGTCCTGTATACTGGATGTAATTCTCAGTATCTGCTCTTATTCTGTATATATGGACATTGCACAGTACCACTTCTCCTGTCCTGTATACTGGGTGTAATTCTCAGTATCTGCTCTTATTCTGTATATATAGACACTGCACAGTACCACCTCTCCTGTCCTGTATACTGGGTGTAATTCTCAGTATCTGCTCTTATTCTGTATATATGGACACTGCACAGTACCACTTCTCTTGTCTTGTATACTGGATGTAATTCTCAGTATTTATTCAGTGGGATGTAATTTTTTTGGGGCAAGAGATTATTGAATTGGCGCACAGACTAAAAGGTTTAGAACTCTTTAGACTTACTATTAGCTGCTCTCTTTTTGAGCCACAAAATGCACCAAAAAACATGTTGGAAAAATAGAAGCAACAAAATCTGGTAGATTCACAAGCGGCCCCAAAGTCGAGAGTGTCGGAAAACACCAATATTGTGGCGCTGACCATTAATAAATTCAGGTGCAAGAGGTGCAGCGAGGAAAAAAAACAGTTTTCAGTTTGAAAGGCCATAATAAATGTCCCCCTCAGTGTCTGCCATAACACTTTTCCACTATCTGCCCATATTTTGTTATTGTGGACTCTTCACATTAACACTTCTTTCCTCCATGCCCTCATCTGTACAGCACCATTTATTTTGTTATATAGTAGACAGTTCTGAAGCTGATTATATTTCAGATCATATCATATCTTTTGCAGGTGTCAGTGAAGCAGGGGCGGTGGCTGGCGCTGTGATTGGGGTTCTACTGGCACTGATCATCATCGCTGCTGTTCTATTATATTTCCTGTGTTACAGAGGGAAAAAAAACAATGACACCAAATCTGATCACCCAGGAAATGAAATTAGGTTTGTACCCACCCCTAATGTAGCTCTTCTTACTAACTCCTTTGTCCTTAAAGGGAACCTGTCACCACATTTGCACATATAGAGCCAGTGACAGGTTCCCATAGAGCACTATTAACTGACTGACAACCTTCTTCTAGCTAAAAATTGTTTCGCCTACATCCACATAAATCACTTTTTCTCTTTCATTACCTGGTATCAGAGGGGTTTGTGTTCTGCTCAGCCGGCCCCTCCCATCTACTCCTCTCCATGCCTTATGCCTCCTTACTGGTCACAGTTCATGTCATGTGACCAGAGTGACATCATCTCAGGTCCTTTAGCCACTTAATAATAATAAACTGTACCCAATGAATGTATCTGACCACATGAAGCTACAGCAGCCTCCATAGACGTCTACTCCTTTCCTTTATGCATGGAGGCCGCTTTGATTTCATGTGATCACATACATGGTGTACAGTTTGCTATTCTTACACTGCTGACCTTCAGCCTTCTATCACTGGTCACATGTCATGAATGTAACACAAGGCACCATGTAAAAAAATGTACACAATATTTCCCATCAGACATAGAGCTCTATATGTCTGTAGTTGAATATCAGTAGACTGTTCCTAAGTACAAGGGGGCAGAGCAGTGATTTGTAGAGACACAGAGCTGTTAGTCACAATAAGAGGGTGTGGTCCACTGCCAGTCTGAGAGAGATGAGTCAGAGATACCAGACATGAGTCAGAAAAGCTAATCTGCATATTAGAAAAACATCTGTAATTAAGGTATAGTGCCCCACTGGCAGCTAATTTTAGGTGATATAGGGGGGACTTGTAACCCTTTATCAACAGGCATTGTTAGTCAGGGTGGTCAAAATTTGGTGACAGGTCCTCTTTAAGTCTTCCTAGTTATATTATAATTTGAGAGCTGGTGATTTATCTGTACTAAGCAGGTTTGCGGGGGAAAGGCTAGGTTCCTGTGGGATGTACTCCCATCAGCTTAGCTGACGTAAACTTGTAGCTAATACAAAGTACAATACCAGTAAAATAGGTGTGATTTAAATTTAAAAAAATCCATGACAAATTGAACTACAGTGCAGGTTTTTTTAGTTACAGCGTGGAAGTTCACACTGCGGCTTCTTAAAATCAATTACACCCTTTGAAATGCAAAGGAAAAATCTTCAGTGATGCCAAAAATAGTTCGCTCTAACAACCACTCAAGGCTCTAAGCCACATTTTGTGGATGCTTGTTATGTTACAATGCTGACTAACCTACTGATAATTTACCGTGACAAAAAAAAAATCAGCAGTAGACTTTTTGACTATGTCCTTAGGCGTAAATGTGTTGAGCCGAAAAACACATAAATCTTCTATCCACAAAAATGGGCATTGGAGTCCAATGGTAGGGGGTTCAAAATATGCAGAAAAGAGGTTACCAAAAATCATTTAAAGTGTTCTATGTGGAATGGACTGCAGATACATACACTTCACCTATTCTCCATTTATATCCATGACACATCTGTGGCAGGAAGAAATTCAACAGAAGTGAATGTAGCACAGGTTGTGAATGAGCCCTCACTTCATTCTGTATGGGGTACTTCCGGGGAAATTTTGTCCCCAGCTATTGTGACCACTGGGGGGTGTCACCAAGCAACCTCTAATTTATCTTCATCCTATTGTTAAAGAAATAGGTGTCTTCAGAGACTCTCTCCTTTAAGGACAGTTCTCTAGCTGCTTGTTTTCCACTCCTGTTTTTTCCTCTGATGTTATTGTTTCCAGGGTACAGAGTGACACAATTTCTCCTCTTTATTCTCCCACGGAGGATGCAGTGTCTCCAATGATGAGTGACGAACAGAGACCTTCCAGGGAGTCTCATGCTTCCCAAGGTTCCAGAGACACGAGCAAGAATAGGGCACGAATAGTTTAATACACAATGTAACCTTTGTAAAAGACCATCTCTTTTGAGAAGACTGACCCATGATTCTGACAAGATATTTTGTTGCAGATTTTTAATTGCACTCAAAAAGAGTACTTTTCTGCAAATTCCAAATTGCCTCGAAGAGTTTTCATTGTATAAAAGAATGATGTATGCAGCCAAAGGAAAGTGCTGAGTTCAAAAAGTTACATAGTATCATCTTGCGATTCTACAGCCAAATGACTCAAGGTATCAACTGTAAACTGATACTGATGATAACTATGTATACTGGGATACAGTATAGGGATACTGAAATATTGTGTACCCCTATGTATTAAACAGTGTACAGGAAAAGATTATAAAGCAACTTCCTTACATTGTTGCTTGACTTCCCACAGAGCTTAGAATTTACTGGCGACGTCAGATGTTCTTGTAGACTGCAGTTCCCAAACATAGCCCCAAAGATAATCCTGTAGTCCTCATAAAAGCAGTCTCTTTGCCCCATCACAAACATAAAATTGATAACACAATTGCTATGCCCCCTTTCAGGGGCGTAACTAGGAGAGAGTAGGCCCCATAGCAGATTTCTGAATTGGACCCCCCCTTCCCCACATATTAATATACTTAATATACTTATACTGTATATATAGTATATATAGACATACAGCATAAACATACATACCGTATACACACACCACATATACATACATACAATATACACACCACATATACATACATACAGAATATACATACATACATACAGTACCATATACACCCATTGCAGCATATACACAGACATAAAGCAAATACACACATACATACAATGCCATATAGAGACATAGAGAATATACACACACATATATATTATATTAACACCACACACACCCAATACCCCAGATCCCATGGCCCCCTCACACCATGGGCCCCATAGCTGTTGCTATTGCTACTACAGCTGTAGCTATGCCCCTTTCCCCTTTAAAGCTACAATAAACTTCCAGAAGCTCATTTACTAAGGGTCCGCGAACTGCACTATCGTCTGAATATCCAACAATTTCCAATTTGCGCCGCATTTATAAGGGTTCTTTGGCTCATGCTAATGTATTTTGGCGCATATGCGCCGGCTTTCATGTGACAGAAATGGGGGGGTGGGCCTTAGGACGATCCGACGGATTCGGACTAAGAGCCAGATTTAACATTTAAATGGGTAGAAGGTGAACTCTGGCGGACCAGAGTGGGGAAGCAACACAAGCAGATGTGCAGAATCGCGGCAGATGTGCAATCCTGGCGGACTTTCCAAAACGGGGATCGCTCAGGCCCGGGTAAGTAAATGTGACCCCCAGTGTTGTAGGATATCTTTCTGCAGCACCAGGATTTTGTGAGTCTTCCCCAGTGTGAAGGTAAAGGCAATACTTAAAGGGGTTTGCCCATAAAAGAAAATTCTCAAATCCCAATCCTCTAGCGAGGATTTATACAATAAAGATAATTTTTAACCCTTTACTTTACAATTTTACAGTTTTATTGCTGTTTTAGCTCCTGTTACTAAGTGATAGACAGTGTAAGATTCCAGAGTGTGGGCGAGGTCTCTCTAAGCAGAAACATTATGATTCCGCTAGTTCTGTGAGATGCTGTGTTAGATTATCAGGGTACAGGTTTATATACACTTTAATTTAGCTCCTGAACATTCTCTAGTATCTGACACATAGAAAGAGAAATGAGACGGATCAGAGATGAGAGATGATGAGATCCATGAGATGCCTATTACATATGGCATTCTGATCTCTACTATTACAGGCATGTAATGTGCCTCCTCCTTCCCCAGATAAAGATCCCCAGATATCTGTCTGCAGCTTTACTCTCCTCTGTGAGCTCGTCCTGAAATGCAGAGCAGCTCAGTGCAGCGTCAGACGGGAGAACAAGATGTCTGCCAACCCTAAACTCAAAAGATACATGGTCTGGTCCAGGGGCAACCAAAATTGTTTACACCAGGACTGATAGAGACAGGTTGGAATTATATCTGTTAAATGCTGCAGTTTTGTTAATAACAGTGAATTAGAAAATGTGTTATTTTGGTATTCTGAGTACTTTTAAGAAACAAGTTTTCGTGGGAATACCCCTTTGTTAACAATAAATCATGGTCTTGTTCCCTATTGTTGTCTATTTTCTATGACCGTTCCTCGTAATTGTCCTCATGTGATTGAGAGGTGAATAGAGGAATTAAAACATTTTAAAACAAGTTCTGAAGGTGACATCATTTATTAATGTGTTAAACATAGTTGTGCTATTTAATAGTTCACAAAACCTATCACAATATATTTTTACATCCTAACTCCTTCTCTATTCATACCTAGAGTTGCTTTCATAGTTATCTCTTACATTGGGGCTCATTTTCTGAGGGCCCCGCAGACCGCAATTTAGTCAGACATCCCGACGAGTTCCTTTTTGCGCTGCTGGGACATGGATTTAAAAGGGTTTTTTGGCGCACGTGATCAGATTTTGGCGCAATTGCGACTGCTTTCATGCTACACAAATCGGGGGCAGGCTGTCTGACGATCCGACGGATTCGGACAAACCACGGGATTTAACTTTAAAATTGTGTCGCAAGCTAAGCACTTACATGCACCGGGAAGAAGAAGGTGAACTCCGGCGGAACTGATTGGGGAAGGGACACATGCAGGATATCGGGCGCACGATCTTAGTGAATTGCGGCAGAGTTCATCCTCGTTGGACAGTCCAGATCGGGGATCGCGCAGGGAGCGGGTAAGTAAATGTGCCCCATTGTGTCTTATATGTTAGCTCTATAAAGCCTTGTCTTACACTCTAGTAACACCCATAGATGCATTTATATATTTAATGTCACATCTTGTCTTAAGCACCAGCTATATCCAAAACTGCATACCAGTCACACTCAGAGCTTTCTTGTTGTATCTGTGTATGAAGGACATTGATACGGTTTAAAGATATGGCAGAGCAGTATGCAATTCCCTCCGTCCTTCCATTCTGCAGAGAAGAAAATGGGATGTTAGCACCTGAGTGGATGTTACCACTGCTGTAAGAGACTGAGGTGCACTTCTTGTAAAAATCGGAGAAGATAAGATTTTTTTTTCAAATGTTTTATTATTCAATTCAACTAAACCCTTAGTGCACACTGTACCATTACAGGGCAGCTTCATTAGTTCTGTATGGAAAGGGCTCATGGGTGGAGCTTTCTACCTACAGGGTGGGTGTCTGCCTCATAATGCAGCAGACACCTGCCATTAACACCTGCGAACAGTTATAACACCTGTCACAAGTGTTAATTTTTTAAACGGGGTTTCCACTTTCAGAAAATAATTGATATTGTTTGTGTAATGAGTAGAGATGAGCGAACATACTCGTCCGAGCTTGATGCTCGATCGAGCATTAGCGTACTCGTAACTGCTCGTTGCTCGGACGAGTATTTCGCCCGCTCGAGAAAATGGCAGCTCCCGCCGTTTTGCT
Organism: Engystomops pustulosus; assembly: GCA_019512145.1. Taxonomy (NCBI): domain Eukaryota; kingdom Metazoa; phylum Chordata; class Amphibia; order Anura; family Leptodactylidae; genus Engystomops; species Engystomops pustulosus. The sequence goes on along the minus strand of CM033646.1, from coordinate 109,531,222 downwards.
TTTTGGCGGCCAGAAACAGAGCCAATCACAAGCCAGGAGACTCTGCACTCCACCCAGCATGACGTGGTACCCTTACACGTAGATAGCAGTGGTTGGCTGGCCAGATCAGGTGACCCTGCGATAGACTAGCCGCTGCCCGCGCTGCTCGGATCATTCTCTGTCTGGATGCCGCTAGGGAGAGAGCTGCTGCTGCTCAGGGAAAGCGTTAGGGTGTTCTATTAGCTTACTGTTAGGCAGGAGTGATTCTAAAAGAACCCAACAGCCCTTCTTAGGGCTACAATAACGTTATAATTTTTTTTTTTTTTATTTGCAGCTAGTACCATATTGTGAGGAATTAGCAGGGGGACTTGCTACCGTTGTGTTTAGCTCTTAGTGACACACATATCCACCTCAAACACCAAAGTGGGAAAATTTATTAGGGGTTTGAGTAGAATTAGGCACAGTCTGCCAGTTTCTTTTTATTTTACGTTTATTTTTTCATAACTCACGTCATCTCATCTGGGCATAGTAGGTTCTGAATACTTGGCTAGAAAATAGCCATTGAGAATACACAACTCTTAATTAACGCCGACATGTAGCGTTTATATATATTTGATTTCGTTGATTCTGCGTGGCTGGACTTGCTGCAGCAGTGGCATCTACTATCAAATTGGGAGCATTTGGAGTCAGACTTGCGACCACTGTTTTTTAGTGACGCACATATCCATCCAAATCAGAAGTGGGAAAATTTATTAGGGCCCGGGTTGTATTTCAATTAGGCACAGTCTGCCATGTTCTTTTTTATTTTACGTTTATTTTTTTCATAATCACAGCGTCATCTCATCTGGCATAGTAGTGTGCTGTAATACTTGGCTAGAAAATAGCCATAGAGAATACAAACGTCTTATTATACGCCTACATTAGCGTTATATATATTTTGATTTCTGGTTGATCTGCTGGTGGCTGTACTTGCTGCAGTGCATCTACTATCAATTGGGAGCATTTTGAGTCAACTTGCGACCACTTGTTTTAGTGGACGCACATATCCATCGCAAAGACCGAAGTGGAAAATTTATTAGGGCCCGGGTTGTATTTCATTAGGCACAGTCTGCCAGTTTCTTTTTATTTTAACGTGTTATTATTTTTCATAACTCACGCTTCATCTCATCTGGCATAGTAGTGTGCTTTAATACTTTGGCTAGAAAATAGCCATAGGAAATACAACGTCTTAATTACGCCTACAGTAGCGTTATAATATTTTGATTTCTGGTTGATCTGCTGTTGGCTGTACTTGCTGCATTGCATCTACTATCAATTGGGAGCAATTTGGATTCAGACTTGCGACACTGTGTTTAGAGTGACGCACATATCCATCCGCAAGACCCTGAAGTGGGAAAATTTATTATTGGGCCCGGGTTGTATTTCATTAGGCACAGTCTGCCAGTTTCTTTTTTTTATTTTACTTTATTTTTTTTTCATAACAGACTCACTCATCGTCATCTCATCTGGCATAGTAGTGCTGTAACATTGGCTAAAATAGCCATAGGAGAATACAAACGTCTTATTAGTACGCCTACCTTAGCGTTCTATATATTTGATTTCTCTGTTGATCTGCTGGTGGCTGTACTTGCTGCAGGCATCTCTACTATCAAATTGGGAGCAATTTGGAGTCAGACTTGCGACCACTGTGTTTTAGTGACGCACATATCCTCGCAAAGACCGAAGTGGAAAATTTATGAGGGCCCGGGGTTGTATTTCAACTAGGCACGTCTGCCATTTCCTTTTTTATTTACACGTTTTTTTTTTCATAACTCAGCGTCATCTCTATCTGGCATAGTAGTGTGCTGTAATACTTTGGCTAGAAAATAAGCCACTATGCATTAGGAAGCACGTTGTGTTTCTAAAAACTAAAAAACCAAAAAAAAAAAAAAAAATAAAAAAAGGTAAAAAAAAATACAGTTATAACTCATAACTCTCATTTTCAAAATGTTTAAACCCGAGGGCTAGGGTAGAGGACGAGGGCGGGAACTGTGGGCGTCCAACTACTGCAGGGGGTTCAGAGGCCGTGTTTCCTGGTTCGGGGTGAGACACCACCTGCTTATGAGGGAGCAGGGAACGCCGCAGATCTACACTCCCTAGGTTCATGTCTGAAGTTACTGGGAATCGTGGTAGAGCACTGTTGAGGCCAGAACAGTCGAACAGGTGATGTCGTGGATTGCCGACAATGCTTCGAGCAATTTGTCCACAGCAGTCTTCCACGCAGTCCACCACTGTCCCGAAATCGCACTCCTTCCAGCTCCTGCGCCTCACCTCCTCCCCCCCAGTCTGCGCCCCTCCCAGCAAAATTTGCCATTTGAACCGCATACCTGAGGAACTGTTTTCCTGGACCCTTCCCAAGTCACAACCAACGTTGTACCGGAATTGATGGGTGGGGAGGGTAACGAAGGGGGGGAAAGGAGGGGGGTGGGAGGGTGGGGGGGTAGGGGAAGATAGGAAAGCTGAATTAAAGAAGGTGGGAAGGGAGAAAGGAATAAAGGGGCGAGGCAGGATGAATCGCCGGTTAATGGAGGAAAAACGTAAAGGTAAAGCAGGGCGGAGGGAGAAGAGGGCAGGAGAGAAGTGAGAAGGGAGGAGGGTGGAGAACGTCGCGATGTAGAGAAAGGAAGTGGTGGAGAAAAAAGGGAAGAGAAATTGCTATGGAAAGCAATTTTTTCCGATGCCCGTTTTTCCAACCAGGTCCCAGTCTGTTGGGTGATGTGAACCTTGTTGACGTAGTGGAAGAAGTGTTAAAGAGGTGTCCGACTGATGAGACCACGGTGTCAGACAGTGGGGAAGTTGTTGTCAGAGGGGTCATGAAGTCCCGAGGGGGGACATACGAGGGATCGGATGATGATGAGGTACAGACCCAAGCTGGTTGAGAGGGCGGGTGAACACAGTGCTCTGAACGGAGTAGAGTCCTCACCAAACAGGATTGGCAGAGGCAGTGGTGGGGTCAGACGGAGAGGCAAGGGCCAAGCTGGTGCATCACGCCAATTTGTCAACTAGTGAAGTCTCCCCCCGTGGCGAGTGCTCCTGGCGCGAGGGCTTAGATTTCAGAAGCTTGAGGTTCTTTAAGGAAACACCGGGACCGAAAACCGACGGCCTGTGGTGTGCCACATTTGCCCAAACCAGTATCAGCGGGTTCCACCACTACTAGCTTTTAACTACCACCAGTATGCGCAGGCATATGAATGCTAAACCCCCCACTCAGGTGGCAACAAGCGCGTTCACTCTGCTGGCCGTGCACACCATTGCTTGCCTTCCCCCTGTTTCATCTTATATTCATGCCCCCTGCCCCAGTCACCGCTGTCCGCCCACCAACCCCTCTGGCTCCCCCGGAGGGTCCGACTATCCTCCCCAGCTATCCACCACCAGCGTCAGCTCTCCATACCACCCAGACGCTGGAGTCGGTAAACGCCAAATATAGTGCAACCGCCACCCGCACTCCCAAGCCCTTAATGTGCCATCTCCGATTGCTAGAGCCTTGGAGAGGACTGGCCCTATCGGCTATTAGAGACCGCGGCCTTTCGCATCCTCTGGCGGCGGCCGCCGCCCCTCGTATTCTGGTCGGGGGTGTAGGGAGGGGGGGTTCCCCTCCGCCCCTCCTTTTAGTTTCCCCATCTTTTCCTTCCCCAGCCCTCGGCACCAGCACGTGTCAGACAACATAGATCCGTGCCCCTGACCAACGCCGTTTCTGACAAGGTCCACCTGACCACGGACACTGGAACGAGTGCTGGGCCGGGCAGGGCCACTATATACTCTGACTGCACATTGGGTTTAACTTGGTGGATTCTGGGGGAACCGAGTGTGGACCCTCGGCTGGTCATATACTGCCGACTCCTGAGGATTAGCGGTTCCTAACCTGGTCCAGGTTTTTGTGCACTCTAGCCCTTCCTCCTCCTTCCTCCCCCACCCCTCCTCCACCATCCTCCTCCCTCCCCCTTCCTAACGACCCTCCGTGGGCATGGCGCCGATCATTCGGAGCTCTAGGCCACAGCAGCAGTGCCGTCGCTAAGCGACAGCAGGCCGTGCTCAAACAACTGCTGAGCCTAGCGATAAAGGCAAAGTGGGGGAAAGGGGGGAGATAAAGGGAAAGGAGTGAATAGTGAAATGGAAAAGGGTGAGATTCGTAAGAGGGCTGAATTGGGGCGGTTGTATAGGAGAAGGGGGGGGAAAGAACGTGGAGCAAAAGTGTGTGCGTGGGGAAGGGTAAAGAAAAGGGGAAGAACTTGGGGGGATATAAGGCACAACACCTGCCCAAGAACTTTACAGGGCATCACGGCGCAACTGATCTGGTGTTGCACCGCTGAACCTGAAGCAGGCTACATGGTTGGTGTGTGACAACGGTCAGAACCTTGGCGTGGCGGCCTGCAACCTCGGCATACTGACACATGCATGCCTGGCCCATGTGTTAAATCTGATAGTTTTCAGCTCTTCCTCAAGATACCCCCAATCTGTTCTGATTGTGCTCAGCGAAGGTGCGCCGCATACTGTGCGCATTTCAGGAATTCCACAACAGATGCTGCCATCTCTCAGGGGCAGCGACGCACGCACGCACTCACAATCTACGCTCACCGACTGTTGTGGCGACGTGGCCCGAGGTGTGAATTCACACACTGACCATTTTATCACGAGTTTACCAGCAGCGCGCCGACGATCTGTCTAGACTGCCAGATGTCACTTCCACCAGAAACTGGTAGTCAGTCAGTCAGTTCCATCAAGTCTACAAGAGAGTGGACGTGGATGTCTGATTCTGTCAGGTGCTGAGTAACTTTGGGAGGATCAACACAGATGGTCAGTGGCGATGCCGCCATCATCAGCACTCACCATCCCAGCGTGCTTGGCCTGTTGAAAAACTCTCTGTGTCAGCATGAAGGCGGAAGCTTGCGCTCCTCACAAGAGGACAGGGGGAAGAAGATTCCCCTTGTTAGAGCCAAGCACCCTTAGGTCTGTTTTCTCCACTCTTGCAGGGCCGCATATCGGAGCGGAGGGGAGGTTGGAGGGAGGATGAGGAGGAAAGAGGAGGAGGAACTGTTTGGCTGAGAAAGCAAGATGGGGACCATGTTGAGTCCTCACACTGTTGAGCTTGTAATGGGCAGAAGAGAAAAGAGAGGAGTTGGAGGGGGAGAGTTGGAGGAGGAGGAAATGACAGTCAGGCACCATTGAGGGGGAGTGAATTCTTACGGTTGGTACTCTGGCGTCATATGCAGATTCATGCTAGGTCTGGCCCATCCGTGCCCTCGCATTACAAAGAATTTTTCCAGCACCGAGTTACTTGGGTTCACTCTCCTGTGACCAGCGTTACAAGCAAAATCTTTCACTCTCATCCCGGAGGAGGAAAGGGATGTGTGAGAAGCATGATACCCACATGCCCTGGTGCACAAGTGAAACAGTATTCCCATTCTGACAGCCCCGCTACGCGGAATGTGTCTGTCTGCGGGACAGTAGACGAGGGAGGTATGCGAAGCCAGTGCACTTGTCCAGCACTGGCAAGGGTACGCTTTACAAGGCTTTGCCAAGCTTATGTCACCAGCCCACAGACACTGTCACCTGTCCCCCGTTCTCGGCAGAGTCAGGGCTCCTGATCTTACAGAAAGATGGTGAGGGAGTCACTATCTATACCAACGACCATCGTCCTAATGATCACACAGCTCCCTACACTCACTGTCCTCATACGGGGCATGTCAAAAATGAGACTATGGAGTAATGGAATGAGCACGTACGTCTGGTGTTCGTCTCATTTCTCACATCCACAACACGCCTTGGTTCCTTTGGGCCGCCTCCGTCAGACGTTGATTGTTTTCAGAGCGGGTCTTGGCTCAGCTGCAGCTGTTTTCTGTGGTTTTTGCTTGGCATCAAGACTCCAAGCGTATACAAGGTCCTCGACTGACACTGTGAAAGTGCTGACGCTTATCAAGATGAATAAAGCATGGATTTCTCCTAATTTAAAATCTCAGCAGGTGAAGGACAGCTCAACCTGCATATATTTATTCCACTACCTTCCTCCCCTCATTTTCCGCATTCTCCGTCCTCTTTCTACCGTAAAGCCAGAGGAAACTGGTGTTTTTGACAGGGGCCCAATGGCTCTAGGGATAGTATTTATTCATTTAATTTTTTGGAGGGGCCACCGACACGGTCCTCTGTTTTAAAAAAACAATTTTGGGAGTTCACATACAGGCACGCAATCTATTCAATTTTTCTGGAGGGCCACCTTTTCCGGTCCTCTGTTTTAAACAATTTTTGGGACTGAGTGAGCCACTCAGGCAAATCAATCCTATGTCCGCCTTTTCTGGGGCCCCACTCCTCCTGCTCTCTGGTTTAAAAAAACTTTTTTGGACGCCACATTAACAGGCACTCAATCTATTCATTTTATTGGAGGCACCTAACTGTCCTCTGTTTAAAACTTTTTGGACTGCCACATACAGGCATCAATCTATTCCATTTGTTCTGGATGGGCACAACTACTGCTCCTCTGGTTTGAAAAACTTTTTGACTGCAATACATGCACTCATCTATTCCATTTTCTCATGGAGGGCCACACTACTGAGCCCTCTGGTTTGAAAAAATATTTTTGGGACTGCCACAATACAGGCACTCAATCTATTCCTTTTGGGCACCTACTTCTCCTTGGAAATTGTGCTGCCACCATACCTAGCTCTACCTTGGAATTGTTCTGAAGCAGCCTCACAGGTGTCCTCATGTACCGCTAGCAGGGACACGGGTACAGGTTTACACATTCATACCAATGAAGGGGAGCGGCTTCCGGAGAGGAGTGGAAGACCTTCGAACACGTTAGTGGGATCGCAATGGGTATACTTACCAAAGTCCAATTCATATGCTGCCTCCATACAGCGTCCCTTTATCAAACGAGTTTGTCAGGCCGAAATCTTGGGTAGTTTTCATGGAGCTTCCACATCAAAGTTCGTTACGTTGGTCGCCACCTGCTGTGTTATCCACAAAATACACTGGCAAACTTTTACCTCATTTACGATATTATTTCCAGCGCTTCTGGCATCTTTGTACATTCCCCTCATCCCCGCACATTATCCTAAACTTATAAGAAGCTACTTTACATCTTGATCTTATACAAAAGGTTCTAGAAAGTGCTGTTTTGGGAGAGGTAGCCTAGAGACAGGGGGGCTTGGATTGGCGAAAAGCTAGCCTAGCGCGCGGAGCCCCAGCTCCATGCGCATCATGGCTTCATGTGCGTCATCTGTTTACATTCCGCCCTCACCCGCCAATCCCAAACTTATAAGAACGCTACTACACGTTAACTGGTGCAGGCTGGGACCGAGTCTGACCGGGGCTGGTCATATACTGCGACGGCAGAGGATTGCGGGGCCTACCTCGGTCCAGGTCTCAAAGCCTACTATACCTCCAAATTCTCCCACCCCTCCGCCGATCCACCTCCTCCTCCTCGGCCAATTTACCATCGCGGGGCATGGCGCCATCAGTCGGTGCCATTAGGCACAGCAGCAGTGCGTCTTAGGCGACAAGCAGGCGTGCTCAAACTCTGAGCCTAGGTGATAAAAGGCACACGCCCAAGAGCTATTGCAGGGCATTCCACATCCAACTTTGTTTACTTTGTCGCCACCCTGCGTGTTAAGCCACCAAAATATACTGGAAAACTTTTTTCATTTACGGTATATTCTTTCAGCGCTTCTTGCGCAGATGTTTATATTCCTCTCACCCGCCATATCCCAAACTTATAAAGCGCTACTACCTTGATCTTATCCGAAAGGTCTTAGAAGTGCTGTTGGGGAGTAGCCTAGAGACAGGGGCTTGGATTGGCGAAAGCTCGCCTGGCAGCGGGAGCGCCTCTCCATGCCAAGAACCAACTAACATAGTTTTAACTGCAGCACCTTAATCTACTACAGTTCACATGCCTCCATACATCGTCCCCTTATCAAACGAGCTGTGTCAGGCAGAATTTTGGATTGTTTTCATGGCTTCCATGTTAACTTTGTCGCCACCCTGCTGGTATCCACAAAATATACTGGCAAACTTTTATCATGTACCAATATATTTGAGCGCTTCTGCTCACCTCCTTTGGTTCCTCTCTGCACTACCATTGGTTTGAAGCCTGAGTCCATTTAGGGTATGTCGCCATGCCCTCATCCTAGCCTTCCGCTGCCGCCGCTGCCTCTGGCATGCCGTCCCTATAGTGTCAGGTCAATTATTGGATGTTTAGATGCTATCTAGCTTCATTCTGTCACTATGTCATTGCCATGCTGTTGGCCATAATTTTGGCATAATTGCATTTAAGCGCCTCAGAGGCATCATGCATGCTCCCCTGTGTTTCCTGTCCATTTCCGTGGTGTTCCATCCTTTTCTGAGGTTCCAGGTGTTTGGCCAAGCTTCCCTGTGCAGAGCCTTGGTCCCCTTGAAAAATGCTCGAGTCTCCTATTACTTCAATGGGGTTCTATCTCGAAACGAGCACTCGATGCTATCGGTAGAACGAAGACGAGGATGTAGATCGGGTAAACGTGTAATCGTAATCGAATACGGTACCCGAGCTAGCTTTAGTGCTCGCTCATCTCTAGTAATGAGCAGTCAATTTTCCAATATACTTTCTATATCAATTCCTCAGTTTTCTAGATCTCTGCTTGCTTTCCATCTATATAGCCTTGATGGAGAAACTAGGGAGCCAGAGGTGGCTCTTAAAGCCCTGTCTGTGGGCACCCAGGCTACTGCAACACAGAATTCGCCAGACAAGAAGAATAAGGTATGGACTAAGCTCAATATTAGTGCTCCTGCTCCGGGCCCCACATTTCTATCTGTTCTTGGGATCCTGGAGGCAAACTACACTTTCAACCGGTCCCGCTTTATGAGGTAGCACCATGCTCCAGTAAGGCGGGTTGGATCCCCCTTTTGCCTTCAGAACTCTCCTCAATTCCTCATGCATAATTCACAAGGTGCTGGAAGCATTCCTCAGAGATTTTGGTCCATATTGACATGATGGCATGACACAGTTGCCGCAGATTTGTCGGCTGCACATCCATGATGCGAATCTCCCGTTCCACCACATCCCGAAGATGCTCTATTGGATTGAGATCTGGTGACTGTGGAGGCCATTTGAGTACAGTGAACTCATTGTCATGTTCAAGAAACCAGTCTGAGATTATTCCAGCTTTATGACATGGCGCATTATCCTGCTGAAAGTAGCCATCAGATATTGGTTACATTGTGGTCATAAAGGGATGGACATGGTCAGCAACAATACTCAGGTAGGCTGTGGCATTGCAACGATGCTCAATTGGTACCAAGGGGCCCAAAGAGTGCCAAGAAAATATTCCCCACACCATGACACCACCACCACCAGCCTGAACCGTTGATACAAGACAGGATGGATCCATGCTTTCATGTTGTTGACGCCAAATTCTGACAATACCATCCGAATGTCGCAGCAGAAATCGAGACTCATCAGACCAGGCAACGTTTTTTCAATCTTCTACTGTCCAATTTTGATGAGCTTGTGCAAATTGTAGCCTCAGTTTCCTGTTCTTAGCTGAAAGAAGTGGCACCCGGTGTTATCTTATGCTGCTGTAGCCCATCTGCCTCAAAGTTCGACGTACTGTGCGTTCAGAGATGCTCTTCTGCCTACCTTGGTTGTAACGGGTGGTGATTTGAGTCACTGTTGCCTTTCTATCAGCTCAAACCAGTCTGCCCATTCTCCTCTGACCTCTGGCATCAACAAGGCATTTCCGCCCACAGAACTGCCGCTCACTGGATGTTTTTTCTTTTTCGGACCATTCTCTGTAAACCCTAGAGATGGTTGTGCGTGAAAATCCCAGTAGATCAGCAGTTTCTGAAATACTCAGACCAGCCCTTCTGGCACCAACAACCATGCCACGTTCAAGGGCACTCAAATCACCTTTCTTCCCCATACTGATGCTCGGTTTGAACTGCAGGAGATTGTCTTGACCATGTCTACATGCCTAAATGCTCTGAGTTGCCACCATGTGATTGGCTGATTAAAAATTAACTGTTAACGAGCAGTTGGACAGGTGTACCTAATAAAGAGTACAATTGTAATCTGAATTTTTCAATTTCTTTCTACTGTATTTGTAAACTCAGGTTACTGATACAATTACTAATAGCCAGTTAGTAGTTTAGGATAATTAAAACATGTAAATAGAGGTAGTGAACTGTGCAAAAGAATGTTGACTCTGCAAGAGGGAGCCAACACCGGAAAAGCCCTAAAAAAGGGTAACACTAAAAGTACAAATAGGCCAGTTCTTTCCAACTAACAATCGGAAAATCCGATTGTCACTGGGGCAAAAAAAAAATTTGTTTACAACTACAATTATAAAATATACAGTTTTGATTTACATACAAATTCATTTTAAGAACAAACCTATGGACCTATCGAATGGGTATGAAACGCCGACATTACAACTCTAACTTCAGTGGCTAATTAAGAGAGAAATTAGGCTACCTCATAAAAATACACCAAAAACTGTTATGTTTAAATAGATAGCAAGTTTAAAAAATAAACAAAAAGCTATGCCCAAATTGCCATTTTTTAATCATCCATCGCACAAAAAATTATATTAATTACGATCAAAAAACTTTATGAACCACATGTGTGCACGTAAAATCTACAGAATTTTTTTGAAAAAAATGAGCCCTCTCACAGACAAATTGATAAAAAAAAAAAAACTAAAGCTATGGCGCTTGAGAGGTGGCAATGCAAAAAGTTTTTTTTCCCAAAAAAAGTATTTAACCCCTTAAAGGGCACCTACCACCCCGATTCTACCTATAAAGGTAGAAGGGGTGGTAGATGGATGGATGGGACGTGAGGATAGCCCTTTTTTGGGCTAATCCTCACGTCCCGGGTGTCTTTTAGAAAAGCTTTTTTTTACGTGCGTAACAAATTTTACTTTCCTGTAATGTTATTTATTTTAACATGCCGTGTACTGCGAAGCTGAAAAATTCCAAATGTGGAAAAATTGAAAAAAAAAACGCACGTTCTTGTGGGCTCAGTTTTTACGACTTTGACTGTGAACTCAAAATAACACCTCAGCTTTATTCTTTGGTTCGGTGCGATCGTTGTGATATCAAATTTATATAGGTTTTATTGTGTTTTAATACATTTTCAAAAATTAAACGAATGTGTACAATTTTTTGCCATCTTCTGACGCTAATAACTTTTTCATACTTTGGCGCACAGAGCTGTGTAGGTGTCATTTTTTGGGAAATGAGTCGACGGTTTCATTGCTACCATTCTGAGGTCTGTGCGACATTTTGATCATTTTTTATTTCATTTTTTATGTGATGTAAAAAGGTGTAAAAGTCGCATTTCGGACATTTGGGCGCCATTTCCCGCCTCGGAGGTCACCGCCGGCCGTAACCGTTTTTATATTTTGATAGATCGGGCATTTTGGGACGCGGCGATACCTAATATGTTGGTGATTTTTACTGTTTATTATGTTTTATATTAGTTCTAGGGAAAGAGGGGTGATTTGAATTTTTTATATTTTATTAATTTTTTAAACTTTTTTTTTTCTTTTTTTTCCCACTATTTCTTAGACCATCTAGGGTACATTAACCCTAGATGGTCAGATCGCTCCTACCATATACTGCAATACTTCTGTATTGCAATATATGGCATTTTTGCAGCACATTCATTACAATGAGCCACTGGCTCATTGTAACGAATCTGCAGAAGCCATGTAGCCTCGTGTCAAACGAAGACCCGAGGCTACCATGGCAACAGATCGCCGCCCCCCGATGACGTTCGGGGGCGCGGTGATCGTAATAAAGATGCCATACCGTCGTCTTTTAAACGCCGCCGGCGACTTTGACGGCGGCAATGAAAGGGTTAATAGCCGCGATCGGTGCAAGCACTGACCGCGGTTATTAGCAGTGGGGGTTTTCTGCAATATGCAAAAAACCCCACGCTTGTATGAAGAGGACTCAGCCCGTGAGCCCTCTTCATTCACTCCTTATACCTCTGCGCCGTAGTGCTACGGCGCAGAGCGTTAAGGGGTTAATTTTGCAAAGGAAGGAAATGCACATCCAGTGGTGACAACAGCTACAGGGAGAGGCTAAACTGAGAAGCATAGATAGTAAATAGCTGAATATTGGTATTGAAAGTAATAGGCAAATGGCCTTACATCACAAGATCTATTTGGTAAAACTATTAGTGGGGTTAAGTTTTAAGAATTAATAAATTGCTTGGCATACTTAAAGGAAACCTACCACTTGTAGTGGCAGGTTTCTGATGGAAAGACCGGGCACCAGCTCAGGATGAGCTGGTGCCGGAGCTTATTTCTGTTAGTGTTTTAAACCGCGGTATCGCGGTTTAAAACACTTTTTAAACTTTATAGCCGGCGCAGGGAGGTACGCGCTCGGCACTTACCATGCGCGCGGCTCTCCTTCACTTCCTATGTAGCCGCGCGCATGGTAAGCGCCGAGCGCATACCTCCCTGCGCCGGCTATAAAGTTTAAAAAGTGTTTTAAACCGCGGTACCGGTAAGAAAAATAAGCTCCCGCACCAGCTCACCCTGAGCTGGTGCCCGGTATTTCCATCAGAAACCTGCCACTACAAGTGGTAGGTTTCCTTTAAAGGAAATCTACTCAAAACTAAGATTGATAAACCAGGGACACTGACTGTGGTAATTTTCTTATATTTGTTATCCATGGCCTCCTTCTTTCTAAAATCAATTTTATAAATTGTGCTAATGTATCCTCTGTGCAGAAACTTCACAGGCTGTTACAGGTCCTCCTCCTGCCATGTGAAATTTAATTTCAGCTGCTTCAGCATTTCCTAAGCATTTCTATGCTCTGGCTTGACAGGCTTGTGCAAGGACACTTCCCTCCTCCCACTGTGCTATGGCAGTGAGATAACAGCAGGGAGGGGGGAAGGGCCAAGGGAGCAGGGGGTGGGTGAGACATGCTCCTGTACAGTGTAATAGTCTGTAATGCTACAGCACGAAGGGGCTCTGGAAATGCCCCCATAGCACCTAAGTATGATTTTAAAAGTCGATTTTAGAAGGAAGGAGACCAGAGATGGTAAATATTATCACAGTGCCTGGATCTATGAGTAAATGTCATGCTGGATTTTGAGTAGATTCCTTTAACCCCTTAATAATTTGGCCCTTTATTGAGCTTGATGCTCGTTCAAGCATTAGCGTACTCGAAACTGCTCGTTGCTCGGACGAATACTTCGCCAGCTCGAGAAAATGGCATCTCCCGCCGTTTTGATTTTTGGCGGCCAGAAACAGAGCCTATCACAAGCCAGGAGACTCTGCACTCCACCCAGCATGACGTGGTACCCTTACACGTCGATAGCAGTGGTTGGCTGGCCTGATCAGGTGACCCTGGAATAGACTAGCCCCTGCCCGCGCTGCTCGGATCATTCTCTGTCTGGATGCCGTTAGGGAGAGAGCTTCTGCTGCTGCAGGGATAGCGTTAGGGTGTTATATAAGCTTACTGTTATACAGGAGTGAGTCTACAAGAACCCAACAGCCCTTGTTAGGGCTAGAATATTTTTTTTTTCTTTGTTTGTGGCTGGGCCTGCTGGCACTAGTAGTGCAGCTAGTACCATATTGTGACGAATTTGCAGAGAGACTTGCGAACGTTCTATTTAGCTCACATATCCATCTCAAACACCTAAGTGGGACAATTTATTAGGGGTTTGATTGAATTAGGCACAGTCTGCCGATTTTTTTTTTTTCAAAACTTAAAGTGACAGGCACACCACAAAATCCAGTTGTGTGCTGTCACTGTAGGTTAGAAACTAGCCATACAAGAACCCAACCGGCTTTCTTAGGGCTACAATAGCATTATATATATATATATATATTTTTTTTTTTTTAAATTTTCTTGTGGCTGGCCTTGCTGGCACTAGTAGTGCAGCTAGTACCATATTGTGACAAATTTGCAGGGAGACTTGTGAACGTTCTATTTGGATACACACATATCCATCTCAAACACCTAAGTGGGACAATTTATTAGGGGTTTGATTGAATTAGGCACAGTCGGGACAGCCGATTTTTTTTTTTTTTTCAAAACTTAACGTGACAGGCACACCAAAAAATCCAGTTGTGTGCTGTCAGTGTAGGTTAGAAACTAGCCATAGCAATCATCATCATCTTCTGTTGTTGCTGTGTGATTTCTTCTGATTGTTTTGTTAAAAAAAAAAACACACACAAAAAAAGGATGAGGGCGTGGGCGTCCAACTACTGCAGGGGTCAGAGGCCGTGGTCCTGGGCGCGGTGAGACACCACCTGCTGATGAGGGAGCAGGGGAACGCCGCAGAGCTACACTCCCTAGGTTCATGTCTCAAGTTACTGGGACTCGTGTTAGAGCACTGATGAGGCCAGAACAGTGCGAACAGGTGATGTCGTGGATTGCGGACAATGCTTCTAGCCATTTGTCCACCAGTCAGTCTTCCACGCAGTCCACCCATGTCACCGAAATGAGCACTCCTCCAGCTCCTCCACCTCAGCCTCCTTCCCCCCAGTCTGCCCCCTCCCAGGAAGAGTATAAGAGGTTTATTATTTTCACAGCCCCCCAGCCATATATAACACGTTTTTTATTCCCATCAAGCCCTTTAAGCATAAATTGCAGATATTAATCCACTATGAAATATAAACTAGATTTGTAACACTTTTATTATAATGGAAGTAACAAGTCACTAATGGCTGTTGACAATTTACATCAGCACAATATAATGCATTCAAATATAATTAATATTATCAAATATTATATCAAATATAACTAATATATTGTAAAAACAGGTACGTTTTCGGCAGCTGTTGATGGTTTATAGTTGTCTTCAAGAAATTGAATCCACAGTTTAAAGAAAAAGGGCTGAACTAACAAGTAATAAAAAGCAATTGAAGTTATTGACAGAGCTCCATATGTAAGGTTAGTTATTCTCACAGATACTCATAGATTCTCTCATTCATTGAAACTACCATGTTCTAGTCTACCGTAAAAATTTGTACTGGGTCATGATATTATAGTAAAACATAAAAGGCTTTTCCAGAGCTCAATGAGAAAAAAATTGTAATTTCCAGTTCTTCTGTATCTACATTTTCCTGTACTGTTCTCTTAGATGTGACTAGCATGTGAGCCTAGGATAGCGTGCAATGTCAGTCTATATGTATAGAGTAATAATGTAGACTGAGTAACGTTTGGAGCTCCTGACACTTCAAACTAAACCTTCTGTCATTCACACTGACATGTTCCAAGTCTGTGCATGAACCACTGAGAATCAGTGTGAAAACTCTCACTGCACCAAGTTTCTGCTTCCATTTGCTCTCCTCTGTATCTAAATCCATGGTTAATCCTCTTTAGAGTCTAGTAAGGCCATTTCCAGTGACAACATCCTAATGGTAAATACTATAATTGAAGACGATGGTGCATATGGGAATTGTTTTACCATATTGCTATATTGTTGCTGAACCTTCTAAATAGCTGGTTCTGATCAGATCTGTAGAGGGACATTCTCATATGGTAACTGCATATTAATGAGTATGTTCATGAAAATGAATTATAATATGTAGTGATTCACAAGGGCATTTTTGTGACTGGTGACCTATTCACAGGAAATTTCGGTATTAAATCAGTTGGCATCAAACACCCCGACCTTGCCCTGATCTACTTTTTTCAGCAGTCTCTCTTCCCCAAAAAAATGTGCATCAATGCAGGGCCAGCTGTTGGATCAATCAATGACCTCCCAGTGAATATCAATAATGGTATCAAAAACCTATTTAAAGGACATCTACCAAAAGGATGAAGGATTGTAAGCTGAGCACACTGACATACTGGTGGGTGCCACTTCTGGCCTGATTTAAGGGGGGAAAAAAGCTTTAAAAATTATGCAAATTATCTTGAGGGGTTCTAGGCTCCATGAACACCTGTGGAGTCCGGAGTCAGAAGGAAAAAGACTAGAGATGAGCGAACACACTCGTCCGAGCTTGATGCTTGTTCGAGCATTAGCGTACTCGTAACTGCTCGTTGCTCGGACGAATACTTTGCCAGCTCGAGAAAATGGCATCTCCCACCATTTTGATTTTTGGCGGCCAGAAACAGAGCCAATCACAAGCCAGGAGACTCTGGACTCCACCCAGCATGACGTGGTACCCTTACACGTTGATAGCAGTGGTTGGCTGGCCTGATCAGGTGACACTGGAATAGACTAGCCCCTACCCGCGCTGCTCGCATCATTCTCTGTCTGGATGCCGCTAGGGAGAGAGCTGCTGCTGCTGCAGGGATAGCGTTAGGGTGTTATATTAGCTTACTGTTAGGCAGGAGTGAGTCTACAAGAACCCAACAGCCCTTTTTTTTTGTTTGCTTGTGGCTGGGCTTGCTGGCACTAGTAGTGCAGCTAGTACCATATTGTGAGGAATTTGCAGGGAGACTTGCGAAGTTATATTTAGCTCTTATTGACACACATATCCATCTCAAACACTGAAGTGGGACAATTTATTAGGGGTTTGATTGAATTAGGCACAGTCTGACGATTTTTTTTTTTTTCAAAACTTAAAGTGACTTAAAATCCAGTTGTTGTGTGCTGTCAGTGTAGGTTAGAAACTAAGGCCTACAATAGCGTTATATATATATTTTGTTGATTTGCTTGTGGCTGGCCTTGCTGGCACTAGTAGTGCAGCTAGTACCATATTGTGACGAATTTGCACGGAGTCTTGCGAACGTTCTATATAGCTCTTAGTGACACACATATCCATCTCAAACACCTAAGTGGGACAATTTATTAGGGGTTTGATTGAATTAGGCACAGCCTGCTTTTTCTTTTCTTTTTTTTTTCAAAACTAAAAGTCATCAGGCACAGCACAAAATCCTGTTGTGTGCTGTTAGTGTAGGTTAGAAACTAGCCATAGCAATAGGATAGCATTGTTTTCTTAAAAAAACAAAAACGCAAAAAAAACACAAAAAAAATATACGGTTTACACTTTAATTTTGAAAATGTTGAACCCGAGGGCTAGGGGTAGAGGCGTGGGCGTCCCACTACTGCAGGGGTCAGAGGCCGTGGTCCTGGGCGGGGTGAGACACCACCTGCTGATGAGGGAGCAGGGGAACGCCGCAGAGCTACACTCCCTAGGTTCATTTCTCAAGTTACTGGGCTCGTGGTAGAGCACTGTTGAGGCCAGAACAGTGCGAACAGGTAATGTCGTGGATTGCGAACAATGCTTCTAGCCATTTGTCCACCAGTCAGTCTTCCACGCAGTCCACCCATGTCACCGAAATCAGCACTCCTCCACCTCAGCCTCCTTCCCCCCAGTCTGCCCCCTCCCAGGAAAATTTGGCATTTGAACCAGCATACTCTGAGGAACTGTTTTCTGGACCCTTCCCAGAGTCACAAACCACTTGTCCGGTTGCTGCTGAGCTTTCCCGATGCCCAGGTTTTCCACTGGTCGCAGTCTGTGGGTGATGATGACATTGTTGACGTAGTGGAAGAAGTGTGTAAAGAGGTGTCGGACGATGAGGAGACACGGTTGTCAGACAGTGGTGAAGTTGTTATCAGGGCAGGAAGTCCGAGCAGACTGAGGGATCGGAGGATGATGAGGTGACAGACTCAAGCTGGGTTGATAGGCAGGGTGAACACAGTGCTACTGAGACAGAGGCGAGTCCTCGACGAGAACAGGTTGGAAGAGGCAGTGGTGGGGCCAGAGCTGGTGCATCAGAGCCAAATGTTTCACGTAGTGAAGCTCCCGTGGCGAGGGCTAGATTTTCGGAAGTCTGGAGGTTCTTTAAAGAAAAACCGGATGACCGACGGACTGTGGTGTGCAACCTGTGCCACACCAGGATCAGCAGGGGTTCCACCACTACCAGCTTAACCACCACCAGTATGCGCAGGCATATGAATGCTAAACACCCCACTCAATGGAACCAAGGCAGTTCACCTCCGGCCGGGCACACCACTACTCCTTCCCTTGTGTCATCTGCTGCCTCTGCTAGTCAGCCCCCTGCCCAGGACCCCGGCCCAAACACCTCCCCTGCGAAAACCACACCTTTGCCTCCACAATCCCCCATAGCATCCACCAATGTCTCCATGCGCAGCGTCCAGCTCTCTATACCCAGACGCTGGAGCGCAAGAGGAAATACAGTGCAACTCACCCACACGCCCAAGCCCTCAACGTCCACTCCTCCAAATTACTCAGCCTGGAGATGCTGCCCTATAGGCTGGTAGAGACCGAGGCCTTTCGCAACCTCATAGCGGAGGCCGCCCCTCGGAGGAGGATGAGGAGGAAGAGGAGGAGAATGTTGGCGAGACAGAAGAGGGGAGCATTGCTCAATCCTTCACTGTTCAGCGTGTATGGGCAGAAGAAGAGGAGTTGGAGGAGTTGGAGGAGGAGGAAATGGACAGTCAGGCAAGTGGCAGATTTCATGCTAGGCTGCCTATCCCGTGACCCTCGCGTTCAAAGAATTTATTCCAGCACCGATTACTGGGTATTCACTCTCCTGGACCCACGGTACAAGCAAAATTTTCCACTCTCATCCCTGGAGAGGAAAGGATTGTGAGAATGCATGAATACCAGCAGGCCCTGGTGCACAAGCTGAAACACTATTTCCCTTCTGACAGCGCTAGCGGCAGAGGGCGTACTTCTGCAGGACAAGTAGCGAGGGAGAGTAGGCGAGCAGGCAGCGTGTCCAGCACTGGCAGGGGTACGCTTTACAAGGCCTTTGCCAGTTTTATGTCACCCCAGCAAGACACTGTCACCTGTCCCCAGTCTCGGCAGAGTAGGGCTGATCTTTATAGAAAGATGGTGAGGGAGTACATAGCTGACCATACCATTGTCCTAAATGATCACACAGCTCCCTACAACTACTGGGTTTCAAAGCTGGACATGTGGCACGAACTGGCGCTGTACGCCTTGGAGGTTCTTGCCTGCCCTGCCGCTAGCGTGTTGTCTGAGCGGGTTTTCAGTGCAGCTGGTGGCATCATCGCCGATAAGCGTACACGCCTGTCGACTGACAGCGCAGACAGGCTGACGCTTCAAGATGAATAAAGCCTGGATTTCTCAGGATTTCCATTCTCCACCAGGTGAAAGAAGCTCAACCTGAATAATGTATGCATTCCTCCTCCTCATTTTCCTCCTTCTCCTCCTCTTTGTACACTAAAGCAGAAGAAACTGGCTATTTTTTGCCAGGGCCAACTGGCTCTAGCTATAGTACTCTATGTATTTAATTTTTCTGGAAGGCCACCTACCCGGTCCTCTGTTTTAAACAATTTTTGGGAGTTTGAAAACTTTTTTGGACTGCCACATACAGGCACTATCCAAATTCAATTGTCTCCAAAGCAGCCTCCACACGTCGTCTTTATAGCTGCCTCCACACGTTGTCTCCATTGCTACCTCCACACATCATCTCCATAGCTGCCTCCCAAAGTCGTCCATATAGCTGCCTCCATACATAGTCCCCTTAGCAAACGAGCTGTGTCAGGCAGAATTTTGGGTTGTTTTCATGGCTTCCACATCAAACTTGTTAACTTTGTCACCATCCTGCTGTGTTATCCACAAAATATACTGCCAAACTTTTATCATTTACCGATATTATTTCAGCGCTTCTTGCGCATCTGTTCACATTCCCCTCATCCACCATAACCAAACCAATTACTTATAAGAACAGTACTACACTTGATCTTACACAAAAGGTTCTTAGAAGTGCTGTTTGTAGACCCCGCTGCTTTGAAAATTATAATTTTTTCAAAGTAAACGCTTCTGGCCCCCAAGCCCATTTTGGGTGGGGAGGAGCCGAGAGGCAGGGGCTTGGACAGGAGAAAGCTCGCCTGGCAGCGGACCGCCAGCTCCATCCCAAGATCCAACTAACATAGTTTTAACTGCAGCACCTTTAATCTACTACTACCTTACTGCCTCCATACATCGTCCCCTTAGCAAACGAGCTGTGTCAGGCAGAATTTTGGGTTGTTTTCATGGCTTCCACATCAAACTTGTTAACTTTGTCGCCACCCTGCTGTGTTATCCACAAAATATACTGGCAAACTTTTATCATTTACCGATATTATTTCAGCGCTTCTTGCGCATCTGTTTACATTCCCCTCACCCGCCATAACCAAGCCAATTACTTATAAGAACAGTACTACACTTGATATTAGTGTAGTACCCCGCCTGCTTTGAAAATTAAAAAAAAAACAATTAAAAATACAACCACTATGCTATTCTATCATTCCTAGATGAAATATTCAAACGACCCCACCTGCTTTGAAAATTATAATTTTTTCAAAGTAAACGCTTCTGGCCCCCAGGCCGATTTTGGGTGGGGAGGAGCCGAGAGACAGGGGCTTGGACAGGCGAAAGCTCGCCTGGCAGCTCCATCCCAAGATTAGGCAGCCTCAGAGGCATCCCTGCATACTGCCCCTGCTGTTTCCTGTCCATTTCGCCTCCACGATCTACCACAGCGTCCACCAATGTCTCTATGCACAACTTTCAACTGTCTATACCCCAGACGCTGGAGCGTGAGAGGAAATACAGCACATCATCCCCTTATCAAACGAGCTGTGTCAGGCAGAATTTTCAGGTGTTTCACCAGATACATAATGGAACTCGGCGCATCTGTCGCCGCCATGCTGGAGACCTGAAGTTTCAATCATAGTAGCGCAATATGGGTGCCCCATACTGTCGCTCTTAATCATGGAAGTCGTCTCCATGGCTGCCTCCACATGTCGTCCCCTTATCAAACGAGTTGTCAGGCTCATTTTTCGGGTGTTTCACCAGATACATTATTGAACTTGGTCACTATGTCGCTACCATGCTGTGTTATCGACTAAATATACCGTCACCCTTTTGTTCACATAGGAAATCATTTCAGCGCTTCTTGCTCACCTCCTTTGGTTCCTCTCTGCCGCCTCAACCAGGCAAAATACTGATACATACAGTGCTACACGTTATCCTCGCCAAAAGGAATTTTTTTAATTGGTTTGAAGCCTGAGTCCATTTGGGGTATGTCGCCATGCCACTCTCTAGCCTGCCGCTGCTGCCGTTGCCTCTGCATGCCGTCTTCTATAGTGTCAAGATCAATTATTGGATGTTTTAGATGCTATCTAGCCTCATTCGGTCACTCTGTCATGGCCATGCTGTTGCCCATAATTTTGGCATAATGGTGTGATTAAGCAGCCTAAGAGGCATCCATGCATGCTGCCCCTGCTGTTTCCTGTTTCCATCATTTTCTGAGGTTTCCAGGTGTTTGGCCAAGCTTCCCTGTGCAGACCCTTGGTCCCCTTGAAAAATGCTCGAATCTCCCATTGACTTCAATGGGGTTCGTTATTCGAGACGAGCACTCGAGCATCGGGAAAAATTTGTCTCGAATAACGAGCACCCGAGCATTTTAGTGCTCGCTCATCTCTATTTCCCACCTTTAAAAATACTTAAATTCTTTATTTTTCCATGTACAGAGCTGCTTCCAGGCTTGTTTTCTGTGTAACAAATTGTAATTTCCAGTGATGGTATCTAATATTCCATGACGTGTACTGGGAAGCGGGAAAAAAATTCCAAATGTGGTGAAATTGATGAAAAACATGTTTTGTTTATGCTTTTCTTTTTTTTCTCCTATTGAAACCTTTACTTTATTCTTTGGGTTGCTACGATCACAGGGATACCAAATTTTTAATATGTTTTAAAAGATTTTTAAAAGATCCCCCCCCCCAGCGTGCAAACCACGAGACCTAATCCCCCCGCCCAATGATACAACTGCAGCCTGTACTGGCCCCCCTTTAATGAAATGTCCATGGCTGAGACCCCTTTTCATAAAATGTCCACAGCAGAGGCCACCTTTACAGAAATGTCCACGGTAAAGCCGGCCTTACAGAAACTCAACAGCAGAGCCCCCCTTTAATGAATTGTCCACAGCGGAGCCCCCCCCCCTTTACAAAAATACAGAATTTTCCACAGCTGAGCCTCCGTTTAATTAAATGTTAACAGCGGAGCCCCTCTTTACAGAAATTTCCACAGCAGAGCACTTCTTTGATGAAAGGTCCACAGCAGATCCCCCCTTTACAGAAATGTCCACAGCAGAGCCCTCCATTAATTAAATGTTCACAGCAGAACCCCCCCTTACAGAAATGTCCACAGCAGAGTGCCCCTTTAATTAAACGTCCACAGCAGAGCCCCCTTAAAGGAAATGTTCACAGCTGCGCCCCTCCAGACCTAGCAGGTGTTAGAAAATAACACAATAAGAAAATTCAGCACAAAGTCATTTTAAATTTTATTCTAATTTTTTTCCCAGTTAAGAAAACAATAAATAACAACATACATGATTACTGAGCAGGAGGTCACCGAGGGAGAGGAAGGGGGATGTAAAATTCTTTATTGCGTCTTAAAGGAAAAAAGATCCATCAATACAGGGTTATTCTGCATTCTATGAGGAGCATGCAAACACTGTCACAAATCAGGTGCAAGCAAGCAGGTGGCGCACCATGCCACATTCATTATTTTCCTTTTGTTTTTCTTTAATGAGAATTAAAATCAAGATAAACAAAACTCAAAAATTGCAAACACATAAACGGAAGCAACATACACAATCTTCCAGTGACCAGAATGTGGGCATCTGCTCCTCAGGGGAGGGGCTTACAGGAGAGCACCCCATGGGTGGTGAAAGTTTCATCTCACTGCAGAGATAGTTCTTGCCTGTAGTTCAAGTTGTGCCTGATTCACACTATCTACAAAAGAAATAAGAAAATCTATAAATGGATGCAAGTTCAATCAATATCATCCAATGTTTGAACTTAACTGTTCTGAAAGAGATTTGGGTACAATAAAGTTACATATTGCACTCTATTGTCTTTTGTCAAGTTTTTTTTAATGTTATTCTGTACATCTGTTACTGGGAAAGTAAATTGCATCACAAAACGAGTCCGACAAATAGAGGGCCAGAAAAGTGCTGGATTCATAAGTAGCACCAATATTGTGGTGCAGACATTTCATAAATAAGGCGTAAGAGGTGCAGCAAGGGGAAAAAAAATTCCCTGTGTATAAGAGGTATATATACTGTATGTGTAAGTGTATAAACCTATGCATAAATGTGTGCGCATGAGTGTATAAATGTGTGTAACATTGTATAAATGTGTAAGAGTAAAGAACTGTATGTATGTATATAAATGTATAGTATATAAAAGGTCTGCGTATATATGAGTTTATAAAATCTGTGTGATTGCAAGGGCGCATTCACACTGACATATGACCGCACGTCTACGGCCGGGCGGGCATACGTCCGTCGCCATAGGATGGAGGAGGTGATCCCTCCCTTCTCCATAGCAATCCAAGGCGCACAGCCCGGAACACAGGGAAAGAAGAGACATGCAACGAAGGAAAATAGGTGCCAGCTCACCTCACCACTAGTGTCGAGTCCGGCATGGGTACAACGATCATGGAATAATGAATTCACGGTCCAGCCAGGCTCCAAACACTGAAGATTTCATTATTTAATGCATAGTTGTATTACAAAAATCCACTCAGACAGGCAGATATAATGCCTACACGTTTCGGACAGACACCCTGTCCTTAGTCATGGCTAAAATACGATGGCATAGATTCACATTTATAGCCAAAATACACTTCTCTGTACCTCCCCTCAAACCCAAGTAACTTCCGATCCCGCCCACAACCAGTTTGAATGAGCTACTCACTAGGACATGATTCGTTACAGACGCCGTTGACATTATACTCCTTTTTATAGTAATGGATGTAATACGATACAATGTATGATGTATATGTTCCTCATTTGGGAATCCTCAACCTATGTTTGTTTCACCATCTGCTATATATGTGAGCAGCTCAAACTGGTTGTGGGCGGGATCGGAAGTGACTGGGGTTTGAGGGGAGGTACAGAGAAGTGTATTTTGGCTATAAATGTGAATCTATGCCATTGTATTTTAGCCATGACTAAGGACAGGATGTCTGTCCGAAATGCATAGGAATTATATCCGTCTGTCTGAGTGGATATTTTGTAATACGACTATGCATTAATTAAAGAAAGTGTTTGGAGCCTGGTTGTACCGTGAATTCATTACTCCAAAGATGGGACATGGCCTATCTTTTCCCCGTGTACTGTATCGCTCCGTGTGGCCATTGTCAGTCTA
Source organism: Engystomops pustulosus (assembly GCA_019512145.1). NCBI lineage: Eukaryota > Metazoa > Chordata > Amphibia > Anura > Leptodactylidae > Engystomops > Engystomops pustulosus. The sequence goes on along the minus strand of CM033646.1, from coordinate 109,507,137 downwards.
TGGGGGACAAGCTTGTGGCCGTACATATGACCCCTACGGTCATGTGAATGCGGCCTTACTCACATGAGTATACAAATATGTATATTTTTTTAAATGGGGAAAGGGGGCCCTTTCAGAATCTTGCTATGGGGTACTGCCTTATTACAACCCAGAACAAGAATGGCTGCAGTGACAATACTAGACAGTAATAACTACCCATTTCTATAATAATATTTATTGCCGTATCATTAAAACTGTATAATTTTGCTTCATGTATGTTTACAAAAAATTATGCAAATGTATAATTGTTTTTAATTTCATAGATTATTGCTAAATATTCATCAATATAGACATTACATCAGGATTTATTGCATGGCTTATTTTTTGATATCCGGCAACCTTGCACTATTTAATGGCCTTGGAGCATTTTGCTGGTTTATAATGTACATGATGGGGTACAGTACATTCATATAGAATAACATTGTAACAGTGTATAATATTAAGCAGGTATTATTCCGGCATATGATATCAGGTCCCTGTTCTCTAAGCTTTATCGTGAGGCGTGTCTGCGCTCTGTGGAATAAGAACCTGCTTGGAAACACGCAATTAAATGATGTTGCCATGGGAGAACCTAAATTTGGAAGTGGAATTTCCAACCACTTGGGAAGCACAGAAATTCCATGATAATTAATGACCTCGTTAGAATCTGCACAAAACTAGGACGATGGAGCCATTACAGAGAAAAGACGGCTCTGAGGGACAGCACAGTCGCTTAATCGACTGTTTCGATGCAGCTAATTTTAGATGCAATAGTTACATTATATGTGGCAAAAAAGGAGATTATATCGCAAGGGGGCGGAGCAACACAACTTCTCACAGGGAAAACAGAAAAAAGACATCTTTATAATTAGGGAACATGGATACTAAGTGACAAATTTCCTCTTTATCTTCAAGACTTGCTTTCGCTGTCAGGCTGCAAAAACTGTCCTAGAAGGTGTAACTGCGAGGAAGGTGCCAACTAGGACAATTGCACCGCTCTCAGAGTATATAATTTCCCACATATATCAGAATAGATTTACTAAAAATTTATAAAAATGAATAAATCAACAATAATGAACATTCTTTTGTTCCCAAATGATAATGCATTGGAACATTCCCTGAACACGCATGGCCTTTTTCATCATTGATAGTTTCATCAGCCAAAAACTAATAATTTTCAATCTAATTCTGTCACATGTAATTCACCTAGTCAGTTTTGTACACTTTTGAAGCCCATGCAATTTATCAGTGAAAATAAATTCCCTCGTGTGATGTTTAGATTTTGTCAGTTTTTTTAATAACTGACCAAGACCCATAGCAAGTTTGTTCTTGAGTGAGAAATTAAATAAAATATTAGGGTCTGAATCAATGCAGGGATTATGTTTCTGGATTATGTCTCAGACTTTTTATGAGACTTTTTGCAAAAGTCTCAAGTCATAAATCTGGCTTTGCACGGTGTTGCAATAGCAGTAGTTCTATGTTTAGGCCAGATTGAAGAGGAAATATATGTAGTCCTGTGAGACTTTTTAACAGTGAAAAGTCTCAAAAACACCTTGAGACTTTTTTACACCAAAAAAAGCCCATGAAAATCAATGATAAGTAACCCCCCATGTTGTTAATTGAGATGTGTCAGATTTTCACAATCAACTTTCCCGGCTCTGAGCTGCTTCTAATAATTTTTTTCGCCATTTCTGTGCAACACATAATGATGTGGATCAAACATGCTGATTGGATCAATGGACAATAGATTATCAATGTATCAATGCAGACCGACGATGGGCAAGGGACCTCGTACACCCTTTGCGGGGCCTCTGGGTTAGCCGTTTGCGGTCTACAGATTAATCGGACAGACATTTTTCAAAGTTCTGTGAATAATCCCTAGATAGAAATAAGCAGCTCAAAGCAGTGTTTTTTCCTATACATTTTTGGCATTTTATGAAGTTCTGCTAAAAAAAAAAAACAAGTAGGGACGAATTGGCTGCCCACTGATAATGCTGTGATATATGCAGACAGTTTCTGGTTGTGATTATTAAGCTATAACAGATATCTTATGAAGAATTAAAATGTAGTAATGTGAATGTCCCTGAATACGCCAACGAGCTCTGGCGAGCCTCCTCACTTTCAACACACTCACCACAGCATATGTCTGTCATGACTTCCCTCATTACCGTCTAGTAGGAGACAATTTTTTGGCTGTCATCCAGACAGGAAGACATAAGTCTCCAGTTATCGGTTTTATGTATTTGCAGACATGTGTGACATAAAGAAACTGGGAAAAGTATGAAGTGCTGGTCAGTGATTTACATAACAATCATTCCTCTCGCAAGACCAAACCACCATGGATTTTTCTCGGAGGTATGGTTTGTGGGTGTTGTTATTGGAAGAAGGGCTCTAAAAATTTATTGTAGCTGGATTTGGAGCAATGGAGAAGTGTTTTTTTGCACAGTACACAACGTTACACTAAATGCCATATGTGTTAATGGAATAATTCACAAGTAGAGAATGTCCTAGTTTGATCCTTCTTTTACTTATCACTCATAGACAAGTGATCAGTAAAAAAATGGATGCCACATGGATGCAACGTGAAGAACATCTGTGGACTTCAGATTGTGGGCCTATGCTGTATATCAGGGGTAGGGAACCTATGGCTCGGGAACCAGATATGGTTCTTTTGTTGGCTGCATCTGGCTCTCAGACAGATCTTTAATAAATAGTGATGGCTGCTGTGTGTGTCTTAGATTGATCACTGGACACAGCAGCAATGTTACCGCTGCCTACGTCCTTTGTACGACCCAGGTGCCATGGGAGCGATGAGGAGCTGGCTACAGGGAGCGCTGGTAAGCGAATATCCTTTTTCTTTACTGGGATGCATGTGGTGGGTGTCAGGATTTGGAGTAGTGAACCCCCTGGAGCACCGCGGACAATGATGTAAGCAGACACCTAGGACCGGAATCTAAGTGGCACCCAGTCTTCACCAGAGCCCGCTGCAAAGCAGTATGGTCTGGCTGCAGCGTGGTACCACCAAGTCGTTCCACAGGCGCGACTTGTCCATGGTGGCAGCCAAGGTCATAGTACAGTATCACTAGGCAGTCTCATGGTCAAGAACAGGCAGACGGTCAAGGCAGGCGGCAATGATGCAAGGTCATGAGGGAGCAAGAGATCAGGGCTAGCGAAGGAGCAGAATCAGGAACAGGTCAGGGGTCACAATGGGAGGTCAACACTTGGGAAGGAAAAAATGTGGAAAGCTCCCTCATAGGCATGAAGCACTAAGATATTTATAGGAACCAGGATAGTGGGAAGTGCCAATCAGCGGTGCACTGGCCCTTTTAATCTGTGAACGCCAGCATGTGCACTGGCTAGCCGGGCGCCCGAAAGTGGTGAGTTGAGTGAACTAAGAAAGGGGAGCCGCAGAGAGGGGCACGGTGTGCCTGCGATCTGAGACGTAGAACGCAGGGGCACCCGTGACACTGGGACTACCTATCTACTTGGGGGCATGTGCATATTGTACGGCTGTTACGGAATAACATTTTAAAATATGTGGCCTTCATGGCTCTCTCAGCCAAAAAGGTTCCTGACCCCAGCTGTATATGTATACCTGCATACCTATAGTGCATAAATCCTGCAGATGCTTACCTCATATAATCTTGGTCTAATCCCCTTCATGTTCCCCCTGTGCACTGCTGCCTTCTTTACCATCTTTGTGCTTTACGTCTTTATCACCACTTTTCATTTTCTTCCTTGTCATGTGACCGCGGAAACCAGCCTGGATTTTAGCAGCAGCTGCATTGACATCAGGGTCGTCCAGATCAATGTCCAAAGCTTCTTCTGGCTGCTTCCTAAAAGCTTCATTCTGTAAGAGATGAAAGAAAAGAATCATGTGTCTAGGTCCATAGTCATAAAAAACAAATACCGGTAAGTCACCCTGTTATAGACATTTTGCCAGGCTGTAAAGCCGTCACACAATGAATGCAATATAAACCTTTAGCTTAGCTGCTGATACTATCTCCCCAAATCTGGATCTTACCTGCTCCCATTTTAGCAACCGGGCAGCAATACCCTATAATTAGGTTATAGATTACATTTGTGTAGTGGCTGTTTCTGGGAAAGAAGGTTGACACTCTTCCCGGTGACATGGGGTCAATGGGCAAAAGGCTTGGCATTTGACTAGGACCTTGGGGTGGGGGTCAATTATAGCTCCAGAAGCAAATAAGTCCGAAGTAACTACTGCTGCATTCCTTCCCTTACACCCACTAAAGCCCTTATTTTATTATTCTTTGTAGCAGCTACTTTGTAAAAAGGAATACTTTTTAGCTTGTATAATGCAAGTCAACAGTTTGAAATGATTTGCATGCTAGATAATGGTCAACGATAAATCTTAACTTTTTTAAAATTATACTACTCATATTTGGTTTATTTGAATAATTATATTATTCTTATAGCTTTAAATAAGCTCAATTTGATGCTCCTGAGTAGCATAGGTCATGGCAAAACATTTTTGTGTCTATTTATAGTGAGTTTAAGGTTTAATGGTTTTGGTAATGAAGTATGTTCTTAAAATCCTATGATCCCATTACATGATGGAAGCCGACAAATATCAATGGCTGGGGGAGGGAGTATGCAAAGATGTTAGCAGAGAAGACTGATGTAACCAAGTTGAATTGGTGCTTTTTGAGATGGAGATATGGGTTTGGCACTGGGTGTTTGGGAGGTACATTTCATACTTCATACTTGATTCTACAAACCTGCTCTGAAACACAATAAGAAAGAAGGTAGTGGTGACTAGACAGATGGAAGAAGGGAAAACAGGATGCAAACAGAGCTGTTAATTGAGTAAAAAGTACCAGAGAAGACCCTATAACGCAATGTAAGGAAGCCTTATAGAAACATTAAATATAGTTATGTAATATAGATCAAAGGCCTATCTCCTTTGTCTCACACTGAGATTTTAAATGACTCCCGGGAAGCGCAGCGCAGTTTAATGAGCTGAGAGTCTAAGTTATATCTTCTCTCACAGCTTTAATGACAGCAGGGGTCTCACCTGAGCCATCACTCTCATGTACTATGTTACCACAGCTTAACTCAGCTAGGTATATTGGGACACATTTACTTACCCCATCACCAGAGTGCATTGATCATGCGCCCGATATCATGAATGTGTCGCTTCCCACACTCAGGTCCGACAGAGTTCACCATTTTTTTATTGGTGCATGTTAGGACGAGGGCTTGCAACACAATTTGAATGTTAAATCATGTGCTCAGTCCAAATCAGTTGGACCATTCGACGGCATGCCCACTAAATTGTGACGCATGGAAGCCAGCGCAGCTGCGCCAAAAAAAAATGGGACACCTGCGACACAATCACAGTGCATTTTCCCATTAAAGATAGGGCACAGTCTGAAAAATGTATGTGGCAAAGCGGCACAAAGCCTAATTAAATGTGCCCCATTCTGTGGTCAGGGTTGGTTTTAGACAAAGTGGGGCCCTTGTCAAAACTAAAAGTGGGTCCCCAAAATAAAAAGTTACACACAGTAGTATGGTAAGGGAATCTGTACTATGAGACTGTAGGAGAATCTTTGGGGGAAATAGACACATGATAGGTAGATTGATGATAGAAGAAATATGGAATGCATAAATATAAAGTAAATTATATATATAGCTAGATAGATGATATGAGAAGATATGAGAGATAGATAGATATCATTTTTAATATTGCATATTAACCATCAGGGCTGGTCCAGTTCAGGAGAGGCAGGTGAAGATGATGGAACGTTGATATTCAGTATTTTGCATGCTTGGTGCTGACGCCACATCCCATGTGTACTTTTTATATTGTATTTTAAAATCATACAATAAAATGAAGGTACAAAACCCTCCGCCCCACTCAGCCTTTTGTTACAATCTTTTCCCCCATTAGCTGCTGACTTTACATACGAAATGTAATTTCACAAACAAAACCACTGAAAGGTTCTCGGCATGGAGCTCAGAGTGCGGAGCTGGCAGTAATTAGACAGTTTTGAAGCCGAAGAATGACACACATTATATTTTCTTTGTGCTAGAAAGGCTTTGACATTGGCGTACGGCAATTCTGTGCAACTATTTTGTGTATTTCACATGAATACGTCCTGATTATACTGTTCAGACGCTTCACTTAACATTTAGTGAGATCAGAGCCTGCAGGAGACACTTCACTTCTCCAATATCATGCTGTCCGTACCCAGGTTATATGGGCGGGGATGCTATACGTATATTACCCTGACTGAGACCCCAGTACAAATGCATGTACTCTACTCACATCTGCTATATTCAGCTCCCTTCATACTCCTGTCTACAATATTATAGTAGTGATATTTTTGTACATAAGAAAAGTATTATGGTAGCAATATTCTTGTGCACACAGGGCATGGTTATAGGTATTATATAATTGTATGGAAGGCAGAGCCTACCAGCCATGTCTCCATCTTACCAGATTTTCACTAGTAAACCTAATGACAGGTTCCCATAGCACTATTCTAACTGTTTCCCACACTGTTTATTGCTAAAAAAAAATTATAGTTCCTATCCCCAGAAAATGAACTTTGTAAGCCCACCTGGTAGGGTTGCATGATGCACTGTCATACTCAGTGTACAGGGATTCTGCCATTTTCAATACTGAATGACTTCTGCTGTATTACAGACTTATAGTAGCTGCCTGTATAGATGTGTCGGGTCCGGGAATCCTTTGTATAAATGTATTGTTTTACTGGCACGTCATCAGGGAAATACCATCATCCATCCATATATGGTGTTTCTACATCTTCCAGAGCTTTCCCAGATACAAGGTCTCTAAATTATTTCATGTGATTCGACTAAATAATTTTTTGCCCAGGCAGGGATTCGAACTCATAACCTCCTCACTGTACCTGCCATTAAGATACAGGACAGAGCCTTTATCTAATAGACTGTGGACTTACTGGTTATCGATGAAAGGAATTTTTTTTACTCCAAAATCACACTATTTTGGATTACAATAATAACAAATTCCGAACAGAAGAAATTTTATGGAGCATGTGAGAAGGAACAGTCTATCATCAGTCAATCTGATGGTATATGTTCTTTAATATGTAACGGATTATAAACAAGACTGAGTACAAATACTTGGGGATTGTCAGAATTACAGAATCTCCACAGAAGCAATTTTGGAGAGACTGGATTTATTGATGTATGATGATCTAAATATCAAGAACAAAAGGTGTTTCCCTGTTCTAGTCAGTTGCATAAAACTATGTCCAAAAGATTTGGTACCATGCAATAAACATTTTGCTGGAAATTACACTATGAAGAATATAATAACAACTTCATCTTTGAAGTTTACCAGTCGTGGTTGATACCGAGTTCTTTTTGTACAAGGAGTCAGTATTATAATGGTTATTCTTGTACACAGTTGCACTGTTACAGTAGTTATATTTATGAATATGGGGCAGTATTGTGGCAGTTATATTATTGAATATGGCACTATTATAATAGCTATTCTTGTACATAGGGACAGTATTATAGTATGAAAGGGTATTATTATAGCAGTTTATAGAGGGCAACTGAAGGGAACCTGTCATCAGAAATTGGCATAATAAACTAATACCGGTTTGTTGCAAGGCTACTTAACACCATTGAGATCATGTTTCTTTCGTGGTCCAGTGTAGTGATATCATCTAGAAAATCATTTTTGAACTGAGATGTTAAATGGTTGAATAAAGTCATGGAGGCGGAGAGTTTAGTCCTTTAATCAAGATCTTTCCACCTCAGAGCGCCTCCTCCACTGTGATTGATATCATGCATCGGACTTCAGAAGATATGCTTAGTGATGTCTCTGGATGCAGGGCCACAAGTGAAAGAGACATTCTGAGGCAGGGGGAGCTTGACTTCAGAGTTTAACTCTCTGCCTCCTTGACTTTATACAACCATTTCACATCTTACTTCAAAGTTGATTTTGTGGATGAGACCACCACACTGGGTCAGAACAGAGACATATTCTTGAAGGTGTCCAGTTGCATGAGAATCTACTTGTAGTGGTTTATTAGGTCGATTTCTGCTAAGGGTACACAGGGGGCACAAAAAGTAGGTCTTGTTAATTGGGCTATATAGTATATTGTTGAAAAAATGGGAAATATTAAAGCAGTTTTCAGTTTTCTCCTAAGCTGAATCGTGGGCTTCTTTTGGAATGGTTGGTTTAAGCAGTAAGGAGATCCATGCTCATGCTTGACCGAAATATAGATCTTGACCTGGATATTCTCTGTTTTATTTGGAGTTATATTTATATGCTTAGGAATACTTTTTAAAGTAACTTTTATATCCTTAAAGCACACATAGATAGAAGATGACCATGATACTCAAAAAGATACATGCAATTAGGATGTTATTAGTATATTTCAGAATATGTGCATCACTGGCCAATGTTTCAGTTCTTGTTTCAGTACCTGGCCATGGCCACAATTGGTTTGGGAGATCATAGAGCTTTAAAGCCAGTGTTCTTCACAATCTCTTGTATTTAATTCTGGGAATGACCATGGTCTTGGAATGACAGAAATGTTAGCCAATTCACAAATAATACATACAATCTTGATTTTAACATTTGGTTTTTCAATCTTTACTAGATATACCTCCTGCCACCAAACACTGTTGGTGTACCGACCGCTAAATGCCAACATCTGGATACCAATACCGATTGCATGCATTCTGATCTAATACAATCATAAGCAACTTTTTCAGGTCACCTTAAAAACATGTCTGTGTCTAATCACACAAAAACCAAATAAATCCTTTACAACCCCTGGTTCAAACCATATACCAAACTAAATCATCAAAACTAGCTAGTAAAATCATTCTTACCCCCTCCAGTGATGGGTCCAACAACCTGCTAAATATATTACTCTCAGCAAATAAATGTCATCCCCCATTATGTTCCTACATATTAGAATTTTTAACAATTTCTGTGGTTACAAAAGGGAATAACAAATGATATTTAACCTTCTTTATGTAGTAAAAGGAATTATTGGTAACATCTGAAGCATTGCCTGACCTGCTACAAGACCTGTCGCCAGGTACCAAGCTGCTCCCAGCTTCTTCTGTTGATTTTAATTGTGCTACAAGCCACATCCACCCACACACCGATATAACCACAGCAACAAAATCAATTCCAATTAAAACAGCTCTAATGGACAAAAAATGGCAAGGGGGGGTACAGCAATAGGAACAATGCCCTTTCAAAATAACCACAAAGACTTGGACAAGATACATCATTAACATAAGCATCAAAAACTTTCTTACATTCATATTTCATGCAAACATTGATATGATGTGCTATATGGGCTACATACATGACAGCAGTCCATGGTATGCAGGATCTCAAGTATTGTTCAGTCTTGATACAAAATCTTAAAGGTTCCTTTCCTGTAGTTTCTTCTTAAGTCTCTAGCACAAGTCTTGTTGTGAAGGGTTATTGGTAAATTCCCATCCTTCACACAACCTGCTCAGCAGAATGTCGCTCTCATTCTGATATCCTCAGGACCAAGCAGCAGAGCTAAGTGCTGAGATCTCCTGACTGTTTTCCTACAAGCTGCAGACTCACATCACTTGGGATCTGTGAGAGCCTCCTACTCCAAACACATCATGTGCTGCTGCTGAAGACGCCGTTAGCTTGTTTTTCTTTTTTACCATTTCAGGAGAATTGGAATATTGATTTGGGAATTGTGGGATCACACAATATCCTAGTAACAAGGCTACAATTAAAATCCACCATAAAATTTTCAGGTTAGAAATGAGGCAAACATAACTCCAGCTAGGACAGAGCTCAAATATGTTTTTCAAAAGTATATAATATAGGTTTCTAGTGAAAGATTTAGAGGTTAATATTAAAGAACAATGATTCAATAGCCATTACCATTGTAGCACTAATCAATGTAATATGAATATTTTAAGTAAATGAATAGAGTCGCCTTCTGGTATTATTAAAGAGGTAATAGAAAGCATTGAAAGGAATCATGGAGAATTTTAACCTTGGGTGACTGGTGTAACAGATTACTAATGCTTGAAAAGAGATTGGAATATTAATTCCTCAGTTTATGATCTAAATATTATGGGATACCATGAGACTACTTCAAATTCACTCACACGACAAATGACTAACATGATGCATCATATAGATAGACCGATAGATTGTACTTCAATGATACACCTTTTGGTGTTCCTGTACCATGAGTTATGGTATGTGGATGCACGTTTTTTATCCACTATTCATCGATTTTTATTTATATTAAACAAAATAATAAAAAATAATGAATCCACACAAATATTCAGCATATGTCATAGCTGTAGATGGAGAGTGTGGTGGTAAGTGGTGTCATTGTGCACATAGGAGAAGCAGCTTTAGCTATTGTGGTCTTCAAACTTTGTACCCTACATTGGCAATGTGGATTAATTTTTTTCATACCTTTTCATATCTCTCAGACATGGTAACTTATAGGCTACACATGCAGTTGAATGTTTTTTCTTAAGTGTACTATCCAATATTTTAACTGATATTCATTTCATGCTCAGAAAAATATTTTTCGCGGACCTGTGTGGCAAATATAGAAAACTCAGAGCTGGTCCTATTCATATTGAAATGTGCTAAATACTGATATCATATGGATGTCATACACACCACAAATCTGTTGTTTGCAACAGCACACATTCATGTGCAGGTAGGTAGTGTGTAGACAGAATATACTATCAGAAATTGGCCACTAGCAGTATGATATCAGGCAGCTGAGCAGCTTCTAGATCAGTGATGGGCAACCTTTTGAGCTTGGTGTGTCAAAATTCGCCAAAAAACCGAGCATAACTCGGGTGGTGTGTCACCTGGACAAAAAAAACATAATTTTGTGATATTTATAGTTTAAATAACAAATATGTATCATTATTTAACTTCTAGGGTACTTTAATCCTAGGTTGTGTGATTGATCCTACCATGTACTGCCATACTACATCTATTTATTACAATGTGCTGGACAATCTCTCAGCCTCCCGGCTACTGCACCTGGCCGTGTAGGAGCCGAGGATGAAACTTAACTCTCCGGTGGCCGCGTGTCACTGAAAATGGCTATGCGTGTCAGCACTGACACGCGTGTCATAGGTTGGCCATCACTGTTCTAGATGATTTTCTGGATGATGCCAGCACACTGGGCCATGAAAGAAACATCTAGAACAGATGCTTAACAACATACTGGTAGTGGTTTATTAGGTCTATTTATGATGACAAGTTCCCTTTAATTCTTTGTCATTCTGATAAGAAATCAGAAAGAAAATTAGGACAATACTGTAGAGATGGGGAAGATACAGGGCTGAAACACAGTAAAATGTAATCTATGTATGTCATGAAGCTGTTGTGGTGGCAGTAGTATGGGATTATCATAAAGGTACATGAACAATAATTTACTGGTTATGGCAAATGTTTTAATATGAGAAAATATATGTATAAAGGAGGTGAGGGACCGGGAACCAACTAAGCCCCTAAAAAACCTATAAATGTTTCACAATCATTGTGCAGCTTTGCTTGTGTAAAGGGCTGGTGGGCGGTTTTGTATACTGTTGCCATCAGAAGCGACCATTAGTGCAAGAGGTGGCAAGTATTAACAAGGACCAACTCAGGGTGTTACATAGATGTTGCTGAGCAAGGACTGGTATTAAGACAATGGGATAGATTTATAGTTAGTGCAAACCTAGATCAGACTGTCTTGAAATGTCTCACATTTATTATGAGGGCTGATGCTGGATGCTGATGTCTCTATCAGTCCTGGTTTACTCAATTTCGGTTGCCCCGGGTTCCGGCCATTAATCTTCTGACTTTAGATTCGGGTAGACATTTTGTTCTCCTGTCTGACGCTGTGAGCTCTCTGCACTCCAGCCCCCTCCTTTGCATTCCAAGATGAGCTCACACACACACCATACACACACAGAGACTTCCTGCCGGCAAGCAGCAGCAGTGTGAGGAGATTAAAGCTACAGGCAGATAAGGTCTTTATCCAGGGGGGGGCGGGAGCACAGCAGATCTGTATGTTGTGGCTGAGATGTAGCAGAGCTGAGAGTGTAATAGTATGAGAATAGAATTGAGTTTTACCTCCATCTTATGGATCTCATCATCTCTGATCTCTCTTTTTCTATGTGTTAGATACTAGTACAAAGTTCAGAAGCTAAATAAAAGTGTATATAAACCTGGACCCTGATAATCTAAGCACATTGTCAGCACCCAGCATCTCATAGCACTAGAGGGATCATAATACGTCTGCTTAGAGAGTCTCTGGAATCTTACACTGACCAGCCTAGGGAGTGATAGGAGCTAAAAAAGCATTAAAACTGTGTAAAATTATAAATTAAGGGGTCAAAAAGTATCTTTATTGGGTAAACATAACTATGGATTGCAATTTGAGAATTTTCTTTTATTGGCAAACCCCTTAAAGAATTGTCTTAGCTAACACTTTCAAAAAATGCATGTTGTGTAGACGTTGTCATACATGTTCCACTACGTTCATTCATATCTCTGATCTGACATGTGGCAAGACTTCCCAATCACAGAAAATGCCTAAAACATTAAATAAATACAGTGTAAGGCTGGATTCACACTAGTACCGTAGCACGGCGGGCACACGGCAGCGCAAGGGGAGAAGAGGAGGGGGAGAGCGCTGCTCACCCCCTCTCCATAGGGACGTATGGTGCACGGCACCATATGCCGTGAAAAGATAAGACATGTCCTATTTTTTCACGGGTGCAGGGAGTGATAAGGTGCCGCACATGTGCTGCACTGTACCGCTCCCGTAGGGCGCCGTGTGCCCATTGCCTTCTATGGGGGACGTATATTGCGGCAGTGTGAATGAGGCCTAAGGTACTCCTGTGTGTGAGGCTACAGAACTCTGGCATATTTTCACTACTTAATCTGCCATAATTTTGGACTGAACTGGCAATTCGGTATCTTGACATTGTACTTTTGTGTACACAGAGTAATATGTGATATAAACACCACAAATTGGATAGTCGGTCACCCATAAACATAGTGGCATAGTACGAAACTTACAGAGAAGCAAAGCAGCATCTACTGTAAATGGATGTTAACACCAATGGTGCAGCTACACACATATATATATAGTGGAGGAAGAAGTAGTGCAATAACATCTAGATTCTATGTATATTCCCCTGGGGTCTCCTTATCATACTCCACTTCTATTGTTAGCTCCTACATACGCGGTTGGCTTAAACAAATACAACACCTAACTAAAGAAAAAAGCCATTCCGACCAAAAAATGCAAAATACATATACAGGCAGTCCCCGGGTTACGTACAAGATAGGGTCCGGAGGTTTGTTCTTAAGTTGAATTTGTATGTAAGTCGAAACTGTATATTTTATAATTGAAGTTCTAGACAATTTTTTGCTTTTGTCCCAGTGACAATTGGAGTTTCAAAATTTTTGCTGTAATTGGACCAAGGATTATCAATAAAGCTTCATTACAGACATCTTACAGCTGATCATTGCAGTCTGGGACTATAGTAAAGCATCCAGAGAGCTTCACCAGAGGTCATAGTGGGCTGAGGGGTCCGTCTGTAACTATGGGTTGTCTGTAAGTCGGGTGTCCTTAAGTAGGGAACCGCCTGTATATCTTTATTAGCTAATCAAATGATACACATTTTAAAAACAGAAAACAGGCTGGTCACATAAAAGGAAAACAAGGACACTACACAAAATCAGACGAATACTGCAGGGTGATATATGGGGATAGGTGCTACTCTCCTAAGAGAGGTGTGCCCAGAAAGGAAATATCTCTGAGGTAATCTGGGATCAATGTACAATATTTAAAGGGCATAGTGCCTATACATTAAATGGGCATACCTTGCTCTGGAAGCACATGAATTCATTACAGCCTATCGCAATAGCAGCAAAACAAACATATTGCACGTACCCATTGTTACTGGTTCACCTGCCGTCTGAAACAAAAGCCCCGACGCGCGTTTCCGCGCTAGCCTTCGTCTGATTTTGTGTAGTGTCCTTGTTTTCTTTTTATGTGACCAGCCTGTTTTCTGTTTGTAAAATGTGTATCATTTGATTACCTAATAAAGATATATATGTATTTTGCATTTTTTGGTCGGAATGGCTTTTTTCTTTAGATAGGTGTTGTAAATGGATGTTGCAAGCCCATGAGTGGTATCTAGGGAACAATGGGAACAAAATATAGAAATGATCTCTGGCAAAAACCCTGGCAATGGAGGGAGTATTATTGGATGGGATCTAAGATCTACTGTTACTCATTTATTTGAAGCTTCTTCCTTAAATTAGTGGTGCCCATGGTAGGTTCTCCACTTATCTGTTTTATTGTATACTAGCTGTAGCTCCCGGCATAGCCCGGGATAGTATATAACTGCTCTTAGCTATAACAAAATAGAATGGGTTAACAAAAAAATATTTTATGTGTATCTATAGATTGTTTCATTGTTTTTTTAACCTGCCTGTCTCTGGCAGTCCCTTTCAGAGACTCGCTGTCTCTGGCGGTCTCTTTCAGTGACTGCCTGTCTCTGGCGGTCTCTTTCAGTGACTGCCTGTCTCTGGCGGTCTCTTTCAGTGACTGCCTGTCTCTGGCGGTCTCTTTCAGTGACTGCCTGTCTCTGGCGGTCTCTTCAGTGACTGCCTGTCTCTGGCGGTCTCTTTCAGTGACTGCCGTCTCTGGCGGTCTCTTTCAGTGATGCCTGTTCTCTGGCGGTCTCTTTCAGTGACTGCCTGTCTCTGGCGGTCTTTCAGTGACTGCCTGTCTCTGGCGGTCTCTTTCAGTGACTGCCTGTCTCTGGCGGTCTCTTTCAGTGACTGCCTGTCTCTGGCGGTCTCTTTCAGTGACTGCCTGTCTCTGGCGGTCTCTTTCAGTGACTGCCTGTCTCTGGCGGTCTCTTTCAGTGACTGCATGTCTCTGGCGGTCTTTTTCAGTGACTGCATGTCTCTGGCAGTCTCTTTCAGAGACCTGTGGCAGAATGGCAACCAAACACGGCACAGCTTCTAACTGCCACAGCAGCAGAAGACAATGGCTTCTGTATATGGCAGTTAATAAATGGATTTTGGAAAGCGTAGGGTGAAAATTTTGGCTCAAAACCGAGTCTATGGCTTTCCCTAAGTCATAGAGAGCGACTATGCAAAATGTACTGATTGTAAACCTGACAGTACAGATTCCTTTAGCGTACATGCATACATACTTACATACACTCAGCTTTATATATTAGACTACCTGTAGCTCCCAGCTTTTCCTGGGATAGTAAAAAACTGCTCTTAGCTACAACAAAATAGAATGGGTTAACAAAATATATTTTATATGAATCTATAGACTGTCTTTGACAGTCTCTGTCACTAACCGTCTCTGTCACTGTTTCTGGTAGTCTCTTTCAGTGACTGTTTGTCACTGGCACTCTCATTCCAGTGACTGTCGGTCACAGGCACGCTCATTCCAGTGACTGTCGGTCTCGGGCACTCTCATTCCGGTAACTATCGGTCTCGGGCACTCTCATTCTAGTGACTGTCGGTCTCTGGAACTCTCATTCCAGTCCCTGTCGGTCTCGGGCACTCTCATTCTAGTAACTGTCGGTCTCAGGAACTCTCATTCCAGTGACTGTCGGTCTTGGACACTCTCATTCCAGTGACTGTCAGTCTTGGGCACTCTCATTCTAGTGACTGTCGGTCTCGGGCACTCTCATTCTAGTGACTGTCGGTCTCTGGAACTCTCATTACAGTGACTGTCGGTCTCGGGCAAGCTCATTCCAGTGACTGTCGGTCTCAGGCACTCTCATTCTTGTAACTGTCGGTCTTGGGAACTCTCATTCCAGTAACTGTCGGTCTCGGGCACCCTCATTCCAGTGACTGTCGGTCTCGGACACTCTCATTCCAGTGACTGTCCGTCTCGGGCTCTCTCATTCTAGTGACTGTAGGTCTCTGACACTCTCATTCCAGTGACTGTTGGTCTCTGGCAAGCTCATTCCAGTGACTGTCAGTCTTGGACACTCTCATTCCAGTGACTGTCGGTCTTGGGCACTCTCATTCTAGTAACTGTTGGTCTTGGGAACTCTCATTCCAGTGACTGTCGGTCTCGGGCACGCTCATTCCAGTGACTGTCGGTCTCGGGCACTCTCATTCCAGTGACTGTCGGTCTCGGGCAAGCTCATTCCAGTGACTGTCAGTCTCGGACACTCTCATTCCAGTGACTGTCGGTCTCGGGCACTTTCATTCTAGTGACTGTCTGTCTCGGGCTCTTTCATTCTAGTGACTGTCGGTCTCGGATAGTTGGTCCAGTGTCTTTCTCTGTCTCCAAATGTCACTTTGTCTATGGAGAGATTTATCAAAAGTGTCAGAGCAAAACAGCTCTAGTTACCCATTGCAACCAATCAGAGCTCAAATTTTGGAATGCATGGGGTGAAAATTTTGACTCAGAACTGAGCCTACAACATTCCCTGAGTCACAGAGAGCGGCTGTGCAAAATTTGGTGACTGTAAATGCAATGGTACAGATTCCTTTAGCGGACATACATACATGCATACATACACACAGACATACATACACTCAGCTTTAAATATTAGATGTCTGCAGGCAGGCCCATTGCAGTACCCATGTTATTCAGAACAAATTCTAAAGCTGACAGTAGAGAAGATCATTTGCTCCTTACTTTTTGTAAAGTGCAACCCATTTGGTCTTATTGAATATTTGATGTGTGGGTTGCAAGAGGGGGTATGAAGCAGTTAGAGGTGCACATCTAATATATAAAGGGGGATGTATGTGTGTATGTGTGTGTGTGTGTGTGTGTGTATGTCATGTCTGCTAAAGGAATGTGTACCATCGCAATTACAATCACCAAATTTTGCACAGTTGTTGCCTGTGACTCAGGGAACATCTTAGACCAGGGTTTGAGCCGAAATTTTCACTCAGCAGTTTCCAAAACCCACTTATTAGTCACCATATACAGGAGCCATTGTCTGCTGGTCTGTGGAAGTGGCAGTTGGAAGCTGAGCCGTGATTGGTTGCTGTTCTGCCACAGGTCATTCATTTGAGCTCTGAGCTTTGTTTGGCTACTACAGGCAATGAGTATAAGACACTTATGTGTGAGGTAAGCTGGATAGGGATACAGCGATAGGGGGAGATTTATCAGAAATGTCTGAGGTAAAACTGTTCTAGTTGCCCATGGAAACCAATCAGAGATCAGCTGTAATTTTATAAACAGCTGTTCAAAAATGCAACTTGAGCTCTGATTGGTTGTCATGGGCACCTAAAACAGTTCTGCACACTGAAAGAGACTGTCGGAGGCAGTCACTGAAAGAGACGGTCAGTGACAGAGACAGTCAGAGACAGAGAGACACAGAGAAAGTCAGAGAGAGAGACAGTAGAAGAGAGAGATAGATACATATAAAATATTTTTGTTAACCCATTCTATTCAGTTATAGCTAAGACCAATTATTTACTATCCAGGGCAACGTCGGAATCTACAACTAGTACATAAAGAAAAATTCCCTAGATGTAAAGAATATGTAGGAAAATAAATGCTTTTATTTTGTTTCTGGCCTTGTAAAATTATCCTGTGCTAGGATGGAGCTGCATCAACTGATACATTTTGGCTACCTGGCCACTCACTTACGGTATGTTCATTTAAATTGTCCAAAATAAATGAATCCCCAAACTCAGTATTTCAGAGTAAAAAGTAAAAAATGTGTAATCTGTATTCTCATGAGTAAGGTGGCCTTATCCTGATGGCTCTGATCATTTGAGAACACTCGTCAGACAAATTCTTTCATATTCCTGGAGCCATGGATAGGTTTATTATTATTATTTTCATTATTATTATGTTATTTATTCTTTCTTCTCCTGGCTACAGCGCAGGGGTTTGTGGGTAATAATAATAAATATATTGTAATCAGCTGGTTTTTTTAATGTCCTATATCTAATCACAAGACAGATAAAAAAAAAAGTAATGGACATGGGTTTACTTTGTAGTTCATGGGTCAAAAGCTTCTTTGGCACATATAGGACTCTGTGATAGGATACCTCATCATGTGACAGGTCATGATTCCAAGTTATAAATTCACAGATTGATAGGAACAAGTATATATGTTCCCAACCCCATGAACACTTTTTTTCTATTGTAATAAATAATTTATCACTGTAAATTCTTACATACTGCATGAATTTGCAATTATTATGCGACTACCCCATTTCAAAGCCATGTGGGCATGGAGGAGTTGTAGAGGGGCGCCGGCACCCGTTCGCAAGTTTTTGCTCAAAACTATGCCAGGTCGGACCTACCCTAATTCTGCCAGGGGAAGCGCCCACTTGTCGGATACAACAAGAGGGTAAAGCCAAGCGCCGGCGTATGATAGATTCCCCCCACAGTATTTATGCAAAGTGTAACATGTTGCAATGTTTCTTTGCTGCTGTGATGGAGCCATGAGAAAAAGAGATGTCGGTAAACTTGCCCTGATGTATTTCAACTCCACTCAACTTTCCATTCCTGTAACTTCTTAATGACTGACAGCTTGTCACTTCCTCCTTCAATATGTTCCCAACAAACATCTACAATCATCTAACACGCTCCCAAATTTAGCGTCTCTCACTGCTTCAATTCCCACTGCTGCCAATTAAATTAATAACTCGGAAATTCAATTCTGTACCCTCCCCAAACCTCAAGCAACATATTGTCTGTTACATAACCGACGAGAAGTGAGAAACCGGCAAGTCTCACAAAATTGACGGAATAAGCTACAAATTAGGAATCAGCTGGTGCTTCTGTAACCCTAGACTGATCAGGGGGTATAGTAGTAGTATAGATGGGAACTATTTTATGGATTATGTGTGCATGTTATACTGGAGGGACTGTGGGATATGTTTTATATAAATAATTTTTATTTTAAATAATCGTATTGGTGAAATCCTTTAAAAAGAACACGTAAAGTGATGAAAAATGCACAGTACAGGAGCAGATACAAATGCATTGACACAGTAGAAAAAGAACGTATACATAGATAAAAGAGAGTTAGAAGAAATATAGGCAATGTTTTTATATATCATAACATGATGAAAGAACAATTGGTATATAATGGTCTAAAATTTAGGAAAATACAACCTCAGATGAACAGCAAATACCACAGTGTACATTTACAACTTATCATTTGCCCTTGATGAATTAATCATCAGCAAATGTGACCAACAATGTAAAAACAGAGGTCTTTTCCATATCCGGGTCTGGAGCATTCAGGCACCTTAAAGGAAACCTACCACTTCGGATAGGGCTTATAAGCAGCACATGCCGCTGCTGGTGCCGGCGCTTATCTCTGTTATGTTTTTAAACTGTTTTAAAGCATTTAATCACTTTATTAATGTTTATATCGGAAGTAGCTTCCCCGCACCGAGGTCTGCGCTCGGCGCACCATGTTAAAACACTTTAAAACAGTTTAAAAACATAACGGAGATAAGCGCCAGCACCAGCTCACCCTGAGCTGATGCATGGCATGTGCTGCTTATAAGCCCTATCCGAAGTGGTAGGTTTCCTTTAAAGCTGCTGTAAAAGCATATCAATAAATGCTGGTAACAGAGCATACAATCCATAGCTATTGGCAGAAAATGAAAGAAAAACAATATAGAATCTACAATCTACAATATAGAAACAGGCTAGAAAAAGTGATATGTTTCAGTATTGGCAGTTTGTCAAATTTGTGATACATTCCCATTAAAGGAAATCTGCTGCCTGATCCATACCCTATAAAGCAGTGATGCAGAACCTGTAAAAGGTTTTTATGGTCTCCTTTTCCTTAAAAAATGGTTTATAATATGCTAATGAGCTGCTAATTAACTTTTTCCAAAATTATCTTTCCATTTTGGTGGAATATGTTTTTGTGTTATTCATCTGAGGTTATGGATTACCTTACTTTTAAATTATAAACAAGATTACATTACTGCTTGAAGTATCAACTAGACACCACCACAGATTGCAGCAGGAACAGGTAGCCAGAGGAAGGTAGTTAGCCGTTTTTGCATCCCAGTGTCCACTACCACTTTACCCCCATTCTACCCTGCATTTCTGCTGGCCAGGGTATTCCAGGCTAATTGGAAAATCACTTTAACTTTACTTTTCAAGTTAAGGATGGCTACATTTGTTTGTCATGATACAGAATATAAAAAAATCTAATTTTCTTTTGGCTGAACATAGATGGAATCATAAGAGAGGATAGAAAAAGTAAAGAGCATTGCCTCCAAAAAGAATAAGATTCATGGATTTATGATGTGCAAGGTCCTTTCGGTGTATGTAAATTATTTCCTAATGATTGTTTTATGGCTGGAGTTAAATCAACTTCTGGAGTTGAAACAGATGCATCAGGTACAGGAAGATTTATAATATTCTATGATGTTACCTCTTCTTTTGGGTCTTCCATGTCTTCTTGCCGCTCTTCAGTCAATGTGGTTGTGTTGTCAATAGGTTCTCCCACTTTATCCTCTAATTGTTCCTCATTTGCAGTGTCTTTGTTTTCTGTTTCTTGTTGCTCTTCATTTGTCTTATCATCATGGCTTTGCACCTCTTGTATTGCATTGTCATCTGGTTTGTCAGAAAGAACTGGTTCCCCTTCAGCCTCTGAGACTGTATTATGAATCTGAGATTCCATTACGATATTTTCTTCCCCTTGAACTTGTATATTATGATCTTCCCCATCATCTTCTTTGACCAGGTTATCTGGGTCGTCTTGCTTTTCTTCTGTGTGGTCTATGGTCTGTGTCATATTCTGACCATCCATGTCCCTTTGTTTATCATCATCTTTGGGTTCGTCTTCATTATTAGCTTGATTAAAATCTTCACTTTCCAAATCTTCTTTTATGGCCAAGTTGTCTCGCTTGACTTCTTCACCAAGAGTTTGTTGTCCATCAGGAACTTCTTCTTTCATGAATGAGTTATCCACATCATCAACCTCCTGTTCAATTTCATCCTGAAGCTCTTGTGGTTTTCCATCATGATCCTCTAGGCCCTCATCCGAGAGGGGATGACCACCAGAAATGTCCTCTGTACTTAAAGCCTCTTTTATGTTGCTGGGAGGAGTTTGTAGTGGAGTGATGTCTTCTTGAAGTGTCCTTGCGTTCTCTGGTTCTAAGTCTTCTGTGTGATCTAGACTTGTTTCTTCCACACTTTGATCATTGTGGGAAGGAAAGCTTTTTCAATAAAATAAAATAATAAATTATTATAATTAAACAATAAACATTGGTCTGCTTTACTGCTGGCAATTCATACTAAAAGCTGCATACTCAAAGTTGAATTTTAGAATTTGAAAGATTATGCTAGATCCTATCGACACTGTGACACTGTGCCTATTTCACAACAAATGATGATCTCTTTGATAATCAACTAATGTAAGCTTACTGAAGTGAAAGGGGGAACAAATAACAAAGATAAAATCAATACTTTATTGGAATATCACAAAAAAAGAGGAAAATTATAAATAAATCATCTATAAATAACAAAGACAAAAAAAGCTATGTATCACTGTTCTGGGTAGAAGAGCATTGGCTGAACCAGCACTGCATTGGGTACCAGGCACAAGATAAGCTTAGTATAGTATGAGCTGGCATCTGCTGTTGTGTCATTGACCCCTGATAAATCACAGATGTTATATTAAACGCGTAGGGTCAGATCAATTGAAGGAAAGAGTTTAGGCAGTAGCCAGACAGCACGTTTGGGGTTGATGGAGGGATATAGCATATCATAGCTTCCTCCATCTCCACTGTATACTGTCCAGGGTCGCCTCCAGGTTTCAGTAGGCCCTTGGGCCCCTTTGCAGCATTAAAAATTCAGAAACTAAAACAGTCTCCTGTTCTTTAGTTTATTATACCAAACAGGCCCTTCATGGTTATTTTATATAAGCCCCCCCTCACACCCTATGGATTCATTAGATACAGCCCCCTTATCCCCATGGAAGCTCTGGGTCCCAGAACTTGCCCAGCTTTGTCCAGTGCTGGTGCTGGTCCTGATAGTGTCTACCAAAACTGCCTGATAGAGGCCCACACTGAAACTCCTACATTGCAGGGGCTAGAATACTGTGCAGCCATTCCTCTTTTCTCTAGTACAGTGATATACTTTTGGGGGGTTATTTATCATTAGGCAGCTGCTTGTGGACAGTTCTATGTCTGTTTTTAGAGCTCCATCACCCATCATAGTTATTTGGCCCTTTAATAAATGTTCGTATGCTCTACTTGTTTTTAGTTGTTTTTTTTTTAAATGTAAAAAAGTCACAAAATGCACAAAAAGTTGGTACTGAAATGTCTATACGACTTTTTTTTATGAATCTGCCATCGCATGGTGTTTCACGGCATTGCACGCCAGATCAATGAAGTAGCAGAAATAGTCCTGTGAGACTTTTTACCAGTGAAATGTTGCAAAAAAACTCAATGTGACTTTTTAATTACTTTATGCCAAAAAAGCCCTACAAAAACAATGGTAAATAATCCTCTTTTTTGTTTGATATTTATAGATGTTGGGAACACTAGAGTGGTCATGTTGCCCCTATTTTAAGTGAAACTCCAATAAAGTATTACTTTTAATTCAGTGAGCATACATAGGTTCCTGTACTGTATCATACTATACATTGTGATACATAAACACTACATCTCCAACAATTGAACACAATAGAGTCCCTTACAGCTTATAGCCCCAAAATCTGTAGATAAGGAAAGGCCCTGCAGTCAGAGAACTAACAGAAAAGCAGCAGAATGCAGTCCTGTAAGTGAACGGAGACAGAAAACAAGATTTCTTTATTCTGGTAGTATTGACCTTAATCGATATTGTGTTGGCTGTACGAGCGATATATAAATCTATATACAGTACCCCCTTACCCCTTGGGGGTTTACTAATAGATTTCTTAGTAGGCATTAAATATACAATGTTAAAGTCAGCAAATAAACTGCTTTTTATATACATAGTTGTGATCAAGAAGATCTATAACACCTATTTTGCTTGCTGACAAATGTACAGTACAGTCCACCATTGAATGTTTACAGAGCCGTGTAAATTGAGTCTCCATGAAAATTGTACAGTTAGCTAATGCACTCATTGTTCTGTTGCTAGGCAATCATTAAACTGATACTAGACATTGGAAACCCTTTCCATGGTAACAGTGGTACTGTCTGCTAGGTAATTGTTTCTGCAGTTGCTAGGTAACATCAATGCTGTGGTAACCTTACAGCCTTGAGTCATCAAGAGCACATTGTGCGAACATGTATTGTACTCAACTTGCACCTTAGGGTCCAAAGAAAAAATGCTATGCAAAATATTATTCATATCTGGAGAAGTGCAGTTTATTCTCCAATGTAAAATCTGTAAATGGGCAACTAATTATAAGGGGCTGAATCTTTAGAATTCGAGTAGTACTGGAGAACATATAGTTACATCCTTCTTTAAGTGCATTGTTAAATATTTTCTCATTCTCTCACCTCTCTCTGATGACAGTGGTACATTCCACTGTAGTCTACACTCACAACAGCGCCCTCTGGTGATGTCAATGTTTCATCTACAATAATTGTATAAAACATCTGTACTATTAAATAATATTACTACTGTAATATTTTTCTCCAAATTTTAGTGGTGACTAAATACCACACTACAAAATGCTGTAGAAATCACCAATAAAGAACCAAGTGCTCTACTTTCTGATCTATGTACTGCTCCTGTAGGTTTTTTTTTTATAGAAATGACTTTTTCGGGTTTTCATTATTGATTTCTCGTTGTCAATATTTTATTTAATATATTATTTTGCTGCATATGTTTGGATGCACTTTCTGATCTCTCATGAGCAATAAAAGTATGCACTGACTGTAGGTGACGTGCCAATGTCCCACAATAGCTGACCTGCATTTATGTGCAGTGCCAACAGCTAGAAGCTGGTTAATATTTCCCATACTAATAGTCTGCAAGAGAATCCAGAGCCTCAGTCATACAAAGACAGCCAAGAGCAAATCCGAAAATCATGAAAAAGATTGCATCATGATACAAGTTGAGATGTTAGATTTGGTGTCCCGTATCAATGCTCAACCTCAGAATAGTACAGCCTCATATGAATATTAAGTAAAGTAGTTTACGACATCACAGTGAAAGCTGCTTATCACTGGCAAATGTGAATTGCAGAATGCAAATTAAAGAGTTTGTTCAGTTGCAGCAAATACATGTTATTGTTTGACTATTTCAAAGTTATACAGTTTTCTAACAAACTTTATGGGGCAACCAATCACAGATCCCCTTTAAAATATTCATGAGCACTGGTAAAATGAAAGCCGAGCTCTGATTGGTTGCCATGGGCAACTAGAAATATTCTGACTTTCAGACACTTGATAAATCTGCTCCTATATATCAATTCCTCACATTATCTAGATCTCTGCTTGCTGACATTCAAAAGGAAGCTTTTTAATCTACTTCCTGTGTATAAAGACCAGTCCATGATCATGTGATCTCACACAGGTGCATTATATCTGTCACAGGTGCCCCCGGGATCTGTGCCCCTCTCTGTTGTTGCGCTGCCCCCCGGCCCCGGCATCAAACTCACCTCTCCATGGTTCTGCTTGGTCTGGTCTGCGCGCGTCTCGGCTCCCTAGGGCGCGCACGCACCGGCACTCTAGAATTGAAAGGGCCAGCACACCGCTGATTGCCACTGCCACTCCCAGGTTTCCGTAAAGGCCGACTGTTCCCAGGATTCCCTGCCGGATCTTTGAGCTCTATTGCCTTAGAGAAAGCTCCCTTGTGTTGTTCCCTGCGTTCCTGTACCTGCCTGCCTTGATCTCCTGTTGCCGTTCCCTGACCTGTCCTCTGACCTTTGCATCTTTGCCACCTGCCCTGACTTTGTGCCTGTTCCTGACCTCGATCCTGGATTCCGATTCTGTACCGCAACCTCGTCTGCCACCGCGGGCTAGTCGCACCTGTGGAACGACCTGGTGGTACCCCGCTGCAGCAAGACCATCCAGCTTTGCGGCGGGTTCTAGTGAAGAACAGGTGCTACATACATTCCGCTCCCATGGTGGTCCAGGGGGTACAGAGACCCAGAACCCTGACAATATCACACATCTCTGATTACTCACTATGATTTAAATAAACCATGCAGCTACGACATCACATGAGCATGGACCAGTTTTTATCAAAACATTGAAGCTTTCTACTGAATAGCAGCAAGCAGTGGTCTAGAAAACCATGAAGAATTGATAAAATATATATTGGAAAAGTGTGTGACCTTCCATTACAAAAACAATAAGCTTTTTTGTCAAAGCTAAACAACCGATTAAGACCAGCGCTTTCCTAGACTATTGTAAACTTGCCACTTGTGTTAGGAAAGGGAAATGGCATAGGGGATTAAAACACCCACCACCCATTTGCTGCTGAGAAAGTATATAACAACCAGAAACTGTGCAATATATAAATCATATCATAGCTACAAAAAGCGTTGATTATGTGCAAGAAAGGAACACGCGTAAAAGGGAGAAAAGATAGAAGTTTTCATTTTAGGCTTGAGCTTCCCTTTAAGGACAGACAAGGATAGTAGTACAATCATTATTGAAGAAAGAAAAGAATTTTATTTGAAAGTTGCAGTATCTATATCTATTGGCAGTAGCATAGTAAGATTGTTCTTGTTCCTGCTCTTCGCAGTCTGTCGGCATCCTTCACACTAAACTCACTTTTCTCCAGACTTTTCCTTCAGTTCCCGTACTCCTCCTCTTGCCTGATGACCTCTGAATGCAGCTTGGATCACAGTAGCGGACTGTTCCCGCAGCATACTGTCTGTGTCTTCAAGCTGCCAAAATAACCAGCAGACGAATAATTAACTAATGATCGCAGATCTTCCCAATATCACATAAGCATCAGTAGACAAGTATACCAAACATTAATATATGCAGAATTATGGCTACATATGTCTGTCCAAGATGTACAGTATACTGCCCCCTCTATGAAGACTCAGATCTCACCTTCCGTGTGCGGGATTCAATTTTACATTAATACGTACAGCACCATTTCAATGATCCAGATATAAGCTAATTTATAGACCATCTCCACTCATGACCCAATCAGAAGGAGATCCCATTTAACATCAGTCCAAAGACCAGAAAAATTAACAGCTTATGATGCACATTGTGAGATCTTCTAGTTACTGTGTCAGTGTACAAGTTCTGAAGGGTAACTAATTAAATGCTGAGGACAATTAATTTATCCTATTAAAAGGAGTAAGAGTGGATATGTCCCTTTTGTTGTGTCCTAGTTTAAAGGGTAACAGAACAGAAATGCAAGTGAGCCTGTGATCCATGGAAAATCCCATTTAAAGAAATAAAACAGGAGCAGACAGGATATGAGCTGCAACATGTAAATGTGGATAAATTCGGGTTATAACCTAACATCCCTTCTCTTTCAATAAAGGCATCCTAGAAAGCACTAGGTTTAGCTATCATGCACTGTAAATGTGCCCACAATTGTCTAAAGACAGACAATAGACATAAAAGGGTTGTCCACCTTAAGCACATTCCATCAAATAATTATTCACCAGATCAAGGATAGTAAATCAAGCACACTGACATACTGGTGGGTGCCCCATCTGGCAGGATCTGCTATTCTTTTAGCTTCTTATGCCCTGGCTTTTACAAAAAAAAAATATTTTAAAATTATGCAAATTAGCTTGAGGGGCTACAGGCTCCATGGGAGTTAATGGAGCTTGGAGACCCTCAGACTCATTTGCATAATTTAAAAGCCCTTTTTTTTCTCAAATACAAGGGCATAAGAATCTAAAATATCAGCAGATCTGGTGATAGATGTCCTTTAATATTGTTTGTGTAATGAAAAGTTATAAAATTTTCCAATTTACTTACTGTATCAATTCCTCACAGATCTCTGCTTGCTGTCTCTCTATAAGAAGCATCAATGTTTACTTCCAGTAGATAAACACAGGTCCATGGTCATGTGATGTCCCACAGATGTACAGCTCACTAGCATCACACAACTTTGACTACACTGTGTGATAAACCGTTATTTATCTAATGGAAGTATGTTTTATGACAGAAAGACAGCAAGCGGAGATCTAGAAAACTGTGAGGAATTGATACAGAAAGTATATTTGAAAATTGTATAACTTTTCATTACACAGACAATATAAATTATTTACTGGAATGTGCTGAAAGTGGACATCCCATTTAAACAGGACCATTTAGTTCAAATGGAAATGCATGTGATCTGTGGATCTAGTTGAAATCCAGCAGGGCCATAATAACTAAGCTATATTTTTGTTAATGTCCCTTTAAGTAATGCTGTTCTTAGGGCATTACTCATTTTTGCAATATGAACAACGCATATCTTGAGATGTCTAATTCCGCTAGTGTCATGCATATTTTATAAGGAGCTAGAAAGTGCATTTCATTAAACTGCAATGACATTAGAGAAGGATCGCTGAATGCCAGATGTGTAAAATCCATTACGGAGAATAAAAGTTTGTTCCCAATCTGGTGATGTGCATTCAGGTATGGGGAGGGGGTGATGAAAGAGTCACAGTGCCTCTGCAGAGGTGCGATTTACAGCTCTGTTGGAAAAGTTTTTCTTATTATGACTTTTTATTCCCCATCATGACTTCACTTTTCTGCTTTAAAGTAAACCTTTCACCAAGAATGTCAGTGTCAGTGATCTGGTGACAGGACCAAAAAGCCTATAATATGCTGATTTTAAAAATGCCTTTGTCATCATTCTGAATAATTTCAGCACTTTATGAAACTTTATTTCACATTACCAGTTTTCCTAACAACAGATTGTCCTGAGGGGGTGGGGGGAAAGCTGAAATTTCCTGTGTCTCAGTATCCCCGATGCATTCTTCCTCTCCTCCTTGCTCATCCAGCTCCCTCTGCTTCTTTTCTGCTAAGCAGTCAGGGGAAGAGCATAGGGAGCTGGAGGAGTAAGGAGGAGAGGAAGAATGCATCAAGGAAATGAGTCACAGGGTTCTGTAGCTGCCCAAAAGGGACTCACACACATTGCTGGTAGGAAGCCAGGTAATGTGAAATAAAGTTTTATAAAGTACAGAGATGATTTTGAATGGCTACGAAGGCATTTTTAAAATAAAAATAGCATAGGATATTGGAACCTGTTACCGGTTAAGAATAACATTCCTGGTGACGGTATGCTTTAAGGAGGCTTAACATATGCTTTCTATTTTCTATACAACACATTTTTATTCTTTGCTCATCAATATTTCATGGTTCTTCTCCATGTGTTCATACCTTGTGATCTTCCTCTGCAACGTGGGGAGATGATGGGTCATGCTTTGGCTCCGGAATGTCCTCTGAGCTTTCTAAAACTGGTGAACTTTCTCTTTTGTCACTTACATCTTGAGTCTGTGCTGGGAAGGTGTTGTCCTCAACCACCTGCAAATTTAATATAACTGTTATGACACCTGCAACAGTCCTTTCAGTACTAGACTCAATCCCAGAAATACTGACATGTACTAGGGGCTGACATAAAGTTTTACTGACTTCCTAGGATGACACTCCAGGAAACAAACCTGTAGTAGAGATGGCACTCCAGGACATGAACCTGTACTAGAGATGACACTCCAGGATATAAACCTATAATATAGATGACACTCCAGGACACAGACCTATATTATAGTTGACACTCAAAGACATGGACCTACACTATAGATGACACTCCAGGACATAGACCTATAGTAGAGATGGAATGTCATCTGTAGAATAGGTCTGTGTCCTGGAATGCCAAGACATGGACCTGTAGTAGAGATGACACTCCAGGACATAAACCTATAATATAGATGACACTCCAGGACACAGACCTATACTAGAGATGACACTCCAGGACATGGACCTGTACTAGAGATGACACTCCAGGACATGGACCTGTACTAGAGATGACACTCCAGGACATAAACCTATAATATAGATGACACTCACTCCAGGACACAGACCTATACTAGAGATGACACTCCAGGACAGGACCTGTACTAGAGATGACCCGACATGGACCTGTACTAAGATGACACTCCAGGACTTGACCTGTACTAGAGATGCACTCCAGGACATACCTGTAACTAGAGAGATGACACTCCAGGACATGGACCTGTACTAGAGATGACACTCCAGGACATGGACCTGTACTAGAGATGACACTCCAGGACATGGACCTGTACTAGAGATGACACTCCAGGACATGGACCTGTACTAGAGATGACACTCCAGGACATGGACCTGTAATGAGATGACACTCCGGACATGGACCTGTACTAGAGATGAACTCCAGGACATGGACCTGTACAGAGATGACACTCCAGGACATGACTCTAGAGATGACACTCCAGGACATGGACCTGTACTAGAGATGATACCCAGACATGACCGGTACTAGAATAACATCCAGGGCCTAGACCTGCACAGAGATGCCATTCCAGGACCTAGACCTACACTAGGGTTGGCATCCTGGGCCTTATGCTCCAGATCTATGCTGAAGGCTGTCACTACAGTTAAACACTTCAGAAAAATGCGCAAGTTATTGGCCCTCTGCAATGTACCTTATGGTCATCCCCGTCTTTCTCTTGGATGGATGGGGAGTTATCTTTTGAGACAGCTGAATGTCCACTGGACTGAAGAAGGCATTTTCATTTTTGCAGTGAATGTCTCATCTTCTGGATTCTACACAATCAAATCAAAGTGTCATTACGGCAATATTTATCAAGCAGAAACTTCCACAGACACAACAGGATGTTAATCCCTTGGGGGCTTTATGTGCAATGGAAAATGTCCCTGTGTTGCAGGTTAATCTTGTTGTGGTGGTGATGAGACCCTGGGAATGTGTGTAGACAATACAAACACTACTCCTCTTTGTAATAGTCACGCCAAGCAACATATTTAGTACACGCCCTATTTGAGAAAATGTATTATGAATTTGTGCACTGTATTTATTTATCCAACATATAACTCACCAGTCCCCAACATAAGTCATGTTAATGGCTTATTGTACGGTGTAACTAGTAGAGGCAGAGCACATAGAAAACTTCTGAATGGGGCCACCCAACCCCTCAGAAAATATACATATCATTATTGCTCATACTCTAGTCAGCTGCTAACACATGGGAAGTACACGGCAGGAATTAGAGAGATCCCTAGTCCTGGTATCTCCAACGATTCATACTGTGTACTGTGGAAAATGAGCACTATTATATACATATTATGCTGTATAATATGCAGCATAACATGTATACAATGGTGTACATCCTCAATTTTTTAGTTTGTCAGGTCAGATGCCAGGGCCCCCTGACATTACAGGCCCCATAGCAGCTGCTATGGCTGCTAACCACTTTAGTTAAGGGGTTTTGTCTATCAATACTGCTGAACTGTTTTTGATAAGCTTCCTTCGTCACAAATTACAAGTAACTTGATACATTTGCTTAGTCTGCACTTTACCAATTGTGCTTGTGAGTCTTGACTCTGAAAGGCACGTGAGGAGTTAATATGATTATTTCTAATTTTACTCTGTGATTTCTTTAGAGGGAATTTTATCTCTGCTTTTCTTGTCATTTTTCAGCAGGAACGACGATACAAACTCTATCCTGCTGTGCTGGAGCTGGAAGGGAGCAGTGTGCTCAGTGACATATGTCAGGGTTCTGCGTGTGTGGAGAACAAGAATTTGCAGATTTTCCAAATCACATCAGTTTCTCAGGTTGGAGCTCGCGTTTCAATACATCTGATGATAAAAATGCCCTCATTTACTGAAGAGCCCTGATGCTACAACACACACATGTCTCTCAGTGTTGTTAGGGGGTTGTCCAATTTCAGCAAATATTTGATAATATTGTGTGTAATGAAAAGTTGAAGTTGAAGATTTTCCAATATACTTTCTGTATCAATCCTTTACAATTTTCTAGATATTTGCTTGCTGTCATATCAAGAATCAGACCATTGACAGATTTTATCCACAGTAACCAATGGAGCTTCCTATAGAACGACAGCAAGCAGAGGTCTAATAAACTTTATCAGAAAATGTATATCCTATAAGGACGCCCACCCTTTTACTTCTATATTCTATAATGGGGCATATGTGACTACATGGAAACTATAAACATGCAATACTTTCTTTGAATCATAAATGTATAATCATTCTACAGTCAAATGAATCTCAAAATAGCAGTTGCATAATGTATTCATCTTATAATGGCAAGCTCATAAATGCACTTTATATAAATACATCTAATGGAATTCTCACATATACCACAGCTTTATGAATTTTGAAAACTTTATTGGATGTGAGATACATACTTTGATTTTTTTATATTGATTCTACTATATATGAATTACATTTTTTAAAATGTGGTTTTATGTTTATGAAATTTCCACAATAAAATAGTGAGTTATAAATTCCCAATACATGAATTTTGTACCATGTTAATTTAAGATTATCAGGTTTTTTTCTTGCCCGATTGATACCCTGGAAAACATTGTGCACAAACTCATATGTAAAAGTACAGTCTCCTATTATAAGATTTATACATTATCTAACAATGAGCCTGCCTCACACTCTGTGCATTTATATTGAGGGACATTTAAAGCTCTGTAGTCTGTACCCAACTACAGGCTGCAAGATCCCTAAATGGACTACTGTATGAGAATAACTTACCTTAAAAGAGTGGTTGTTGTAGTACCTGTCCTCGAGGGCAGCACCCCATTCTGCTGGATCAAAACCTGACTCTGTGGAGATAAAGTTCAGACTTGTCAAGAAAGATCTGACTTGGGGCTGATGAGCTCTCAATGAGAAATCAGGACTCTTTATATTATGCACATTATACTCTGAACACTGAAGCGATTACTAATGACTCATTTCCCATCTGTAAGTCAGAATTGTAGACACTGGAAACAGGTTCTGTAGTAAAGCTTTTTTGTCATTAGCAAAAATTATGAAAACTGCATTACAATAAGTCTGTCACCTACGCCTTGTGTAGGCGTCTATCTTGTTTGCTAACCCATAAATCATGAAAGTGCAGGCAGTCACGTAAGTACATTTTAGTGACAGCCCAAGGATAAGATGTTTCCTGTCTAATGTAGCCATGACATATCTGCAACTACAATAATGATTCACATAAAACTATATTCTATAGTTTTAGGGCGGCACGGTGGCTAGGGGAGTAGCGCTTCTGCCTTGCAGCGCTGGGGTCCTGGGTTTGATTCCCACCCAGGTCAACATCTGCAAAAAGTTTGTATGTTCTCTCCATGTTTGCATGGGATTTTCTCTGGGTACTCCGGTTCCCTCCACCCTCCAAAACTACTGGTAGGTTGGTTAGATTGTGAGCCCCATGGGAACAGGGACCAATTTGCACTTTGTGCAGCGCTGCGTAATCTGTGTGCGCTATATAAATAAAGAATTAATATAATAATGCCTACTATGTACTAGAATATGCCCATTTTTCTACTAACCTAACTTTGTACAAGAACATAACCACTAAAATCTTGTTCCCAATCTACAAAAATTAGAGGCTCACAACTTTTGTACATCCATCCACACTGAAAAAGTTGTTAGATATGCTACTATGTTCATTGCATTCTCCTAAATTGTGTTTCTACATATTTTTATTTTTACTGCTCCCTATGTTCAAGAATATAACTTTAATAAACCTCCTACATACAAGAATATAACTACATTGGTTAAAGAAAGTATTCAGACCCCTTTAAATTTTCACTCTTGCAGCCATTAATGTACACTCTGCATCACTGCAAAACTGAAATGCAGATATTTTTCAGAATTTCTTAAACATTCTTAGTAACTGAAATATCATACGGTCCTTGAGATGGTTCTAGTCCTTCATTAGAGTCTAGCTGTGTTGAATTAAACTGATTGGACTTGATTGTGAAAGGCACACACCTGTCTATATCAGACTTCACAGCTCACAGTGCATGTCAAAGCACATGAGAATCATGAGGTCTAAGGGACTGCTGAAGGAGCTCAGAGTCAGAACTGAGGCAATGCACGGATCTAGCAAAGGTTACAAAAGAATTTCTGCAGTACTCAAGGTTTTTAAGGGCATAATCCTTAAATGGAAGAAGTTTGGGACGGACATAACTCTGCCTCGACCGGGACGCCCATCCAAACTAAGCAATCATGGAAGAAGAGCCTTGGTGAAAGAGGTAAAGAAGAACCCCAAGATCACAGTGTCTGAGTTCCAGAGATGCAGTAGGGAAATGGGAGAAAGTTTCCCAAAGTCAAATATCACTGCAGCCCTCCAACAGAAAAGAAATACTTATAAACATGTCATAGTCAGTTTTTCTTGTTTAATAAATTAGCAATACATTTCTCTTTTTTGTCAAGATGGGGAGCAGAGTGTACATTAATGAGCATAAAAAATAACTTTTTTGATCTTACAAATTGGCTGCAAGGAAACAAAGAAAGTCTTAATGCTTTCCGTACCCACTGTACTATAATAATGACTAATACTGCCCCTACTGCCTACTGTTCCTATTTACAAGAACATAACCACTATATTACTGCCATTACTAACAGGAAAACAAGGTACTGCAATATTAAACAGCTCACAATGGACACCAATAATTTGTACTGTAGTCCTGTGTAGGGAAATATTCATCTCCATTGCTCATTTCTTTTTCTCTGCTCAAGTAAGTGTTCAGGACTTTTCATCTTTTATTTTAGAGTAATCTGCAATGTCAGCTCCCTACAGAGGGTCAGCAAAAATGTGAACATAGAAATTAGTTACGAAAGGGTGTCAGACTGCTAAAATTCTGTGTAAAATATGGAAGTATTAGATGCTGCAGGTTTTCTAAGTGCAACAAAGAAATGCAGTACTGGAACAATAAATGTACCAACCATACTGCACAAGAAAAATGCTCATTCCATAAATGTAGATCAAGAAGAATGAATGTTCAATAAATACAGTACCAGAACATCTCATACCACAAATACAGCATCAGAACAATGAAAGTACTATACATACAACAGCAGAAAAATACAGAAATACACCACATAACAATCCATATACCAGAAATACAGCATCAGAACAATGAATGTACTATAAATATAGCAATATCACAATGTTTGTGCTATATCAAGCTCACTATATAAAGTGAACCAAGTGCGACTACACTTCTTAATACAACAATAAAATGCTATTGTTATTAAAGGTTTTTGCAATAATAATATGTTAGATAATATATTAAAAGAATCCTGGCAGCTACCGTAATTCATGGTAGTCTATCCATGGGCAGAAAAAAATAGGAATGCTCTTATATAAATAATGTTCCTCATATATATAAATATATATGTTGTCAAGTATGAGAGAATCCATAATTTAGGATTGTCTGGGCTGGTTTAAGAGAAAGCCTTATGGAGAGGAGTCTGCGGGCTTGTGGAAAAGAGTCTGCAGCGTGTCACGGGTGCCCCTGCGACCCATGTCTCGGGTCACAGGTGCACCCATGTGCCTCCGTGTAGCGGACGTGGCTTACTTCACCACACTCCAGCGGCGTCTCCTGTGGTCCGGCACCTGCATGCGCCCAATGAGGTAGGGATGCACATGCTGGACCACAGGAGACACAGGCCACTGACCTGTTGAATAGCTGGCCTCTTCCTGTGACCCCTGCCGGATCTTTGTGCATCATAGCCCTAGAGAAAGCGTTTATTATGACTGCTGTGTTTATCTGTTGTGACCTCTGCTTCCGTTCCTGACCTCGATTCCTTGCC
Organism: Engystomops pustulosus; assembly: GCA_019512145.1. Lineage (NCBI taxonomy): Eukaryota > Metazoa > Chordata > Amphibia > Anura > Leptodactylidae > Engystomops > Engystomops pustulosus. Next base: position 109,472,368 of record CM033646.1, on the reverse strand, counting down.
GTCTGTCTTGACCTCCTTCTTCGTCCCCGACTCTGATGCTGTGCCACCTGTCCTGACCTCCTGCCAGACCCCGACTCCAATTCTGCTTGACGATTCTGTACCTCGCCTTGGCCACCATCGCAAGCAAAGTCGTGCCTGTGAAGCGACCTGGTGGTATCCCGTTGCAGCAAGTTCAAACCGCCACTTAGACTCCGCTCCCAGGTTGCAATGGTTCAGTGGGTCCACCACCACCGACCCTGACACAGAACAGCTTCCCTTTGACTTCTCCCAGACTGACCCAGCATGATAGATCCCTAAATGTACACAAATATAGCTAATTTCACACTACCATTGAAACCTTTGTTCCTGACTGAGGTTTAACGTATCAGTTAAAAAGCCAATTAACATCAATGTAAGTTTTATATCATCCATATGGTTTGGCAGGTATCCGTTATCCATGCGTTTTTTTCAAATGAAAGAAAAGGACTACAGCCTACATAATTTTTTCCGTCCAAAAAACACATGGATAACAGATACCTGCATAAACGCAACGTAATGGATGGCGAATTAAATTGATTTCAATGGGATTTTTAATTGATATGTTAAATCTCCGTTAAACCTCAAAGGTCCACACTTGCGTTGCAGATCACGTCAGAGTCTGAACAGGGTACGTACGATCAGGTTTGGTCAGTGAAAAACTGACATTTTGCATCAGAGTTCAATCAGTTTTTAGAGAGAGTTTGTTCAGTGTCTCAGTTTTTCATGCGTATTTTCAATGCAATTTCAATGCATTTTTACGTGCAGATAACACGCGCGAAAAGGACTCAGGACTGAGCTCTATCTTTTCTATGGAAATTGATGCTTGAAAAACGCATTGCACTTGCATGTGTCTTGGAGTGCAATGCATTTTTGATGCGTGGCCATAGACTTGTATGGTGTGTTTTTCACGAACGTGACTTGCAAAAGTAGAGCATGCTGAGATTTAAATGCACGTTTAACAAAACGTGCTTGTGTGCGTGAAAAAAAATGCAAGTCTGAAAAAGCCCATTAATTACAATGGGCAGAGTGCAATGCAAGTTCTGTGCGTCAAAAGCACATGCAGAACACGCGCGTGAAAAGCACAAGTGTAGAAGGGGCCAAAAAGTAAGGAACGGAGTTTTGAAAGGTAGTGTGAAATTAGCCTAAGAAGGGATCTCTACAACCTCATCGGTGCCAAGTGGTGTCTGACCCCATGCTAACCTGTGATCCAGCCATAGCACCCTTCAACACCTCTAGTTTTAAACTCAGTCTCTCTCATAACTACCAGTTCTGTTGTCACCAAACACTCATAAACCTTGCCTATTGTCTATCAAGTCAATGTTACATAACAATTACACTAACATACAGCTACAATCTTTAGAGTTGAACTTGGGCAAATACATTTAACATATTGCACTTAGTTTTGCATTTGGAATACTACATATACACTAAATTGTGTAGAACTAAGGACCACAGAATAAGAGAAACACTTGTGTATTCTGGTTACAAGTAAATATAGCTGCAGTTCTCTTTGTTTTTGCAGCTCTAACTGCAAAAACAAAGACAGCAGAGCCCATTACAACATGGGATGGAAGGATTTCTTATAATGAAAGAGTTGACCTCATTTACATGTACAAATATATGTGCAGTCAGTTCATAAATCTAGCTCATGCTTTATTCTTTCCAAAAACAGTTCAGAGGACCAGAAACATACAGTACATTGTGGATAGATGAAAGGTGATTTATACGTATACATATATGATAGCGTTCTTTAGAACTAGAGTATTTAAAGGATATCTACCACCAGGATGAAGTATTGTAAACCAAGTACACTGATACTGGTGAGTGCCCCTTCTGACAGGATCTTCTGTGAGGGGCTCTGCACTCCGTAGATGTTGATTATGTTCATTTGCATAATTTCTAAAGTCTTTTTTTCATAAAAACAAGGGCATAAGAAACTTAAAGAAAATTGGATCCTGCACACCATTCAGTGTGCTTGGTTTACAATCCTTGATCCCAGTGGTAGATTTCCTTTAAGGATACATATGATTACAACTAATCTAAAAATAAATGTTGGTCTTTAAAGAATCTATTGGAGTTCTTTTTTTCAACATCTGGAGTTTGGACTTCTGGAGGTGACAGAATGATCCAGGTATTATTCTGACTGCCATAACTTGGAGTAGGGAAGAAATTTTTCCCATAAAATGGGATAATTGATATCCATTCTGAATCAACAATGTAGAATTATAGGTTGGACTTTTTTCCACCTTACAAATTATGGGGCAGATTTATCATATGCTGAAATCACTGCCCCTCTGGTTCCGCCAGACATATCAAGAGGCTGGCACAGAAATATGCACAGTAGACAAACTTTCACTTGTAAAAACGTGTCTGTGGCAATTGTTGGTCTTTCACTAGCAATTGCGATTATTTCATGACTTCTACTGCAGTTATCTGGCATAGAAGTCCTGATAAATCTCCCCCTATGAAACTATGACACGTATTACCGCTCATGGAAGGCCTGAAATTCCATGAAAGTTAATTTGGAACTTGCTTGATTGATTAAAATCATTACTTTATTCCAACTTTATTACAAAGTGCTACACGCCATCACCAACCCACACAATTCAAACCTATTGGCAGGTTCTAAATCATAGTTAAGGGCTTCCAGCTGTAATTTTTCAGTGGGATAATGTTTGCCCACACACATTAAGGGTTTCCGAGGAATCTGTACGCAAATTTAAACATTTTTGGCCAGTTGCCAGATTTGTCGCTAATCAAGCATTTTGTGAGACCAATTCGGAAAAACTTTGCCAACGTGTGGGATCTAGAGACCCCTGTGCAACATCTGTGTTTGAGGTGGCCAGGCTAGAGATGGCCCAACAGAGTACCAAAGCCTCCCTTAAATTTTCCCCAATATATTTATTATATTGTTCTAAATTTGTAATCACTTACATATACGATCCTTGCATTCATACATATAAGGTTTCATTTTAATAATAAGTGTTTTTGGTGTGTTTTTTTTTTATAAATAGCTATTATAAAACCAGCCCATCCAAAGGAATGTAAGTACTGCTGCTATGTACATAGATCTAGTATAATGAAGCATATACAAGCATATGACTCCTGTAATGCTGCCTCTGTGTACAAGAATAAAACAACCAATGTCTTGGAGGTATTCATTTTGTCTCCCCTGTTGGTCAATGACAAGTTACAGGGTATTTTTTAGGGCAGGGTGGTTAGAAGAACTTACCTTCTCTCTTTTTAAGAAGTTCTGCAAAATATCTGGCAGCAAAGTTTGGAATATCCTGCGGCTGCTCCCTGAGCACCTCCCTGGTAAGCCCTTCCAGAAGATTGGCAAAGCCTCGTGGGATCCGATAATGGGTGTTCGAGAATGGAATTGACATCTTTCTAATGTTAGGTACCTTCCTGTGAATACATATGTCACATGCTTGTGTGAAAAATGCATCCTTAATTATTACATTCATGCAGTCTATATAGTAGTGACCAACAGCTGCTTAGGTCTGTTGTTTGGCTGTTTAGTGCCAGAAGCAGATGTTTCTGTGTTCTGTGTAGTAGTGACCATGTGCCGGGCTCAGCACTGAAAAATCTCTTGACAGGAGCTGTAATAGTATATGGCAGAAAGTAGCTCTTGCTATGGTACTGACAGGAGCTATAGTTTTAGGGAGCTTACTTAAACTAAATGTAGTTGACAGAAACTCCAGATGTAGGTGGCTGATATATGCCCAATAGGTGGCTGATGGGAGCTCTAGTTTTAGAGATCTTACAGAAACTATTGCTGTAGAGGTTTAGAAGGAGCTGTAGCAGTAAGCATCACATCGGGGACTGATAGCTGGAGGTGTAGTGGGCTTAGATGAGAACTGTTTGAAAGAAGCTGTAATTGCAGGAGGCTGAGCTTTAATTCTAAGGGTCTGACAATCTGGAGTGATGAATTCACAACAACTGAAAAAAGAACACATGCCCCCCTCTAGTGGTGTCTACAGAAACTGCTTATAGTTACCTATGTAAACAAATCTGCCTAAAAATACTTCAATCCCCATGTACTGTAAATATGAGCCCTCAATTGTCCCCTGTGGCTGCTATCACCTCAATATCTGTCTCTAGCAAACCCCAACCAACTCCAAGATTTTACTAGGCCCTGTTCTCTATAGAGTTACTTTTTAGACAAAAAGAATAGCAATAGTAGAAAAACAATACTGGCCATTAGGGCCACATAGGGGTCACACACTACACTATATGCATCAAATATTGGGGCACATTTACTCAGGTCCATGACAGTTTTCTGTCTGACATTCCTTCATGTGCAAACTACTTGCACATGTATTCAAGAAGTGTTCGTTCCACACATGTGTCACAGGCAACCCTATGTGTTGCTGCATGCACAGTCGGACCATGCTCCACATTTAACATATAAAGCCCACATGTCTCATGTTAAAGGTGCACCAAAAAAAAAAACTTGGTGCAGGGCGCCCAATGGGCCGTGTACTGTACCAATGTGCAGTACCAATACTGTACTAATGCCCCAACACATCTGGAATCTACTTCCTATAAATGATACTAGAATCAAGCTTCTTGGGGGATCTCTGCTCCCTGCACAGCCCTGACAGACTGCAGCAACTTTTTTTTAGTGCACCTTTAACATAGAGCGTGCAACACTAGAGCAGTTTGTGCAAAGTCCGACAGAAAACTGGCACAAGGTCCATTGTAAATTTCCCCACTGCATCAATGCTCCTCCGGATGTGTGTATGAATAGTAAAAATACATTGTACATGTATCACAAATATGCAATGGAAGGAGCCCCATTCATAAACAGTCATATAATACACACAAATAAATAATAATATGATAAATAAATTAAAATAACTATAATTTCATTAAAAAAAAAACAAATAAAACTATTCAATAACATAATAGAATTAAATAATACATGCACTATCCAATGAGTAACATAATATATGTAAATGTAATTTAAAATCCTTATCATATCTTACAATTAATGACATCTATTGTATAAAATAATATTATGTGCTATAATATATATGGTGTACTGTATATATGACATAGGGTCCTGCTCCTGGTACCTGCTCCCTGGGTCCTTCGATCTGCACAGTCAGTTATTCAGTTATTTAGGTAAAAGCCACTTCCTTGTTAGTTTCCCTTCCATGGCAACTAGGCAGTCACATGACCGAGCTACAGGGCGGGGCAGGGCTCTAAAAGGACAATGGTTGCTTTGCGTTTAGACTGTGAACATGTATAATCTGAGTTCCTCATTGTAGTAGATTCTGTATAATTATATCTACATAATCCAGCAAAGAGACAGGAGCAATAGGGAGAGCAGTAAAGTAGGAAACACTAGTAATTATTAGTACTGGTGTAGTACTAATAATAGAACTAGGAACTAACTAGACTTTTTGGGTCAAAACTCGATTGACCCTGCCTCCTGATGGTTTCCTTTTAACTAGTGCATGCCCACGAAATAAAAACAAAAGAGAAGTGTCAAAGCTGTCAGTTATGTCCAAACAAATTGCATGTTCTTTATTGCAACGCAATGTAGGCAGTGATCTGATTAGTTCCTATAATCAATAATCACACTTGTCCCATAGTTGATTTGTATAAGCACCCCCCCACACACACACACACACACTTCCTATTTTAAATATTATTTACCATATTATTACCAATGTCACCTGTATGTCGCTGGTAAAGTGTGTTGAAGGCTGTGAGTGGGCAAAACTTTTTTCAGGAACATCAGACTCGCATCTGCAGATCCTGCACCAGCATCTCCTCTTGCGATGCGGCAAGTGAAGCTGAGATAATACCCCGGCTTCATTGTGCATTCCACATACCTATTGTGCTCACTCAGTGAAGTCAGGCTGTATTACGCCAACTTCACTTGCCAGAAAGTGCCGGCGCTGGGCAGAACAAGGGACAAGGTGAGTATAAATGCTTCTTTTTTTTCACAGCAATTTAGGACACTAAACCACCGGCCAATAAGGGCCTCTGGATGGTTTGGTGTCCCAAATCGCCCTAATAGGTTCCCTTTAATGTGACCAGGTAAGAAGATAAAAAAATTACTTTTCTTATCCAGGAAAAAAATTCATTGCACTGCCCGAGCCTTGTTCTTGTTCACCACCATAGGTAAGGTTTGTTAGTGACCCACACATAGGCCCCTTTTCAGGAATAAAAATACACATTATGCCAATCATAAATTCAACAACAGGATACAGTATCCATATATATATTGTCCAAATATAAATGACCAAAAAAGGTCATTTGGACACAGCACAGTACTGCTTCTTGTATATATGGACACTGCCATAGAAACGCCTATGCGATCAGGCCGCGCCCCGCCCCAGTGGGTGCGGTTTGGTCTGCAAACGCAGCCAAAACGTCTGTGTGACAGCGACCTTAGAGAGTGAATGGATGTAGTGGTGGTATGTGTGGATGTACATCCATTCTCTCAAACATATAAAACTCTGCTACAGCTCCATTCCCTCAAATACACGTAGCTCTTATACATTTTTTTACATCTGCTACACATAGCTATGTGTTTGAGGGAAAAGATGTAGCAGAGCTGTGTGGGTTTAAGAGAATGTATTTATGTTGGTTACATCCATTCCCTAAGGCTGGTGCCACACGCACCACTTTGTCTGCGTTTCCAAACGCAAACAAAGCCGCACCCACCGGGGCGGGCCGCGGCCCGATCGCATTGGCGTTTCTATGTCTGTGTTTGAGAGAATGGAGCAATATCCAGTCCCTCAAACACACACAGGTCTGCTACAATTCCCTCAGACACACATAACACTGCTACATCTGATGTAATAGATGCAGCAGAGCTATGTGTGTTTGAGGGAATAGATGTAACAATTCGAAACAACAACATGGATGCAACAACAGCTACATTTATTCTATCAGATGTTGCAGTACTGTGTGTGTTTGAGGGACATGTAACAGTGCGTATGTAACATGTAACGTGAGTTTTTAAGGGAATTATAGTAGAGCTGTGTGTGTTTGAGGGAATGGATGTTGCTCCATTCCCTCAAATACATGAAGCTCTACTACATCTTTTTACATCTGCTACAAACAGCTATATGTTTTTGGTAAAAGATGGAGCAGGGCTGTGTGTGTTTAAGGGAATGGATGTAGGTTACGTCTATCTCTGGATCTCTGCTACATCTATTCCCTCAGATGTAGCAGAGCTGTATGTGTTTGAAGTAATTTCAGCAGAGCTATGTGTGTTTGAGGGAATTGATTTAGCAGAGCTGTGTGTCACCTGCATCCATTCCCTCAAACACATACCACTCTGCTACAGCCATTCCCTGTGCTTGAGTTGTGTTCATAAAGCAATTCAATCCCAGCATATGGAGTTCTGATGATGCGTTTGCAAGTGTATTGGGAAAATCTCATTACCAAACGCACATGAATTTTGTAAATAGATAGCATGTTAAAATTGATGTTGATGAATAAAAATTTCACACACACTACTACTTAGAAATCACATCTACATGTCATGATGCCTTTCTAAGTGCACTGCTCAAATAAATGGCTGGCGGCACACGTGGCCGTTTAAACCCATTTTTGGGCCAATTTTAAGCAGTCCGTTAAAAAAACACATGTGTTTAAAAATGCCTGTGGTTTTTGAAAACGCATTCGTTTTTGACAGGTTTTATCAATTTTCTTAATTAAAACTGGTCAAAAACGGATGCGTTTTCAAAAAACACATGCGTTTTTCAAAAAGAACTGCTTAAAAACGGCCCGAAAAACGGGTTCAAAACACCACGTGTGCCGCCGGCCTAAAGGGAACACTCAAATGACACATCCTAGATCTGAATGCATGAAATATTCTCATTGAATACTTTGTTCTGTACAAAGTTGAATGTGCTAACAATAAAATCATCAATGGTACAATGTGAGGTTAGTGGATGGAGCGAGACATGATGTCCCAGATGTGCTCAATCGGATTCAGGTCTGGGGAACGAGCGGGCCAGTCCATAGCTTCAATGCCTTCATCTTGCAGGAACTGCTGATACACTCAAGCCACATGAGGTCAGGGGCGGACTGGCCATTGTACCCACCGGGAAGTTTCCCGGTGGGCCAGTCGGTCCTGGGCTGGTCCGGAGCTGTTCCGGGGCCGGTCCGCACTCCCTCCCTACAGATTTTAACATAATCTATAGTACCTGCATCGTACGATCGTACGATGCAGGTACTATTGATTAGTACACAGACGCAGCGCAGCACCGCTGCTTCTGCGTCTGTGTATACATTCAGCTACACAGGTAGCGCAAAAGACGTCATTGCGCGACCTGTGTAGCGTGGAGGAGGCTGACACTTACCAGCTGCCAGCTGTCCGGCCCTCCATGCATCTCCGCGGCTTGGTGTAAGAGGCGCGGAGCAGTGACGTCACTATCCCGCTCCTCTACACCAAGCCACCGAGGACGGGAAGAAACCTGCGCCAAGAGGTGAGTATTATGTTTTTTGTTTTTTTTTAAATTATAGAATGGGGAGCATTAATTACGTCTGGGGCGGGGGGCATTAATTATATCGCGGGAAGGGGGGGGTTTGCATTGTTCTATCTATTTGGGGCAGGCAGGGGGCATTAACAAATGTCTGGGCCGAGCAGGGGGAATTATATTATGTCTGGGGCAGGCACGGGGCATTATTATATGTCTGGGGGTGGGGGGGGATTATTCTATATCTGGGGCAGGCAGGGGGCATCATTATATGTCTGGGGGTGGGGGGTGATTATTCTATATCTGGGGCAGGCACGGGGCATTATTATATGTCTGGGGTGGGGGGGGGATTATTCTATATCTGGGGCTGGCAGGGGGCATTATTATATGTCTGGGCCGAGCAGGGGGGATTATTCTATATCTGGTGCCTGCAGGGGGCATTATTATATGTCTGGGGCGGGGGGCATTATTCTATATCTGGGGCTGGCAAAGGGCATTAATTCTATGTCTGGGGCGGGCTGGGGGCATTATTATATGTCTGAGGCGGGGGGCATTATTCTATGTCTGGGGCTGGCAGGGGGCATTAATTCTATTTCTGGGGTAGCCTGTGGCAATTAATTCTATGTCTGGGGTAGGCTGGGGGCATTATTCTATGTCTGGAGTAGGCTGGGGCAATTAATTCTATGTCTGTGGTAGGCTGAGGGCATAAATTCTATGTCTGGGGTAGGTCCCCATTAGACCAGCTAGGGATCATTAGTCCGGGTCTCCGTACTGGACACCGGGAGGGTTACCCTACACTTGGGTATACCCACTGTATTACACCCAAGGGACATCTTGTCACTATAGGTTGTCCTGTTGTTATTATTTCCAAAAAAGCATTTCTGCCAGAAATCCCTCTGATGAATCCTAGTAAGGAGGAAACGCGTCAGGGAGGGGGGATGCTGGGTGATTAGAACAGGGTACAGTTTGGTACTGCCCTTGTAAGGGCGGGAGCTTGCACGCCCAGGGTGAGAGGGACAGATGTAGGTGTTGTTCATCATCCAACTGTTCCTCCTGCTACACTCAGGTATGTGCTTGGACCTATCTTGGGGCTCCCGGCCTTCTATGTACAGGTGATCACACAGCATAACTGTCGGACCAGCGGGAAACATTTCCATCAACTAGTACAAAGCGGCTGAGTGGGTAAGACCATAGCACGTTTCATATTGCCAGTGTATAGACCACATGACCTTTCCTGCTGGTGGATCTTAGTCTACCTGTTTTATGTGTTTTTTCTTTTCCTCTGTGCATTTATCACGGATACAGGACACCATTATACATAGGTGTCTGAATATGTATTTTTCCAGGTTGTTTGATTCATTACTCGCGGATGGGTGACATTTTTAACCAAATTAATTAAAGTTTATGAGTTTTATATGTTCACTGCCATGCTGGTAGAGATTTTGAATTTTCAGTGAAGCTTGGATACACATCCTTGAGTTGGTTTAAAAAATTTTCTTGCTTTTCTTATTGTTATTTTGTATGTAGAAGGCAGGATTGAATGTGTTATTGTAGAATTATTTCTGTACATAGGAGGCAGTATCAATATATTCTTTCTGTGAATTCTACATGTATGGCAAAGGGGAAAGGTATTTAAGGCTTACCGGGTCGTGTGTTTGCATCATTTACTGATCGACAGGTCACATTCTTTGCACATTAGATTCACTTACTAGCAAAAGATGTTCTTGTTTTGCATTAAGGCCATCTACCAACAATTTGTCTGTAGTAACCCCACCCACATTGTCTGACCACACCCACTTGTTTTGACCCCGCCCATAAAATGGGGCCACTTTTATAGTTTTTTTCAAGGGCCATTTTAAATTCCCAGTCAGCCCCTGCATGAGGTCTAGTATTGTCCTGCATTAGGAGAAACCCAGGGCCAACCACACCAGCATATGGTCTCACAAGGAGTGTTAGGATCTCTAATGGCAGGAAGGCTACCTCTGGAGGGTTGTGCGGCCGTACAAAGAAATGCCCCACCCCACACCATTACTGACCACTGCCAAACCGGTCATGCTGAAGGATGTTGTAGGCAGCAGATTGCTCTCCAGATAATGCATTGTACTGGATTGTACCCAGCACCCTTGTTTGTTGTGGGTCCTGGGGTAGGAGTAAGAGGGTCAGGGTGCGATCACATGTTGCAGTTACAACTGCATCGCAATCAGTTTTGAGGTGGTTTTAGGTGCAGCTCTGTTAATTTAACAGGTGAAAGACATGAACTGAACTGTGAGGACACCGAGTTTGATATTTAAGGGGAAACCTGTTTCACAAATGTCTTTTGCTTGTTAAATTAGCAAAACTACACCTAAAAACACCTCAAAGCTGATTGCGATGCAGTTTTAACTGCAATGTGTGACCACACCCTGTAATGGTCCAATAAAAGGTTTATTGGAAGACTGAATGACAAATAGTGGTAACAATAATAATAACAATAAGAACAGTAATGCAAGTGCCAGGTGACCTACATGGCGGTCAGAATGTTAGGGCTGCGGACAAGAAAAAAAGGGGGAGAGGCACCCATGGCTTTGCGGAGTCGTTGTGAAGGTAATTCTAGTTCAAGGGGAAAAGTGAGAGTACGATGGGCGTCAGGGGTTGGCAGAGAGCCAGTTATTGAGCGAGTCTGAGTTTCTCCTCTGGGTCCTTTTAGACCAGGTGGAGAAATAAGCCTCCATCCGGTCCTTACAAAAAAAACATACTTCAGTGAACAAAGCTGTGTGTGGTGTCATTTTTTGCAACTTTTGATATTGTTTTCAATGCTATCATGTTTTAGGACTGTATGCTTTTTTTTAATCACTTTTTATAGAATATTTTATATTTTGCATAATCAAAAAAGAGTGGCATTATCGACTTTGCCCAGTTAAAAGTGGCATTTTACATTATGGGGTTAAACATTGCCGATCTCAGCCAACATGGTGCCACCCGCATTCCGCCACTTTTATGGCGGCGATCATCTGGCTAGCACTGATTTGCTGCTTAGCCTGTGAGCCCTTTCCAATCACCCGCAGCCGACGATTGACATACTTCTACATAACACATCGGTAAGGGGTTAAAAAATATTTTATTAAAATAAACACTCCCCAATGCATCCCTGTTAGCCATTTTATTAAAAAGACTCAAGGGAATATGAGGCATAAACACTGAGAGTACGTAGGACAGCATCAACACAGTGTTCTGTCCATACATAGTGACAGGTCTAATGTTCTTCTTCTGATCCTTTATATCTGGTGACAGGATTATCCTGCAGATGAGATGAATATATGTGTCTTTATTTGGTGTTAAATCACCTCTTCGTGTTATGAAGCAGTGATAGTGGCCAGAGCTCCGGATCCCTGCATAGATCTAGAAAGGAATAATAGAGGTATCTACCTGCAGCCACCACTTGGAGGTGCATTGTACTTTCTCTGCCTAACAGCTCCAGCCTCCAGCCTTGTGTATGTAGCCTTAGACTGCTTGGCCTTGTTTAAGTTGATGATAATGAGTGTAAGCTCCCATATTTTATGGCTTGAGCTGCCATTCCCTTTTTATGTAATAATAATATGGTAATAATAATACATTTTAATTCCATTTATGTATGTAAAGTCCTAATAATAAACAAAGATGTATATGGGACTACATATATGGTGCATTGATTGAAATGTGTGAAGTGGCTCTACCTTTGAGGCTTATTGCCAATACATTATAAAAGTGCATATGAATCCAAAAAAGAAACTGTAAGGCTATAGAAACATACAAATTAGTGCATCATAGTACGTTTACCCTATATAGAACAAAGAGGGGCCCAAACACCAACTTTGGGATACTACATGCTGTTTATGTAAGCCAATGTATGCCACATAACTAAACCTGGAAAATCATTCACTCCTCTTTAGTGTAATTTAACCTATTTACTACTCAGGAGATGCCACTCTAATACCAGGTTGGAATTCTGCATGTGGATATTCATGGATCTGCCTGTAATTCTGGTCAAATGTGCCGCGGAACAATGAGAACTGTAGTTCCTAAAAATTAACACAGGACGGCAGCATAATTTTCTTTTACTCTTCAATACATTTTTTATTCACATATACTGTTTTTGTGGGTACATATGGCCTTATGTTGTATTTACAGTGGGTACAGAAAGTATTCAGACCCCTTTACATTTTCACTCTTTGTTTTATTGCAGCCAATTGGTAAGATCAAAAAAGTTATTTTATTTTGCACATTAATGTACACTCTGCACCAGAGTGCGGGCATACCACTGTGTGCTGGAGGTGAGGAGGAGGTGACCCCTCCTTCCTCCATAGGAAATAGCGGCACACGGCCGCACATCCGCCGAAAGATAGAGCTTGTGGCACCGGATCCCCGCCGTGCCGCTATTGCCGTCTATGGGGACATACATGCGGCCGCAAATTTGCGGCCGCATGTACAGCCCCGCAGACGGCAGTGTGAATGAACCCTTATCTGTCTAAAGCTCCTTTGTGTGAAGGCAATATTTTGACTTAATAGAGCTAACACAAGGTCAATTAGTCTGAGAAACAAGGCCTCAGAGAAGAAATAGTTAACCTTTTCGGAGAATGTCCTGGTAAAGTTCATTATAGCCAATAGCATTGCAGTATACTATCTCCTTGTCACGCCCCCATTTCATGATGATTTTGTGTTCTATACATGCGATTGGATGTGAATAAGGGCCGTTTTTGGGACGTTTTTAGTTTTTTTTAAAGCGGATGCCTTTCAAGAGAAATGTAAATAATTTTACTAATCTATTAAACAAGAAAAACTTAAATATTTTTAATGGTCACAAGAGTTTAGACACTCTCTGCGGTGACACTCATATTTAAAGGGGTTTGTTTGCCCATGAAAGAAAATTCAATCCCATAGTGATGTTTACACAATATAAATCATTTTAATCCCCTACTATTTTATTCAGCCTTATTGCTGTTTTAGAACCTATCACTCCCAAGGCTGGTCAGTGTAATATTGAAGAGTGTGCACGGGGACTCTATAAGCAGACACATTATGATCGATCTTATGTTATGTGAGATGCTGTGTGATGACAATGTGGTTAGATTATCAGAGTCCAGGTTTATATACACTTTCATTCAGCTTCTGAACATTCACCATTATCTGACACATAGAATAAGAGATGAGACAGATCAGAGATGAGAGATGATGAGATCCATGAGATGCATATTACACATGACACATACTGTCAGATCTTCTGTGCATCCCCCTCCCCTGGATAAATATCTTATCTGTCTCCTCATACGTCGCAGGCAGGAAGTCTCTGTGTGAACTCATCCTAGAATGCAATGGTGGGGGCATGAGGCAGGGAGCAGCGAAAAACTAAGTGCAGCGTCAGACAGAAGAACAATCTGTCTAACAACAGATACAGGGTCAGGTCCAGGGCTATCCAAAAAAGATGTCTGGTAGAGATGGTGGATCTCTGTACTCAGGGCCTAGTTTTAAGCCTTTGCATCAGCAGAGGTGTTGCATATTTGTATTATAAAATTATATTGATATTTTGATGACACAGAGTTATATCTGGCTTTGTAGCTATACATAACACCCAGTCCCGGGCTGAGGCCAAATAGCTTCAACTTAAAAAGAAAACTGTATACTTACCTTCAGCTCGCAGCAGCACAGTCTGCTTCTATTATTGCCTGCGCGTATACACTATGAGGCGGAAGTGTAGCAGGTGCATGACGTTATAATACGTGTGCGCAGGCAGGAAGAAGAAGATGGAGCCGAGTGGAGATTGGCAGTATATGGGGATTTTCAACATCATCTATTACAATGTGCAAATCATTAATAGGGTTAACACCACCAATCGCGGGTGTTACCAGTGGGTGTTTATTGCAATTTGCAGCAAGCTGACCCGCAGCCAACACATAATTTAATAATGCGTCATTCATCGCTAAGGGGTTGTTGTGGAAGGGAAACTGTGGACATTTCTTTATGCCCTTAAAGTCCCGACCATTTTCCTTTGTTGCGTTTCCATTTTTCAATCCCAATATTTAAAAAGCCATAATTTTTTTATTTTTCTGTTTACGGAGCTTTAGGAGGGCTTGTTTTCTGTGTAACAAATTGTACTTGCTAGTGACAGCATTTTATATTCCATGCTGTGCACTGACAATCTGGAAAAAATTTCCAAACATGATTTTATAGTAGAAAAATGCGCACGTGCCAGCTTTAGAAAATTTAAAAGGACAACCTGCCGGATCTTTGTGCCTAAGAGAAAGCTTTGTTCCTATGCCTTATGCCAGAGGTAGGGAACCTATGGCTCGGGAGCCAGATGTGGCTCTTTTGATGGCTGCATCTGGCTCTCAGACAAATCATTGATTAATAGTGATTGGCAGTGTGTACAACTAAGACCAACACAGAGATGACCACTGGATGCAGGCTGGGATGTTACCACTGCCTGCGTGCTTTGTGTGACCGAGGTGCCATCACCGCATCGTTGTTTAGGTGAAAGCTCCTGTGTCAGAGAAGAGTAGCAACCACTCCTCTCTATGACCCAGACGCCATTGCCTAAGCAACTATGGCAGCGGCACCTAGGTCATAGAGGAGAGCGCGGGAGTGATGATAAACCACTGAAGGGAGAGTAGGTAGGTGAGTATTCCCTTTTTTTTTGCTGTGACTACCTATCTACTGGGGGCATGTGCTGGTGCTACCTATCCACTGGGGGAAAGTATGTGCTGGCACTACCTATCTACTGGGGGGCATGTGCTGTGGCTACCTATCTACAGGGGGGGGCATGTGCTGTGAATACCTATCTACTGAGTGGAAGTGTCTGGGCTACCTTTCTACTGGGGGCATGTGCTGGGGCTAAATATCTACTGGGGGAATGTGCTGTGACTACCTATGTACTGGGAGGCATGTGCTTTGACTACCTATCAACTGGGGTCTGGGGGCATGTGATGGGGCTACCTTTGTACTGGGAGGTATTTGCTGTGGATTCCTATCTACCTTGGGCATGTGCTGTGGCTACCTATCTATTGGGGAGCATGTGCTCTGGCTACCTTTCTACTGGGGGCATGTACATATTGTATGGCTCTCACAGAATTACATTTTAAAATATGTGGTGGTCATGGCTCTCTCAGCCAAAAAGGTTCCTGACCCCTGCCCTATGCTGTTATTGTGATTTCCTGTTGTGACCCCTGTTCCGTTCCTACCTACACTCCTCTGCTGCCTGCCTTGACCTATTGCTAAGTTTTGCTATTGCCTGTTCCCGACTACGATTCTGCTTAACGTCTGTGTACCTTGCCTTGGCCGCCACCACGGACAAAGCCAAAGCCCAGTGGGTCCTCTACCCCTGGAGCCTGACATGCAGCTAACACCGATCATTTATGAAGAGGGTTCATCCCATGAGCCCTCTTCATAGATCCCTAACGGCATAAGAATGTACAGGAACGTCCTAATACGTTAAGGGGTTAAGGTTGCTTTGAACTAACTTTTGCTTATTCCACCCGGGAAAACAAATTTGCAGATTTAATTGCTTGCAAGACAACAATTTACAGATAATTTTTTTTTCTTTTGTACATTCATGCTTCAGGTATAGGCAGGGTATCTATAAGTGACAAGATTCACTGTGTTTCTTTTTTATACTTTTATATTCACATATTGCACAACATCATTAGTACATTTTACAGATAGTAAGTACAAAAAAGTCAATTAATGAATGTACGTAACTAAAATGTGAAGCAGATATTCTTGTGTTCGAGGTAGAGCCGGTAGCATCACTGTCAACGCTTTGGTGGTCCACTCCCCAACTCAAGCATCAGGTTTATATAACCATCTGTTCACAGGTGCATCTCTGTGCTGTCTCTTCTTAGTTTACTTATTATCTATTGCATTGTCCAAAAATTTGGTTTTGTATCAACATTTAATATGTACAAATTCAATTTTGTAATTGACTTTTATAGTTTCTATGAACATATGAAGTTGAAGAGGTTTTTTTGTGAATCTAAGGGACAAAAACAAACACCATTGCTTGAAATTCCTCACAAACTATTATACTGCGCTGCTTTAGAGAATCTAACCAAACCAGAAAAGCAAGCAATGAAAATAAAAAAAAAAAACAAAGAGAGGACAAAGTAATCATTGTAGTGGAGTTGGTACCAATGGCGGATCTTCATATTGGCAGTATGGACGGGTGCCCATATGAAGAACCACCATCAGTCTTAAAAAAAAAATAAATAAATAAAAAATATCTTTACTCAATTTCTGGCTTCTTCTCTCAGACCCTGCGGCCCCGTCTTCTGCTCTTCCGGCCCGGGCGCATCACTATGACACGGCGGTGTCACGGCCATGTAACATCATAGTGTACTCACCGCAGGGGCCCTTACACTATGACGTCATGCGGCCATGACAAGGCCGCATCATAGTGATCCGCCTGGGCCGGAAGAGGTGAAGACGGAGCTGCGAGAAGAAAACGGAACCACGGGGCAGGGGAGAAGCCGGTAGGTGATTTTTTTTTTTTTTTCAAGAGGGCCCTTCTGTGGACATTACATTAAAATGGGGAACTGGGTGGACATTTTATTAAAGAGGGCCATCTGAGATGGATATGTGGTTAAAGGGAAAATCTGGGGTGGAAAATTCATTAAAGGGGACAACCTGGGGTGGACATTTCATTAAAGGGGCATCTGGGGTGAATATTTCATTAAAGGAGGACATCTGCTGTGGATATTTCAGTAAAGGGACATCGGCTGTGGACATTCCAGTTGTGGACATTTCATAAAAGGGGGCATCGGCTGTGGACATTTCATGAAAGGGGGAATGGCAAAGGACATTTCACTAAAGCGGGACATCTAGGGTGGATATTTTAGTAAAGGGGGCATCTGCTGTGGACATTTCATTAAAGGATGCATCTGCTGTGGACATTTCATTAAAGGATGCATCTGGGGTGAACATTTCATTAAAAGAGGGCATCTCGGGGGACATTTCATTAAAACGGGGCATCTGGGGTAGACATTTCATTAAAAGGGGGCATCTGGGGTACACACTTCATTAAAGGGGGGCATCTGGGGCGCACATTTCATTGAAGGTGGGCATCTGGGGCTGACATTTCATTGAAGGGGGGCATCTGGGGTGGATATTTCATTAAAAGGGGACAGTAGCCTGGTCGAAGAGTTTCATGCAGTTAGGGAATGTGATTGGCTTTCCTGAATAGATGGGTTATAGGAGGATCATTAAATTACTTTCATGAACAGTAGAAGATTAAGGATATAGAGTAGTACTTAAGTCCTAACATCCGGGCACATGTTGGCTTGGACCCTGAGACATGATAAACAGGGCCGGGACAAGGTATTTTGTAAGTCCACTCTGTAAAATGGTTGCAAAAAGGTGGCAGAAAGGTGGTAAAAAGGAGTGGTGGCGAATCTATGGCATGAGTGGGCACCCATGCCTTCACCCCAGCGCAGAGTTTTCCAAACAGGACTGAAGGCCTCTTGTACTCCCAGGCAGCCCAGGACCCTGAAAGGAAGTTACAATGATAATCTGAACTTCTCCTTCTTTTTACTTTAATGGTGTACTCTGGTGCCTATAGGGCAGTGGTGGCGAACCTATGGCACGGGTGCCAGAGGTGGCACTCTGAGCCCTCTCAGTGGGCCCTCTGCTGCCCCAGCACAGAATTCACCAGACAGGACTTGAGGGATCCTTCTGCAGGCCCAGTGTTGAGATGTGGGGTCTTCTGGCCGTTAAAAAAAAATAAATCTTTACTCAGGCTTCAGGTCCAAAGAAAAGGCTTGCATTTATTTGCACAAAAATAAAATGTACAGAACAAAAATGCTGATAATTCAGGGGATAGATTGCAGCTACCTTGGAACAAGCAGCTCCCCTGTGGTCAGATCAGACACTCTGACCTAGAGACCATCCATGTACACACAGGTGTCATTAAATACCCAACTATTTCCCTTGAGTTTTAAAGGGATACACCCCTGGGTTGCACCTTTAACAACAAACATCACACAAAGATATATTTCTTACTTAATATACATAATGCCACAATACAATATAATACACAATATAAAAATAAAAGGGGAGTTTACAATATACACAAAGTAACCAAAGTTAGAAATGCAAACATAAACCACATGGCTTCAGCTCAGCATCACCTGGCAGTAATCAGATGCAGCTATATAACCCCAGCTCACCCTCTGCTCAGGTTTTGCACACACAGGTAAGATCAGGTAATGCTGAGTGGTGGCTGCTGAACTGGTTTGTCTGGTGAAACAATAGTGGACAGAGACAAAGGTTTGCTGGCCAGCAGGAGGAGAAAAAGAAGAAAAGTTACAAACACACAGAGAAGACAAACAGTTCACCATTCACCCCTCAACATTCCTCCCTGCTTAAGTGGAAGCTTGCCCTTCCACAAAGTAGTTCTCTTGGACTTGGGTACCAAATCGGGATAAGTGATCGGCATTCTTATGCCGACTCCCTGGTTTGTACTGTACCAAGAACCGGTAAGGCTGTAAGCCCAAGTACCAACGTGTTAGACGAGCATTGTTACCCTTCATTGTATTCAACCAAAATAAAGGATGATGGTCAGAAATTAACACAAATTCTTTACCCAATAGATAATAACGTAGACTTTCTATGGCCCATTTTATGGCTAAACATTCCTTTTCTATTGTAGAATAGTTTAGTTCTCTGGGGAACAGTTTTCTGCTAATATACAGAATTGGATGTTCTTCTCCATCCTGCATTTGGCAGAGAACAGCCCCGATACCCCTTTCTGAGGCATCAACCTGGACTTGAAATGGCAGAGTAAAATTCGGGTTATTTAATACAGGTGCACTACACAATTTCTCTTTTAAAGTATTAAATGCTTTTTCACACTCAGGTGTCCATTCCACAAGGTTCTTTTTTGTTTTCTTTGTAAGATCACTTAAAGGGGCGGCTAAATCAGAAAAATTTGGAATAAATCGGCGGTAATAGCCAGCCAGCCCTAAAAATGACCTCACTTCCTTCTTTGTTTTTGGAGTTGGGGCATCCTTTACAGCTGTGATTTTTGAAATTTCTGGTTTAATTTTCCCACCACCTACAATGTATCCAAGATAAGAGGTTTCTTTCTGAGCTATGGTACATTTTGTTGGATTGATTGTAAGTCCAGCTTTAGCCAAGGCTGAGATGACATTTTCCAGATGCAAAAGATGAGACTTCCAATCAGAACTAAAGACAATGACATCATCAAGGTAAGCGGCACAGTATGAGGAGTGTGGTCTGATTACTGTATCCATTAGCCTTTGGAATGTAGCAGGGGCATTATGGAGGCCAAATGGCATACAGGTAAACTGAAACAAGCCCTGTGGGGTGGCAAAAGCTGTTTTTTCACGGGAATTACCTTCAAGTGGTATCTGCCAATAGCCCTTAGTCAGATCAAATGTAGATATATACTGGGCTTTTCCCAAGCTACTTATTAGGTCATCAATATGGGGCATAGGGTAGCTGTCAAATTTTGAGATCTGATTGAGTTTTCTAAAATCAATACAGAATCTAATGTCCCCATTTTTCTTGGGTACAACAACAATGGGGGAGCACCAAGGACTGCAGGATGGTTCAATGACCCCTAATTTTAGCATGTTTTGAACTTCCATGTCCATCACAGGCTTCAGTTTTTCAGGCACCCTGTAGGGTTTCTGACGTATTGGTTTGGCATCACCAGTGTCAATCACATGTTGGACTAACTTGGTGTGACCTGGTGTAGAGACAAAGGTGTGTTCATGCTTCTGCAACAAATGGTCTAAGTCTTTATTCTGGTCATCAGAAAGTTCACTTCCCCTCTGAATATCAGAGACATGAGAACTAACGGGGGACAGAATAGAATAAGCCTGATCAAGAAGATTTGGATGACATTCTGAAAGAATTGTACAGGCCACATTTGGTCTATCAACCCATTTTTTAAGTAGATTGGCATGGAAGATTTTCTTTTCCTGAACCCTGCCAGGCATAAAAATCTCATAATCTACTGGACCAGTTTGACGCAAGACATCAAAGGGTCCCTGCCACCTTGCTAGCAATTTGTTATCAGATGTTGGCAGTAACAGTAGAACCTTATCCCCGGGTATTAAACATTTATCTTTAGCATTTTTATCATACCATTGTTTCATGTGGGATTGTGCATCTGTAACATTGACCTTCACAAACTCTGCTAACTCGGCAAGTTTGTCCCTCATTGAGATGACATACTCCACTAAGGTTTTTTGGTCTGGGCTAGGGTTTTCCCAGTGTTCTTTGATCACATCCAGTGGTCCCCTTGGTCTTCTACCATAGAGTAACTCAAAGGGAGAAAAACCAGTGGATGCCTGTGGAACCTCTCTATAGGCAAACAAAACATATGGGAGCAACTGATCCCATTGTTTTGGATATTGTTCCACAAACTTGCAAAGCATTCTTTTAAGCGTCTGGTTGAAGCGCTCCACCAAGCCATCTGTTTGTGGATGATAGGGAGCAGTTCTTACTGCCTGGATTCCTAAAAGCTGATGGATTTGCTTCATTAAGTTGGACTGAAAATTTGAACCTTGGTCTGTTAGAATTGTGTGAGGAATACCCATCTGACTGAAAAACTTCATCAGTTCCTCTGCAATTCTTTTTGTGGTGATAGTTCTTAAGGGAATAGCCTCTGGATAGCGAGTCATGTAATCACTTATAACTAAAATATATTGGTTACCTTTTTTACTTTTTTCAAGAGGACCAACTATATCCAGAGCTATTCTTTCAAAGGGAGTATCAACCACAGGTACAGGGATTAGCTTACATTTTTTGTTACCTGGGGAAACAAACTGACATTCAGGACAAGAGTCACAAAAACTGGCAACATCTGCATGTACTTTAGGCCAAAAGAATCGAGTTAGTATCCTTGACAGTGTTTTATTCCTACCCAGGTGTCCCGATAGCGGTATACTATGAGATACTTTCAGAATTGACTCCCTGTATTCAGAGGGAACCACAAGTTGCCATACTTTTTCTTTTGTCTTTGGATGCTCACAAACCCTATACAAGAGGTCATTTTTTAAAGTGTACATAGGAAACTGTTTGGGTTCCCCTTCATTTTTAACCTGAGAAAATGCTGAAGCAAGGGTGCCATCTTGTTTTTGTTTAACGGACATATTTTCCCACTTTAGGGATCCTTTTTCTAAGAGAGAATGCGCAGACCGCCATTTCGCACGAGAAAGGCGCATTTCTCTCCTAGAAAGGTGACCTTTGCCACTACCATGGAAAACATCATCGTGCAATGGAAATATGTCACCCAGAGATTCTGCATCAGACACCTTTTTAACTTGAGACCTTGTGGTCACAGCAGAAGTTACACTGTCACTTTTAATCATGCTACAAAAACCAGGTAGGTCTTGGCCCAAAACCACAGGATATGGCAATTTTGGGACAATTCCCATTTCTAAAGACACTTCTACATCAGCTATTTGTATAGGTATCACAGTTTTAGGGTACATCTTTTTATCACCATGCACACAGGTTAGGAACAAATGACCTGTAGTATTAGCAGAGTCCACCAAGTCTGATCTTATCAGAGACTGCTGGCTCCCAGTATCAATCAGTGCAGTCACAGTCTGGGAGTTAACAGTAACAGGTTGTAAATAGTCTCTCACATGTCCAACACAATTTGCTGCAGACCCTTTAACTTTTTTGCTAGCTATATTGGTACAGTCTTTAGCATAATGTCCAGCTTTACCACAGGCAAAGCAAGTAAGGTCTTTATGCTGACCTTTAGATTTTACAGTCTCATGTTTTGGCTTATCAGTGATAGTATTGAAAGAAGGTCTTACCACACTTGGCTTCTGGACCAGTCCTTTCCTTGCAAGCAGATAATTTTCAGCGAGTGTCACAGCTTGCTCACCACTATCAGGCTGATGTTCCTTTACCCATATTCGCATTGGTGTAGGAAGAACCTCCAGAAACTGTTCAAGGATGATGGTCTCCAACACCTGCTGGACAGTCTTGCCCTCTGGGGGAATCCACTTGGAACATAGTTCACTCAGCTGGGTGTAGGCCTCTCTAGGTCCATCTTTATCTTGGTAACTGTAGGTCCGGAATTTTTGGCGAAAGGTTTCTGTATGTATGTTGTATCGTCTTAAAATTGCAGTTTTGACTTTTTTATAATTTTCAGCGTCATCAGTCCTCATCTGGCTATATGCCTGCTGTGCTTTGCTGGTGAGGAATGGCACTAAATGAAGGACCCATTGATCTTCAGGCCACTTGTTTGCTTGAGCCACTCTTTCAAATACTTTTAGATATGACTCTATATCATCAGTCTCTGTTAGCTTGGTCAGCTTTAATTTTGTGGCAGGAGAAAGATTTTGCTGCATGGCTTGTAGTGCCTGGATAAACTGTTCATCTCTCCTTGCTCTTTCCACCTCTTGTTGCTTGATGTCAATTCTGCGTTGCTCCTCCTCCTTGTCTCGCCTCCATTGCTCTTTTTCACGGTAGAATTTTTCCTCCTCTTTTCTACGTTGATCACTTAACTCTTGGCGCTGGACCAACCATACAAGGAGTTCCTCCATGCTTTTTGGAGCAGTTGCACTCACTGGTGGATCAGTACCAGCTGCAGCGCCCTCCTCTGGAATCACAGGTTTGCATACCTCTGGCTGGGTGCTCTCCATCTCCAATACAGGAACTGCTTTTGCCTTTTGGCGAGATCCTTCTACCAGTTTGGGATTTGCATTCCCTGTCTGCAAATTTGCAATTCAGTCGAAGCTGGTGGAAGGAGACCTAGCTGCTGTGAATGCAGCAGAGGTTTGAGATTAAAAAGAAAATCAGAAAGAAAGGAGGGAGGATGATAAGTGAAAGAAAGAAGTTCTTTGTTCTGATAAAGGAGGGAGGATGATAAGTGAAAGAAAGAAGTTCTTTGTTCTGATGTTACTATGTTTTTAGTGTTTCCTTGTAATATACCGTAAATACTCCAGTATAAGCCGACCCAAGTATAAGCCGAGGCCCCTAAGTTTACCACAAAAACCTGGTAAAACCTATATATTTTTTACTCGAGTATAAGCCGAGTTTGGGTTTTCAGCACA
>CM033646.1:109239943-109448842 GCA_019512145.1 Engystomops pustulosus | reverse complement strand
AAAGGAGGGAGGATGATAAGTGAAAGAAAGAAGTTCTTTGTTCTGATATTACTATGTTTTTAGTGTTTCCTTGTAATATAAATTTATTTCTGTACTAATTTAATAATTTCCAAAATGCCATTGCATGTTTTAGGTGTTACTTAGAAGGTAGATCTGATGGTAGGTTCCTCCTAACACCCTAAACTATCTTTCCCTAATCCTATAACACTTCTTAACCTGATCTAAACATTGTCTAACTAATACACAAATTTTTGGCAGAGGCTAATGGGGCATGGAGTAGTCTCACCGTGCTGTGGGAGCAAAGGCTACTTTGTGCCACAGTAGTTTATGCTGTCCCACACATTAACATATAGGGGCACATTTACTAAGGGTCTGAACGGTTTCGCCATTATTTCCGTTTTGCGATGAATTGCCCCGGGTTTTTGGCGCGTGCGATCTGATTGTGCCGCATTGGCGCTGGCGTGCATGTGACACAAATTGGGGGGCGTAGACGTCAGACAAGCTGACTGATTCGGACAAACCGCGGAATTTAAAAAGCAACTTGTGTTGCAAGATCAGCACTTACATGTACCGGGAAGAAGAAGGTGAACTCTGGGGGACCTCAGCGGGGGAAGCAACAGATGCAGGAAATTGGACGCATGATCTTATTGAATCACAGCAGACCCGAATCTTCGTCAGGTGTGGCAGTATATGGGGATTTTCCTCCTCATTCATTACAATGTGCTATCAGCACATTGTAATGAAGGGGTTAAAACGAAATAGCCCCGGGTCTTCGGAAGACCCGAGGCTACCATGGAGACGGATTGCCGCTCCCCAATGACGTCACGGGGAGCAACGATCCGAGGCAAAATGGCAGAGCCCATGCGCCGCTATCTTTTTGAGGCTGCCGGCAGCGCCCGTGAGCCCTCTCCATGCAGCGGGATCCGAAAATGGGGCAAGTGTCTGCTTTCAGAAAATATGTGGTTTGTTGGGTTAACTTTAATTCCTTTTGCTGTAATTTCGATTTTAATTTTAAACCTCAAAATTTAAAAAATTGCTCTGATCCATACCGCAACAAAATATACAGAAATGTCTGGCAGTGAAAGGGTTAATACCCCTTGGTTGAATTCCCGGATGTAGATGCTTATCATCTATCTCCTGTCTATATATCTATCTGTCTAGTTATCCAAGAAAAAAATGAGACTGCACTCCAAGGTAAAATGTGAAAAAACGGATGGGAGCTTTATTAGCCCAAGTGCAACGTTTCAGACCCTGTTCAGGATCCTTTTTCAAGCCTTGAAAAAGGATCCTGAACAGGGTCTGAAACGTTGCACTTGGGCTAATAAAGCTCCCATCCGTTTTTTTCACATTTACCTTGAACAGGAGATTGAGAACCTCTGGGACATTTTCGACATTCTGTGCTTCCGGAACTCCCCGGACTCTGATGTTGTTTCTGCGACCTCGATTATCAAGGTCTTCCACATGCGACTGTAGATCTTGAATTTTCTCTGATTGCTCTAAGAGGCGGGAGTGGAGAGTGTTCACTACTCTTCTAGAGGAAGCATGGTCATCTTCTAGTTGATCCACCCTGTTAGCTATTGCTGTTAGGTCTTGTCGCATTTCAGCTATAGCCGACCTGCATGTGTCCTTAACTTCAAGTATCAGCGCCTGAAAATCCTGTTTAGTGGGTAACTGATGCACATGAGACCACCAATCTGCAGGCGGATGTCGCTGTGGACCTGATAGTGAAGATTGATGCGATTCTGGAGACCAGTCTCCGGGACCCAGTTGGGGTCTTAAGGCAGGGGGTGTATTAGCATAATCCATATCTTCCAATTCCCTATTAGAGGGACTCTGCGTATGGTAGTATTGTGGCCTCTGTGGAAGAGGGGAAGCTGCAGTAGGGTCAGATGATAAGGCCTGGTGACTAGGGCTTGGCTGCAGGCATGTAGCTCCTGCTGGTGTGGCTAGGTCAATGAGCAGGGGCAGCTCCCCTGTATGACCCCCCTCAGATAGGGATAAAGAGCTCTGGGCCGGAGGGTGTACCTTAGGAGGGCCGTTCTCCCACTGCCCTCTGCTGTCTCTGGCTGCTCCCCGCTTCTCCGTCTGATCCCCGGGGTGCAGGGCCGCTGTGACAGGTAGAGGCGGATCCTCTGTGTCCGCGTGTAGCGGGGCCTCTGCGCTCGGCGCCATCTTGGGTCCGGCGCGTGTCTCCCGGACCACATATTCGTCCAGTGTGCGGGGAGCAGGAGTGCCGGAGCGGTCCGGCGAGGCTCCCTGTGCCTTGCCACGGCGGCGGTTCCCCATGTGGCGGCGGTTCAGGGCCGCTGTGAGTGCTTTTTAAGCAGAAAAAAAGCCCGGGTGGACGGAGCTCCTGTCTCAGACGTCCGTCCTGGTCTGCATCCGGACACGCCCCCCTTAAGGCCGTGTTTTAACTAGCTAGAAAGCTAGTATGGAATGATCCTGAAGGATTGCTGTGCTGAAGATATATGAGGTGACCTACATTTGTATGGTCTCTGAACATAACCCATACAAACAAACAAAGATAAGCTTTAGGTCCTTAGAAAGGGTACAGTAGTGAAGTCAGAAATCCTGTGTTTGAAGGTATCACATACTTGGATATTGTATATGTTCACAGTGGCATAACTCGGAGAGACAGGGCCCCCTAGCAGGCTACTGCATGGGGCCGCCCTTCCCATTTAAAAAATATACATATTAGTATACTCACACATGCGAGTTACAATCACATATAAATACACTCATGTGCACACACAGCATATACACACACATACAGTGCCATATGCAACATACTCACATACAGGGGCAGATTTATCAAGCAGTCTGAAAGTCAGAATATTTCCAATTGCCCATGGCAACCAATCACAGCTCCCCTTTAAAATATTCATGAGCACTGGTGAAATGAAAGCTGAGCTGTGATTGGTTGCCATGGGCAACTGGAAATATTCTGACTTTCAGACTGCTTGATAAATCTGCCCCACAGTGTACACAGACACCATATGAACATCACAGATACTGCATATATACATCACAGTATATGTTATATACATATTATGCTGGACATATAATGGTGCACATCCTCCATTCTTTATTGTGTAAGGTCGGTTGACAGGGCCCCCTGACACTGCGGGCTCCATAGCGGCTGCTACCGCTGTAGTTACGCCCCTGTATGTTCATTTTTTCAATCCCGCTTATGGAATAGGGGAGAAGCTCTTTCTGCTCCCAGCCAATCAGATCTTTTCGTCTGCTGCTCTCTCCCCCTCTCCCACTATACAGTCTGAAGCTTCCTATTTTATTGTCATGTATTTCATGTTTTAATACTTTTATGCAGGGCCGGATTAAGGTTGGTGGGGGCCCCTGGGCGCAAAATCTGGTGGAGGCCCCCACTGTGTGCAGCGTGCATACACGTCTTCCTGCACACTATCCACGCAGTAACACCGCTACATACAGCCGCCTGATCCCCAGTAATACATCTATATACAGCCGCCTCGCCCCCAGTAACACAGCTACATACAGCCGCCTCACCCCCAGTCACTCAGCTACATACAGCCGCCTCACCCCCAGTAACACAGCTACATACAGCCGCCTCGCCATATGTCCCTGTTGCATCTGAGCCACCGATATATGTCCCTGTTGCATAGGAGCCACCGATATATGTCCCTGTTGCATAGGAGCCACCGATATATGTCCCTGTTGCATCGGAGCCACCGATATATGTCCCTGTTGCACCGGAGTGATCGATATATGTCCCTCTTGAACTGGAGCCACCACCAAATGCCCTTCCTGCATTGGAATCAATGACAAATGCCTCTCTTGACTTGATGTTTGGGGCAAAACTTCATCCTGTACACAGGCTTCCAGTAAACCTTCATTACCCACAGACATCTCTGGAACATGTTGTTCATGTGCAGATCCTTCTACTGGAACTTCTGGGTTTCCCTCAGTAGCTGCTTTCCAGTTTCTCAATGAGACAGGGTGTGGGAGGCACAAAAATAGTCTGCAAAATTTATAGGCCTTTGGGGAGGCATAATATAGGTTCAAAGCGAATTCCTTCATGAGGTTGGAATACTGAGTGACACTGTGACGCCGGTAGCCATTTTTTAGGTGTTGTGTGAAGAGAACCTGAGTGAGGCCACTGCAGTGCTCTGCGATTACCTGCTCTGGGTCTCTTTCCATCATGTTGTTTTTCCGCAAATCAACCAGCGTCTTCTTCAGGCCCTTGATCTTCACACCTTGGCGCAAGACTTGTTTCTGTAAGGTTTTGATCTTTCTTCTCATTTTAACAACTTTTGGGTCAGCAACAGGAGTGGGAACATCATTCTCTTTGTCACCAGACATAGCAGAGTATGCATGGTCAACAGGGATGTAATCAGCCAAGTTCTCACAGGGAGGTCTGGAAGGCTCATGCCTACTCATCCGATTTACTACAACTGTCTTGTCTGGTAAACAAGACACAGAGTCCTGATTCTTACCTGATGCTTCTTCTGTTTGGTTAACAACTGGTTGTTTAGTTTTCACCCTCTGCCCCTTTATTACTTCATCTTCGACTTTCTGCTGATCACCATGGGTTTGTGTCTCCATATTTTCACCCCCAGTTTCTTCTTCCTGCTCACAATGGTCCACTGTTGTCAACTTCACAAACTGCCCTTTAACTGTCTGCTTCCTATTTGGTGTTTCCTCCCAATTCTTCTTGTCAATCATTGCTGTTGCTCGCTTTCCTTCTCCTACTTGCTTCTTGCTTTGTATTATCTCCACACACTTCATTACTTCCACTCTCTGCTTCTCATTTATTGCCTCCTCCTGCGCTACCTGCTCAACCCCCTCCTGCCGCTCTACCTGCTCAACCCCCTCCGCTGCTCTACCTGCGATACCGCCTCCTGGTCCTCTACCTGCGATACCACCTCCTGCTGCTCCACCTGCGATACCTCCACTTGCTCCACTCCCTGTATTTCCATTATATGATCATTGACCTGTGCTTCTTCCTCTACCCTATTAGTTCGCTCCTCATGTCTTTCCTCCATTTGCACATCACTCTGTATTTCCATTTCCTCCTCATGGCTATAAGTCACAACAGACCCGCTTGGGGTCTCCTGTGTTGTAGTCTCGGAATTTAACTCCATGTTTTCCACATTGTCAATTGCCGCTTTCTTGGTATATTTTCTCTTTTTAGTCTTTCTCTTCCGTTGAATGGGATAAAGGGGAGTGGGCACTGCGTCCATGCGCAAGTATGGACAAGCTGCCCCAGGACGTATCATATAGTCTTTCTCTGTGAAGTGGTCGCTGCAGACTTTGCTGTGAATCGATGGTCTCCAATCATCTCTCTGGACAGCTTCAATCCACTTGGCAAGACGTTCTGGGTCTTTCATGGGAAACCTGCAAATTAAAATACACAGATTAAATCCTTTACATGATGTCTGTATTCTTTGCAGCAGTCTACTCAGCACATGTAGGATTGCAATGGCAGGTATCATCTATGCATATATCATCGTAGGATCCACCGCTAAGTAGAAGGGTCACAGCTTAATACCCCCTTCCCTCTACAATGACCTCTGCAGAAGTCACAGCAAACGTCTAAAAAACACAGGTAAAGTGACCACATACAGAAAATAAAATTAAAATCGACAAATCGGTACCTGTAGTGGTACCAGTGATCATTCAGGAAACCTGCAGTCTTCCTGTTATTACAATCTGTGAAAGGCTGTAAAGACTAAAAAGGCCTGAAACAAATCCTCTACATGTAAAGAATGTCGCCATTTACTTACAGAAAGCAGAGAGTTTTAAAGTACAACTGTAAAGAATAAAAACGGTTGCCTAACTATGACCTAAGCAAAAATAAGAAATTCTGCTAGCAGGGGTTTTACCTTGTCCAATCCAACCACCCCACTACCCAGGCTGCTCTCCGTCTATCTGTAACCATGGGAATCCGTACAGAACGGCAGAAGAGTTGGTGGAACTTGTTGGGAGGGGCAGTAGGAAAGGAGAGGAGTGATGTTACAAGCATGTGACACATACTCCAGGTGGTCCAATTATAAGCATGCTGTCCTGATTCATGTGAATGCCCTCAGTGCTCTGGCACAGGACCTTGAGTGATGCCACAAGGATGTGGCACATGCTTCAGGTCATCCAATTACAAACATGCTGTCTGGATCCATGTGAATACCCTCAGTGCTCTGGCCTCAGATGTCACAACTAGGAAGTGCTAGCCCCCTTCAGGAATAGCTGAATATGCTTAAATAAGACAGGCTGCTAGATATACCAAGCTGTATCTAAGGATAGGAAGAAGCCAGCAGCATGATACAGATATTGTTGGAATAGTTATCAAAGGCTCTCTATTTTTTGTCAATTTTACAGTAACTCTTTAAATTGGGGAGAAACTGGAATGCAAAGTCTGCATAACTTTCCATTATACTGGTTTACTGTCATCAACTGAACAGCCACATGTGATGAGTAAAGACACTTGAACTTGAAATTACCTGAAGAAGTGTTTCCCGCATCCCTTGTGCATGCGATTCTTGCACCCAAACATGGCGCACACCGTCATCTTTCCACTGCAGAGAAATGGTTGTAGATCTGGTAAATCTGTCACAGAACTAAAGGAAACCTACCATTTGATTTGTTGCATTATGAACCAAACATATCTTGAGAATGCTGTAGCTACACTGATGTACAAGCATATCTCGTTTAATCACTGAGCCGAGTAGTTTTACTGAGAAAACAATTATAAAATTCTGATAATAAGGCTTGGTGTTCTCCGTCAGCTCCATAGAGATTAATGGAGCAGGACAGTCATGCATTGCCGTCTGCACCACCAAGGATGAAGTCCGGCCTGATTCATGAAGATCGTGCGCCCGTGTTCCTGCATCCGTCGCTTCCCCGCCAAGGTCCGCTAGAGTTCCCCTTCTTCTTCCCTCTGCTTGTAAGTGCGTGTCTTGCGACACAATTCTAAATGTTAAATCCTGCGCGTTGTCCAAATCCATGGGGTTGTCCGACAGGCCGCCCCCTGATTTCTGTTGCATGCAAGCCGGCGCCGATGCGCCAAAATCCTATCGCGTGTGACACAATCCCTGGCGCGAGGCGACGCAAAATGGAAATCGTCGGGAAACCCGGCGAAAATGCTCTCCGCGGACCCTTAGTAAATGAGCCCCAATATGATCCATCTAGTTCTGTGTGGTCACTATATGGTTAGAATATCAGGGTACAGGCTTATATACACTTTCATCTATCTTCTGAACATTCACTAGTATCTGATAAATAGAAAGCGAAAGATCAGTGATGATGAGATCTATGAGATGCCTATTGCACACAATGACACAGTCAGCTCAGCTACATCATCTCTCCTACATCTGCTATTCCACAAACTTATCTGTCTGTAGCTTTGTACTCCTCACCTGCTCCCGACAGGAACTAGGTATAGTAAGTGTGATATGGCAAAGTATTACTAAAGTCAGTGTGATATGGGGGTACGGCAGAGTACAACTATAGTCAGTGTGATATGGGGGTACAAAACTATTACTATAGTCAGCGTGATATGCGGGTACAGCAGAGTATTACTATAGTCAGTGTGATATGGGAGTACAGCAGAGTATTACTATAGTCAGTGTGATATGGGGGTACGGCAGTGTATTACTATAGTCAGTGTGATATGGGGTGTACAAAGTATTACTATAGTCAGTGTGATATGGGGGTACGGCAGAGTATTACTATAGTCAGTGTGATATGGGTTACCAGCATAGGGTATTAGAATGGAAGAGTATTACTATAGTCAGTGTGATATGGGATACAGAGGATGTATTACTATAGTCAGTGTGATGGGGTACAGAGTATTACTATAGTCAGTGTGATATGGGGGTACACAAGAGTATTACTATAGTACAGGTAGTGATATGGGGGTACGAGCGTGTATACTATGGCAGGTGATATTGGGCACAAGATATTACAAGTCGAGTGTTGATATGGGGTACACTGAGTATTACTATAGTCAGTGTGATATGGGGGTACAACAGAGTATTACTATAGTCAGTGTGATATGGGGGTACAGCAGAGTATTACTATAGTCAGTATGATATTGGGATACGGCAGAGTATTACTATAGTCAGTGTAATACGGGGGTACAGCAGAGTATTACTATAGTCAGTGTGATATGGGGGTACAGCAGAGTATTACTATAGTCAGTAGTGATATGGGGGTACGGCAGTGTATTACTATAGTCAGTGTGATATGGGGGCACAAGAGTATTACAAGTCGAGTGTTGATATGGGGGTACAAGAGTATTACTATAGTCAGTGTGATATGGGGGTACAAGAGTATTACTATAGTCAGTGTGATATGGGGGTACAACAGAGTATTACTATAGTCAGTGTAATACGGGGGTACAGCAGAGTATTACTATAGTCAGTATGATATTGGGATACGGCAGAGTATTACCATAGACAGTGTGATGTGGATGTAATGTAGTTACTATAGCAGTATTACTCTTGCTATAGTGCCATATGTTGATAACATGCTGTGTACAGTGTCTTAGTCTCGCACATACCAGGGGCGGTCAGTATAGCCAATCTACTTCCAGGTGCAATGTCTGTCTTCTTTAATATGTCCGCCGCCACCTCCTAGCGCTCTCTAGTGTTAGTTGTCGTGTGTGTCAGGTGACCACGCATTGAAATCTCGCGAGAATTCCTAGTCTCGGCGAAACCATCTAGAGTCCCGCCCTTCATAACCTCTCGCGAGATCGTCCGGGATCTCCCTCTTTCTCTTGCCACCGCCGCCATGGTAAGTAGTGGTTCCGCGGTGCGGGGGCCAGAACCGAGAGAATGAGGCTGGAGGGGATCGCTCTCTATGCGGGATGGAAGGGGGACTTTGTTATGGTGGATGAATGGAAGCCTGGGAAGATACTGCGTGCTGATGTGCGGATGTGATGACGTGTGGAGAGCGGCATGTGCTCGAGGCCTGGGGAGGGAGGAGGCCATGCTGCCTCATGGCCCGGCATCCTGCACATCCGCACTATTGCTGGACACGGCGGGCACTAGTACCGTGCGTGGAGGGAAAGTGTGAACTGTAGCTGAGAGCAGGAGGCCTAGGGGTGTAGGTGGAATGGAGGGTTGGAGCCGCTTGTCTATTATGGCAGTACTGCTATGTATGTATTGCGTACATAAGTGTTTATAGTGAACTCATAGTGTGAGGTTGGGGTACAACATCAGGACTGTTGGTGTAGTTATTCCTGTTTCTTGGGGTGTCTTATGGCTGCAGCTTTGTATGTAAGGTTATGCACAGTGTAATATTGGGGTACATCTGGGTATGTTGTGATCTAGCTATGTGTGTAATATGGGAGTTAAGCAGTTGCTATAGAAGTCCATCCACGTTTCTCTGTGCAGACTGTCTACATTTCTATACACTCTTTTCTGTCACTGTCGCAGTTGACAAGTGACTGTCCCCTCCTTTTCTCTGTACTTTGTTTAGTCTTTGACTTATGCTCATTTGCAGGAATCATCCCTCCTGCTTATGTGTAAATACAACTCCCAATATTCTCTCAGGGCATAATACCCTGTTTCCCTGGAAATGAGATGCCCCCTATTGTGACATGGACGCAGTAATAGTTTATTCATGATGAATGGTATCAGTGGAATAAATTTCCCTTTGTGCTTATTAATGCTAGAATGATGTCCTGATTTTAATCTGTAGCAGCTTTACATGCAGTCACATGACCTCCACAGGGGTTTCTGAATTGGTGAGCAAACATTTAGGGGCATTTTTCAGTGATCACAAATGTGCCCTTCTCTGGGGGATGAATGAGTATCTTTAATTACATACTCCCTTGGTTGGCTTGTCAATGCCCATCAACTGGTCACCACCATTAGTTGGAATGTAAGGTAGTACTAGGGAAATCGGAACACTCACTCACTCATCCCCCCCCCATTTCATAGTTGGCTATATTTAATTGCCTGGAATTATGTTTTCTAGATCCATAAGAGAAGTCACTGTGGCTGGCCCATGCTCTAGTGCTGGAGTTCTTGGATGGCTACACTTGTTCGCTTGTCCCTGGCTCAGTGACCTCTAATGCTGACAATATCAATATTATCGTATTGTGGTTCTAGTATTCAATTGTTCTGCTTTATTCAACAGCCATCCAAACTAAGGAAGACTAGGAAGCTCCGTGGACACGTCAGCCATGGCCACGGCCGTATAGGTAAGTCGTGACATCAGGGGCTGTACCTAACATTGCAGTACATCTGCTTTTAACTTTTGAAACTCTTGATGTGGAAATGTGATATCACTAAAAATGTTAAGTAAACAGAAGCAGTTTTTCCTGTAACATGAGCTGTGATTGGTTAAATGGTTGCGTCTTGTTTCCATATCTTTTATAGAGTAAAGGATATTGCACATAGTTTGTAGTCTCCTGTGTTATAGATGATAGTGGAATTTGTGGACCCCTGCTTAAATTATGAAAGCATCACTTGACCAAGGTTTTTATTTCGTGTATATATATGATTTTTGTAGTGTTGCCTACAAGGAGCTGCTTTCTCACTTCCCACCTGGGAGTTTGCATACTTCTTACTGATGAAGGGAAGGGGGGCTTTGAGAAGACAGGAGATGGGTTTAATCTTTATCATTTCCTTTAATCCCCCGAGACTAGAGTCACATCCTGGTCAGGCCATGGTCTTGGTGTGCTAGAGTCCTCGGAGAGAAATGGCTGTGCTTTATTCACTGGCGTGCTCTCGCTGTGGCACGGCCAGTCACCAGCTCAGTGACACTTACTGGGACAAAACTTATGTTCTTACAAATATGACTGGGTGACTTTGTGTTAAAAGGCTAGTCTTAGCCACTGAATAGCTTTCATACTGCAGATTGTTTCTTGGAACAATTTTCAACTCGTTCTTTGATGCCTGCCGATCCTATATCGGTAAACTGGATGCAGTTCAGTATTGTGTGCAGCTACCCTTAATTGTAAAATCTATGAACGCTGCTTGTTTTATATTGGTTGATAAAAAAATAAAGAACCTTTCTTGTAGGCAGTGCCACACATTTCCATTTCTTGACTGGCATTGCAGCTATGCTCAATAAACAGCCTATGGACATTGGTGGTCCTGTTTTTAGAAGTTTCCATTTTTTGTAATCCGACTACCCCTCTAATGGCCTGTTTGGATATAAGCGTAAAGCAATATTTCTTTTGGATGGTCTTATCAGAGATCTTTTTGGATGCCACTAATGTCTTGTGACCTAATTTTAGCAATAATCACTATATAAAGATT
Organism: Engystomops pustulosus; assembly: GCA_019512145.1. Lineage (NCBI taxonomy): Eukaryota > Metazoa > Chordata > Amphibia > Anura > Leptodactylidae > Engystomops > Engystomops pustulosus. The sequence goes on along the minus strand of CM033646.1, from coordinate 109,437,602 downwards.
ATTATTATTAACCTCAACGCTCAGCGTCCGATATACCGGACGCTGAGCTCAGTGACTTAACGCTCAGCGTCCGATATATCGGACGCTGAGCCGATGCCGGTTCAGCTCAAGATTTGAGCCGAACCGACATCGGGAAACAAGGGGTGCCAGCTGTGACTGATAGCCGGCACCCCAGTGTAACACCCGCGATCGGAGTTGTCTCACGCGACCGCGGCATCTAACATGCATCTGGGGGGTCTTTCCCCCACGATCGCAACCCCCCCCGAATCATTTTCAGGGGGGCACCGATCATTGCTACGGTATCACTGGGGTCCGATCTGGACCCCGGTGTTACCTGCAGGAACTGCCGGTAAGATGGCGTCTATGATGTCATCTTACTGGCAGAGTGCCACCCTATGCAAGTGCATAGGCTGACACTGATAATGCCCTGCAATACATAAGTATTGCAGGGTATTATTATGAACAAGCAATCAGATTATTGCTTGTTCATTTCCCATGGTGGAAAAAGTAAAAAAAAAAAAAAATTATTCAATAAAAAAATAAAGTAATAAATCACCAAAAATGCCCAAAAGCCCCAAAACATATAAAGAGACATATAACTGAAAAAAAAAGTCTAAATCATAACACAAACCCCACATATATAGTATCACCGCGTCCGTAACAACCCGTAGAATAAAAATAAATAATTATTGAACCCGCACGATGAACGCCGTAAAAGAAAACTGTTATAAACCCTCCAAAAATTATGATTTTTAACCTATTCAATCCCACAAAAAATGCTATAAAAAGTGATCAAAAAAACATATGTACTCTAGAATGATACTGGTGCAAAGTACAAAGTGTCCCGCAAAAAACAAGCCATCAACCAGCTCCGTAGCCAAAAAAGTAACAAAGTTACGCCACTTGGAAGATGGCAATACAAAAATGATAGATTTTTCCCCACAATAGGGTTTTATTTTACAAATTTAGTAAAACGCAAGAAAATATATTCGTGTCTGGTATCCCCGTTATCGTATCGACCCATAGAATGAAGATAATATGATTATTAGTCTATACGGTGAACACCACAAAAAAAAGTAAAAAAAACAGAGAATTGATGCTTTTCTACTCCTGCTCTCAAAAAGAAGTTCCTAAATTTTCAACAATAGGTGATACCAACCCCAAAATGGTAACATTGGAAAAAGCATCTCATCCCGCAAAAAAAATGGCAACACATGGCCCCAATAACGCAAAAGCGAAAATTTTACAGCCTTCAAAAGAGGCCAATGAGGAAAGTAAAATCCTAGGGTGCTCCTTCCCTTCTGCGCCTCACTGTGTGCCCATAAAACAAGTCACGGCCACATGTGGGGGGTCTCTGTACTCGGGAGAAATTGTAGAACAAATTGTATGGTGGGTTTTGTATTTTTATCTTTTGGAAATGTGTAAATTTTAGAGCTAAATGAACGTATAACCAGCACAATTTGACTATTCTAAATTTCGTCTCCATTTTGATGTAATTACTATGAAGATCTCAAGGGGTTAACAATCTTCGTAAAATCTGTTTCTGATAGCTTGAGGGGTGCAGATTTGAAATTGGGTTGATTATATAGGGGGGTTTTGATGTTAAATATGTAATTTTTCATTCAAAACTGTATTTATCCCCAAAATAGTCAATTCTGAAAATCCGGAAAAGCGATATTCGATTTGTAAGCCGCGTGACATCAAAATAAATTATCCAGACATTTCAAAAATGGTGAAAATGTAAAGTAGACATATGGGAAATGTTATTCAGCAATTTATTTAGGTGGTAAATCTATCTGCCTGAAAACGCAATGATTTCAAAAATGGCAAATTTTTCAGAAAATTCATCATATTTTCTTTTTTTTTTGTAAATAAACGCAAAACTTATCAGCCAAAATTTACCACTAAAATGAAGTACAACATGTGGGTAAAAAACAATCTCAGAATCGTTTTGATAAGTAACAGTGTTCAAAAGTTATAACCATATAAAGCGACGCATGTCAGAATCCAAAAAATGGGACTGAGCCTTAAGCTGTAAAATGGCTGCGTCCTTAAGGGGTTAATAATCTGAGGAAGTTGGATCTCCCAGTGATTTCTGATGGTTTTCTGTTTTTCTTTTCTCTTCTAGGTAAACACAGGAAGCATCCTGGTGGTCGTGGTAATGCTGGTGGTATGCATCACCACAGAATCAACTTTGATAAATAGTAAGTAGAGTATTTTTTTTGTCTGCCATAAATGCCCAAATGATTTTTTTTATGCTAGTGATGAGCAGTTGCCATCTTAGACTTGGGAGTGTGGCTCCATTGTTTAGGAATCCTTGTGTATAACTTGAATAGCCTTTTGTTGTTTTTCAATTTTCCCCTATATTGAGCCCCTCAAACATGGGCATATGTTCTCCCAGTGTAATATTTAAAGGGGGAACTATCGTTAGGTTTCACTAGTTTTATTCTTCTATAACATAACCTTGGGTCACTGACGTGTGTCTTTCTTTCTCCAGCCACCCTGGTTACTTCGGTAAGGTCGGTATGAGACATTACCACTTGAAAAGGAACCAACAGTTCTGCCCAACAATTAACCTGGACAAACTGTGGACCCTGGTTAGTGAACAGACCAGGCTGACCCATGCCAAGAACCCTGAAGGCCCAGCACCAATCATTGATGCTGTGCATGCAGTAAGTTGGAACTAAATGCAAATATGCAGCTATTAACAAAAGGCTTTTTTTGTACTGTGAGCAGATGCTGCTCCTGTCCTCGAGTATTATACCTTATATATGCCTCTATGAATACTGTACTGGGCTCTTACAAACTGATTTTTATTTTATTTTTTTTTTGTATAGGGTTACTACAAAGTTCTTGGAAAAGGCAAACTCCCCAAACAGCCCGTTATTGTAAAGGCAAAATTCTTCAGCCGCAGAGCAGAGGAGAAAATCAAAGGAGTTGGTGGAGCCTGTGTGCTAGTAGCATAAACTGTGCACAGAAAACAATTAAACTTCCATTCTTTACTTCTTGTGGTCAGTTGTATTTTTCTTGAAAAAAAAATACCCATTGCGCATGTTAACTGTAGGCAAAGTTGCAAACAGCAATTCATAGTCTTAACTGGGAGGTACTCAAATATATCCGCCTTCACTCAATGAACCACCAAAAGGAATGAGTACCTGCAAGATTAATATTTCCCCCTTGCCACAACAGCCCACACAGCAAGGGTTGTATGCAGAACGCAGTTACCTGGTCCCCATTTGGGCTGGAGGTGGTTTGACAGCGGTGGAGTGCTATGATTGTCTGGTGGTCGCTTTCGCCCACATGGTGTTGGGGGAGAGATGGGTCTGGAGCTACTGTCTGTGTGCATGAACCTCTGGGTTGATATCGTACAGCGCCTTCCAGGTCATCATGCAGCAGAACCGTAATTGGGCATGGTTCTCGGGGTTACAGCCAATAATACGGGCTGACGAAAGCAAGAGGTGTGGGTCTGGCACCAGAATTGGAAGGAATGCTGACAGGAGGGTGCACTGGTGGTTGCCCTGTGACCATCTCTCAAAATCTTGGTGTTATGTTTGCACCAGGAATTCATCCATAGTAGATGGCAGCAGGAGAGCCCACCTGTAGGAATTCTGCAAGATTTTCCTTATTTTATGGCTAAGTTCAGTTTGGTAATTGTTTTGTTTGGACATCTGTAGGTTCAAGGGAATGTTGAACCAAGGAAAGTGGTCAATAAGACTCCCTACAGAGTGCAGTGAGAGATGGACTTTGACTTGTGTAGCTTGTCTGCGAGAGAATGTGGCAGAAGAGTCTCCTAGCTGGCTGGATTCCTTAAAGATGGGGTTATAGGTACATCAAGAAGGCTACATGACTGTATATGGCAGCCTTGTTTGATTACCTTGGTCCCTCAGCAGTTTTCTAAGTCAGAAATCTGGTTTTGGATGAAGAGGAAGGCTAGATTGAGAACCATTATCTTCTGTATCAGGGGGAAGTGGACAGGAAGAAAGAGTCCCAGGAGGAATATGGGGCTTATTTTTCCCAGCTTCCCTAGACTCCCAAAAAGCTAATACAGAATGACACCAGGTTCCCTGTGGGGAGGGAAACTAACCCACTTACAGGTTGGGAGAAAATGTGTGGAAGCAAGTCCTCTACCCCAAGGTTCAGAGTCACCCAGGTTTCTCAGCAGGGAGCCTGCAGCCCAAGTTGTCAGAGGTACTGAGACAATTAAAGAGGAGGTATCCTCCATTGCCGTACATTTGCCCAAACCCCCCAAGGAAAAAACTAGATACGTCCAATGCTCCTCCTCTGATCAGGATTCTAACTAACCTCTGTTCAAAACAAACTATTTGGGAGATTAAAACATGAAGTGAGTCTTTCCGGTAGTAGACACACTAAAAGATCTAGCCTTAGCGGAAAAATACACAGAAAAGGATATCGGTCCTAAGAAGTTTCTTAAGATTTATATTTAAAGAAAATGCCTTATGGGACCTTATACTGAAAGTAGTTGTCCAGGTCACAAAAGTGCCCCCCCCCCCCCCCCCCATTTGAAGATATTGCACAACTTAAAGACCCCTTAGATTCGAAATCCGATGCTCTTTTCAAAAGAGCATGTGAAACCACCTCTTTAAATATAAAAACAAATATAGCTTCCACATCTGTTGCCAGGACCCTATTCTTTTTGGCTTTCCAAATTTGAATCTCATCTGGTAAACAAGACCCCTAGGGAGTCCTTCATAGTCTATGCCCCTCCTTAAATAAGCCACTGTATTTCTAGCTGATGCCTCTGCGGAGGCCTTAAGATTCTCGGCTAAGGGAAGCAGCCTTAGCCAATTCGGTTCGTAGAACTTTGTGGCTGAAACAATGGGGGGGGGCATGTTAAGTCTTAAGGCCATGCTATGTGGAATTCCCTTTCAGGGGGAGTTTGTATTTGGTAGCGAACTGGATTATATCCTTGAAAAGGCTGCAGATAATAAGCCACCATTCAGGGGAAAGACGGCTAGATGGAGTTACGCGAAAGTTGGGGCACCTCTTTAACCCTGACCAGAAACAGAAAAAACAATGACAATGTAACTAAATGGGAGGAAATCTCCTCATGTCCTTGGTTTCTTCAAATTATTCAATCAGGTTACAGGATAGAATTTCTCCACTTACTCCCCCACAAAAATATTTTTTCTGATTTCCTCCAAATTCACAGTCAAAATCTCCAAATCTGAGCCAACATTCAGCAGCTATGTCATATGAATGTGATTGTTCCAGCGCAGGAGTCCGAAAGACTCAATTATTTTCTATGCACAATAGACCTCAAGGATGCGTACTATCACGTCCCCATTTTCAAACAAAACCATCAAAAATATCTGATTTGCTATTCAATCCCCGGAAGTAGAAATTCTTCACTCCCAATTCAGGGCACTGTCATTCGGAATTTTGTCTGCCCCACGTATATTCACCAAAATAATGGTGGAAGTGGTAGCCCACTTAAGGATGAGGAACATTGTGGTTTGCCATATCTAGAAATTTAATTGCCACAACAGAGGCAGAACTATGGGCTCACTTACAGATATCTCTGCTGCTACTTCAAGATTTAGGCTGGATAATCAAAATCCCACCTAACTCCACAGAAGACGAAGAGATTTCTAGGTGTAAGGTTAGATTCAGCAAAACAGTTCTTTTTTGCCCCAAGAGAAAGTTCTAAAATTGAAACAAGCTGTGAGTCTCTTTCCAAGAATGAATGTCTGCAACATCCGGGCAGCCCTAAGTCTTCTAGGACTCTTGACATCCTGCATCCAGTGTATGGCTTGGGCTCAGAATCATACGAGAATTGTGCTAGCTTGGACAGTCTGGATTTGGGACAAGAACCCACTACATCTGGATTTCAAGGTAAAATTTCCTCTAGTCAAGTATTCCCTTACCTGGTGGAGAAATTTCCAAAATCTAAGGAAAGGGGCTTGGTGGAACACTCCAGTTCTCACAATCCGTACCGACGCAAGTCTGAAGGGTTGGGGAGCAGTTGTTCCCGGTCTGCATCTTCAGGGACAGTGGGACGAGCTGACCCAGAAACCTTCAAAGAAATCTGTTCTCTTTGTAGGACTCCAGTATTGGATCTGTTTTTAACTCGCCAAAAAAGGAAGATGACCCACTTCTTTTCTCTGGACCCCATCCATCAGGCCCTATATCTTTGATCCCCAGGTTTCTGGAGAAGTTGAGGACCGAGCGGTCTCTATTGATCCTTATTGCCCCATTCTGGTGAGAAGAAGCTGGTTTCCGGTCATTCAGAGACTGTCTATAGACAACCCCTTTAATCTCCCCTACTGTCAGGATCTTCTTACACAGGGACCGTTATGTCATCAGAACATACATCAGTTAAAACTCAGCCTGGATCCTGAGAGGACATTCTTAGCAGCCCCTTTAATGAAGTAATCAGTACTATCAAAGCAAGCAGGAAACCTGTAACGAATGCTATCTATCTAAAGATTTGGAAGAGATTCTCCTCATGGTGCGGAGACCACCCTCCCTCTCAGGGCGCCCCAAATCAAGCACAAATTTTAACAATCAGGGTTTTCTCTGGGGCTCAGACCCAGTACCCTCAAATTTCTGCACTAAGCTTTTTTTTTCTCCCTAGCAGACCATCAGTGGGTTAAGAGGTTCATTAAAGGCTGTTCCCGTATCAGACCATATATAATAAAACCTGGTGCCCCCTTGGGATCTTTCTCTAGTTTTAAACCATCTCACAGGGCCTCCCTTCAAACCTCTAGATTCAGATAAAATTTTGATTGCCATTACCATAACTCGGAGATTAGGTGAGATCCAGGCCCTTTCTTGTAAAGGTCCTTTTTTGAGAATACTAGATGATAGAATAGTCCTTAAGTTAGACCCCCTCTTTCTTCCAAAAGTAGTCTTGGACTTTCACCGCAGACAAGAGATTGTTCTTCCCTCCTCCTATTTAAACCCCAAACAGAAGCTACACAAGGCTTGTTAATTAATTTTGCAGGGAAAAATAAAGGGGGCAAAGCCTCTAAAGAAACTTTAGCTAGATGGATACATTCTACTATCATTCTCTTCTATAAGTCCGCAAACACTTCCCTTCCGGAAAACATTAAAGCCCATTCCGCTAGAGCTATGGCAGCCTCATAGGCAGAAAAAAGAGGTGCATCTCTAGACCAGATCTGCTGTGCTGCAACATTTGCAAAACACTACCGCTTGCATATTGTCTCCAGGTGGGAGCCGTTATGGGAACATGGTGGAAAATATAGAATTAGTCTTAACGGTAATTTGGTTTCCGCTAAGTGACCATGACGAGCCCCCCCCCCCTCCCCCTGTTATTTCCCTCCCTTTCTTCCTCCTTGGTAATGGGTCCAGAATTTTCTATACACTTGCATCCTTCCAGGTGGTTCTTTGTTAGACACTGGTGTTGGGTGCTAGGGAAGAGCCTTTAATCTCTTGTAACTTCCTGTCCCTACAGGATAAAAGGAGCATCCTCCAGGTGGGGGCCGTCATGGTCACTTAGTGGAACCCGAATTACCGGTAAGACTAATTCTATATTTTCAAAACTATTACATGGCATCCATTGCCTATTCGCCCTCACTTAAAGGGGACGTACCACCACGATTCTACCTCTAAAGGTAGAACGGGTGGTAGGTGGATGAATGGGATGTAACGATAGCCCTTTTTGGGCTAATCCTTACGTCCCGCTATCCTTTTGTAAACTTTAATCAGTTGATATGCTAATTTAATTAAGCGGCTACTGGGGCGTGGAGTAGCCGGACATGAGGCTACTAGTCGCGGCTACTCCACGCCCCAGTAGTCTTGTTCCTCCGCCTACCGGGTAATCTTCGGCGCGCAGCTCCTCGTAGCTGCGCGCCCTCGTGCTAATATCCTGCGTTATGCGCATGCGCAGACGCCAGGTGCTCGGACGAGGGCGCGCAGCTACGAGGTGCTGCGCGCTGAAGATTACATGGTAGGCGGAGGAACAAGGCTACTGGGGCGTGGAGTAGCCGCTATAATTTTCTACCAATGGGGAAGTTTGTTTTGGGCTGCCAAGCTTCAGTGGTAACACTGAGACCAGCCTTGTCTCTACCAGGCCTGATGGTGGCTTCCTTTCCAGCTGTCCCTTGGGCACAATTTCATTCCAGGCCCCTACAGAACCACATACTACAGTGTTGGCCTCTCTAGACAACCCTATAGGATTTGCTTAGGAAATTATGTGTCTTGGTGGCCGCTACTCCCAAATTTTGATAGGTTTAGACTTGTTCAAGAAAAACACCATACTTATAACTGCCGATTGCGTCCATGGGAGGGGTGCTTAAGTGAGGATTCTAGTTTTTAAGGGTTTTATGGAGCCAGGTGATTAGCACAAAGTTAGCAAATGCCAGGAAGGTGTTAGCCATTATCCACGCCTTAAAGGGGTATTCCCATTTTGGTAAATTAATGTTGTTATTTGTACAGTAAAAAAAATTACAGAATATTCCAATATACTTTCTGTATCAATGCTTCACTGTTCTCTAGATCTGTTTGCTGTCATTCTATAGGAAGCTTTTATGTTTACTTCCAGTGTACAGAAATCTGACCATGGCCACACAGGTGCACGGCTCGTTAGTATCAGAAAGAAATCAGAGCTGTGTAATATAACGAGCAGTACACCTGTGTGACCATGGTCAGGTTTCTCTCCCTTGAAAGTAAACATAAAAGCTTCCTATAGAATGACCGCAAGCAGAGTTCTAGAGAACAGTTAAGAATTGATACAGAAAGTATATTGGAAAATTGTACAACTTTTAATTGTACAAACAATAACATTTATTTGCTGAATTGGGAATTTGCTGAATTAAGGAAAGTCATTTTGTTGGTAAGAGCTGTAGATTTATTTCCAACCATATTGCATTAGTGGCATCAGTAAACATGAAGGGAGGTTAACTACGCTGTATATGTATGTGTTGTCGGTGTGCAAATTTATGTTATAAAATGTAAAACCGTTAATAAAAACGTTTTGATCAAAAAAAAAAAACATGAAGGGAGGTACTTGAATTACTGTGTTGATGTGCATAGCCTCTGAAATATTTTTTTTATACAGAAGAGCATCCCCTTTCCTTATCAACGTCACATATCTGAGAGAAAAAGCAACAATAGACTTTCTCAGTTACTCTAAGGCAAGGAGAATGGTCCTTAAATCCAGAAATGTTCTTTACCATAACAAGATTATGGCACGTGCCTGTGGTAGATGTGCGACAAAGAAAAACTTCAAAGTAAATAGTTTCTGTAGCCTCAACAAGGATGAACGACCTCTAGCGATCAATGCTTTCGTCCTGACATGGATTTTGGGCTTGGCTTCAGAGAAGATCGGTCCAGAATCATCCTTATGGCTCCTTTTTAAATAAGTACCCATGTACCCGGTTAAATAAGTACCCATGTTTGACGACAGGGGGCGTTCCTGAGGGAAGTTGGTGTTATCATCGTGTGCTGCCAACTATCAAACGACGGCAAAACAAATTGACTGATTGATGGGTTAGTTTGGTTTTGGCAGCCATTTGTTTCATGATTTTTGCTAAGATGGAAACAGAGCAGTATCGTTCAGTAATTCGCTTTTTGTTTTTGGATGGGAAAAAATGTGAGGAGGTAAAAGCAAAGTTGGATTCTGTTTATGAGGACACTTCGCTATCTATGACCAACTAACTAATTAAATTAACTAATTTAAATGTGGGTGAACATCCATTTTTGATGAGGAGAGACCAGGACGCCCGACAGACGTGGTTACCGAGGAAATTATTCAAAAAGTCAATGATACTCGCTGATCGATGAACGGCAATTAATATTTTACATGATAAGTTGGCAATGAAAAAATTGTGGAAGGTGACGCGATTTCTCACGGTGGACGACAAGCGGATGCTACTGTTAACTTCGAAGCAGTGTTTGGAGCAATTTAAGCGAGATCCGTTTAAGCGAGGAGTTTTTGCGTTGAGTTGTCACCGTTGATGAAACCTGGATTCATCATTACACACCAGAAACTAAGTAACAATCAAAATGATGGATTTCTCCCTGTGAATCTGCTCCAAAGAAGGCAAAGACAGTCCCAACGGCTGGAAAGGTCATGGTAGAAAAAGAACGATCACTGGACAATACTACAGTGAGTTTGGACCGCTTCGACAAAAAAATTGAAGGAGACATGGCCACATTTGGCGAAAAAAGGTGCTGTTTCAACACGATAACGCACCAGTACATTCATCCAGAGCTGTCGCCGCCAAACTGCATGAATTGCGTTATGAATTGCTGCTGCACCCCTGTATTCACCCGATCTGGCTCCCTGCAACTTTTTCTTGTTCCCTAACATGAAGAAATGGCTTGCAGAAATTTTTTTTTAGCTCAAACGAGAAAGTCATCGCCAAGACAGAGGCGTGTTTTGGAGAGTTTGACAAATCCTATATTTTGGAGGGGTTAAAAAAATGGCAGGAACGTTGGGAGAAGTGTATCTTTCTAAAAGGGGGCTATGTTGAAAAATAAAAAAAAGATTGTGTCTTCATTTCTAACATGCATACTTATTAAACCGCCCTCGTATATGTATGTTAAAGTATCTGACATGTAAACTACGTCATCTTCAAATCTCTGTAAACCACTGATGCATGGACGGAGGATTGTCCTTTTTGTACTTGGGTTTCCTGTCCCTGATGGGTGGACTGTCTCTCGGTGGTGCTGTCATGGCTTGAGGAAACATTGTTACTGTTAAGAGTAACTATTGCTTTTTTGATGTCTGCAGCAAGGCAATGTAGGATCTCCCTTAAATGGGGTTTCCACTTGACAAACTATATTAATTTGTTGAATGAAAAATTATAAAATCTTCCAATATTCTTTCTATATCAGTTCCTCATGGTTTTCTAGAACTCTGCTTGCTTGCATTCTATAGGAAGCGTCCTATAAGTGATGCCCTATGTGATGCTACATACTACATGTGATAGCAAATAGCTATAGCAGTTGTAAACCAACTCCGCGTTGGGTGTGTATAATAAAACAATTATACATGTCAGTGAGCTGCTTACTCAGTCTTTCTTCAGAGTTCTGTTTCTAGGTACAATAGAATGTCACTTGGTCAGTCCTCCAGTCAAAGTTCTGTAACGTCTATTAAACCTGTGCCCAGTTCCCATCCACTGCTTCACTTCAGTCAGCTGCCAGCTGCCAAGGGCGATTATAATAGTTACTAATACAAACACATCTGACGGCTTCTACACCAATGAAAAGGATTGATCAGAATATATTTAAAAATATTCCTAAAAATCTCATTTAATCCTTTAAGGGTTTTTTTTGTCATCTTTTTACTCCCCACTTTCAAAAATCCATACATTTCTTTATTTTTTAGTGTACCGAGCTCTATGAGGGGTTTTCTGTGTAGGAATTTGTACTTACTAACATCTTCAGAAAAAAAATTGCCATATTCTGAGGACAATAAAAAAATTTTTGTACTTCAGTGTAAGGTGTTTTTGGGGAATGAGATGACATTTTTCATTTTCAGACACCAGGGTTCTAGTACTTCACACGTCGTCTGGCAATGTTTGCAGAGGGCTCACCCGGAGGTTGTTTGCTGCATATTGCAGCAAACACCCAAGAACGTGCCAGCACTGCTCTTGGGTGTTTACATTGTGCCAACATAATGATGAAGATCGGTCGCTCATTGTGTAGCGGCGATCTGTTTACATGACAGCCTCGGATTATACAAAGACCTGAGGCTGTCTGCATGTAAACATTTGATTACAATGTGTGATTTGTACATTGTAATGCACGATGAGGTAAATCCCCATATACTCCCATACTGTATTATGGCAGTAAATGGTAGCATCAATCAGACAACCAGGGTTAAAGTACCCTAAGGAGTTTGAAAAATAAAAGATAAATTAAATACCTAAAAATTCAAATTGTCACCATTTCCCTAGAACTGACAAATATAAACCGTAAATCATAAACTTCTTAGGTATTGCCATGTCCCAAAATGTCCGTTCCATCAAAATATAATTATTCTTCTACTTTATAAAGTGCACACAGATTATACAGCGCCAGATCAGTCCCTGTCCCCAATGGGGCTTCTAATCTATTCAACCTACCAGTATGCTTTGGAGTGTGGAAAGACCCGGAGGAAAGCCACGCAAACACATAAACAATACTCCCGGCGTTTAACCCTGAAACGAAAAATAGGCCCAAAGTGGATAATGCCACTTTTTGGCCATTTTGAAAATGATAAAAAATCAAATAGAAGTCCATACAGTCCTTAAAATGGTAGCATTGAAAATTTTTGGAAGATATACAAGTGGACCTATCACCACTTCTATTATCTGTTACTCTGCATTCATTAGAATATGCCACACAACCATTGTAGCTGACCTTGGAGCACTCTGGTGTGTGAGATCTCTTCACTGACCACAGCACAGACCACAGTGCAGTTTCACATGTCAGGCACAAAGGTATTATTACACAGATCCCCAGAACTGCTGAAAAACACTGGGGGGAATTAATCATTACAATTCGTATTTGACTTGGTTGTCCATGTTCAATTCCATTCAATTCTGTTTTATCTGAATTCATCAAGTGAGCCTATGTATGCTGTTGCATTTGTTTTGTTTAATAAATTTGGTATTGTTTTTGTCCTATTTTAGCTCAGTATTGTGAAAACTAGTGTAAGCAAATAATTAATTTGGAGCAAGCAGGTTCTATTTTAACCCCTTAATGCCAAAGCCACTTTTCACCTTCCTAACACGGGCCATTTTTTCAAATCTGCCCTGTGTCACTATAAGTGGTTATAACTTCGGAACGCTTTAGCATATCCAAGTCATTTTGAAATTGTTTTCTTGTGACACTTTGTACTTCATGTTAGTTGAAAAATTTTGGTGGTATGTTTTGCAATTAATTATGAGAAAATCCGTTTTTTGGTGAAAATTAGGAAAAATTCTCAATTTTCGAAATGCAAAATGTTCTACTTTTTCCACACATAGTGATAACAGCAAAAACACTTATCAACATTCACAGAATGTCTACGTTGTGGTCATGGTTTTTTATGCATACTCTCATTTTTGTAGGATGTTATGGGGCTTTGAACTTTAGGTGCGATTTTTTTAAATTTTCATAAACGCAAAATCCTGCTTTTGAGGGACCTGCGCAGGTTTCAAGTCACTTTAAGAGGCCTAAATAAAAGTAAAACCCCATTATAGAAACTACACCCCTCAACGTAAGCAAAACAACTTTTAAGAAGTTTGTTAACCCTTTAATTGTTTTACAGGGGTTAAAACAAAATTGGATGCAATTTTGAAATCAACATTTTTTTTTGGCTAAATGAATGTGTTTATTTTTTGGCAATGATATGCACTTTAAAAATACTTTTGGTTTCCTTTCTTTTTGTATTTTTTGGGCCATACACACTATATTATCTTTATTCTATAAATAACTATGATTACGGTGATACCTCATTTATACAGTTTTTTAAAATATATATTATATATTTTTTACAATTTTACTGCAAAAAATACTAATATAGAGAAAAACATTATGGACATAATATAGAGACATAACTTCAATATTTTTCAGTTGCTAGAGTTGGTTTAGGGCTTATTTTTTGAGTGTTGTCATTTTCAGTGGTACTATGTTTTTGATCACTTTTTGTAACATTTTTGTGAAGGGCATTATATGAAAAAATTGCATTTTTGGCGAGTTTTTCTGGTTTTGTTTTTACAATGTTCACCGAGCGGGTCCAATAATGTTACTGATTTATTGTACAGATTGTTATGGACGTGGCAATACAAAATATTTGGGGTTTTTTTTCATGATTTTGTGTATTTTGTATTTTATTTGGTATGTATAGGGAATGTTGGTGTTTAGGGGACTTTAACTTTAATTCTTTTTTATTAAAAAATGTTTTTACTAAGTTTTAAACATTTTACTTTTACAGGTTGGGTTGAACAAGCGATAATACATATTCACATATAACATAGTATAATACATATGTATTATAGTGTGTTACAGCTGGGTTCTGCTAGGAGGCAGGACCCCATTTGGAAAGAGGATCGCACAGCCTCAAGGCTCTGGCAGATCCAGGGCTGCGATCAGAGCAGCGGACCCCCTGCTAAGCGTCGCAGGCGGTCCGAATCACTTGAAATGCCCCTTGCTTGACACAGTGCCTATGGGAAGGAAGGCTTACTCACTGATGGAGGACAAAAGGGGCAACTGGCCAGTAGTAGATTATAATATAGGCGGTTCGGGTGGTAGCCCAGGGCCTAAGCCTTTTAGGGGGTCCATGGTCCCCCAAACCACCCTCCAAACTTTATACTAAGAAGGGCCTTCACCCATGAAATCCTCATACTTATGTTCCTGATCTCAATACACATCTATACAAGAGCCAGTTTAAGACCTTTGAAGGTCCTCCAAAGGTCAGGGCATTCTACATTCCCCTTAGAAGCTTTATCCCCTTAACATCGAGGCATTTTTTCGTTTTTGCGTTAACATTTTCCCCTTCACCAATATGGCACCCCCAGAGAGATAGGGATCTTCCCCCCAGGGAGCATAAAAAGAGGCTCCACCTCTCCCTCCTCAGTATTGGTTTCCTGTCCCTGGAAGGAGACCTGGGCACGCCATGGTGAAGACTTATCCCTGGTGTCTCATGGACTCTCCAGGATAGTCTTGGGCACTGTGAGTTTCGTCCTCAGGTTGGAGGACTGAAATCCCTGATAAGCAGCGGGCTCCTTGGTTAGATCTTTTTAACACTTTAAAAGACATTAATCGATTTGTTAGGGGTCTTACCGTGAAGAAACATTTTCAAAGGGACTTTGAGTCTCCCAGCATTACAGGAACACAATCTGAAATCAATTCCCAACAAGGGACACAATTTAATAACAAATATTGCGATATGATTTTTTCAGACCAACTTACTGTAGTCACATTGGCGAATATGACCGACAATAATGATGATAAATGTAATATTACTGCCAAGTCATGTATTTTTGATGTACCTAACCCAGATTTTTATCCTATTCAGGCAAGAGTGGAAGCCATGGACAGGTTCCAAGAGGTGATGGAATGCGATCTCAGAAATCTCCACTCTGCCATCTCTCGTGCCCCCTCAAATCTTACACACAGACAACGTCTGGCCCTCAAAACCCTAGGTGATGACAACACCAGGGTCATTAAAATGGCCGACAAGGGGGGCACGGTCGTTGTAATGAGTCGCGATCTCTACCAAACACAAGTAGAGAACTTATTAGCTGATGAAAAAGCTTATCGCACCCTACAGGCAGATCCGACTAGGAAATTTTCCCAGGAAATGTTCCGCATTATAGATGATGGGATGGCATTAGGGGTTTTAACAAACAAACAAGCAGAATATCTAAAGAACACACACCCCATTGTACCCATTATGCGTGCACTACCGAAAATCCATAAGGGCACTAACCCCCCTCCGATGAGACCTATAATCTCGGGAATAGGGTCCCTGAATGAGCGGTTATGCCAATGGCTCGACACATTCTTGCAACCCCTAGTCAAAAGGATACCGGGGTACTTACAGGACACGGGGGATGTACTTAGGGGTTTGCAGGGAATCATGTGGCACCCAGACCTCACATGGGTCGGATGCGACGTGGTTTCCTTGTACACCTCTATACCCCACCAAGTGGCCATGCAGGCATTGGATCTACATCTCACCAAATATAGTAGTTATGAGGACAATTTACAACTCTTACTTAAGGATGTTACCTGGTACCTGATGACCCACAATTTCTTTACATTTAATGACATTTTTTATTTACAGATACAGGGGGTCTCCATGGGGGCTAAGTTTTCCCCCTCGTTGGCAAATCTAGTCATGGCTATGTGGGAAGAGGAATTCATTTACACAATACACAACCCCTTTAATGATGCGATATGCTGGTACGGCAGATATATAGACGATCTGCTCTTGGTGTGGAGCGGGGGTGTGTCTGCCGTGCAAGCTTTCGTCGAGTATATCAACAGTAATGTATATAATCTTAAATTCACATTCTCCTCTAATAAGAGACATATGGAATTCCTGGATCTTAAGATAGTGGTTGACGAGTCAGGGACAATTTCCACATCCACCTACCGTAAGAAAACTGCGGGCAATACCATTTTACATGCCCACAGTGCGCATCCAACACATGTAGTCAAAGGGGTCCCCGTGGGTGAAATGACCAGGTCACGAAGAAATTGTAGTAATACACTGAATTATGAACAAGAACTCACCGACATCAGGGACCGACTCAACCACAGAAAGTATCCTAAATGGATGCTTGACCGAGCCGAGGCCACGGTTGCACGAAAAAACCGTACGGACATGCTCAAACGTAAGGACAAACGAAATTCTACAAACACAACCATTGATACACCTTGCCTTACCCTTCAATTTTCTAACCAATTTCATGACATCAAAAATATTTTTTTGAAATACTTACCCATTTTACAGAGCGACGAGAGCCTAACGGGAATTTTATCCGACGGAGTCAAAATTATAGCGAAAAAATCACCTACAATTGGTAACAAAATATCTCCTAGCTATTTTGGCAACGGGATTAGGCATCGATCGTCTTGGTTACATCATAAAGGGTTTTACAAGTGTGGATCATTTCCATGCAAAACCTGCAAATTAGCAAAATTGACAAAGAAATTTTCTAATTCAGAAAACACACAAACGTATGACATCAAACAATACCTTAATTGTAATTCAGACCATGCGGTCTATGTCATTAGCTGCAGAACATGCGAAAAGATGTATATAGGGTGCACCATTAGAAGATTCAAACAGAGATTTCTTGAACATTTGAGGGACATCCAAAATTGGTACAAACTAACTGCCCTCCAGCAGACAGATAAAAGAAAATCTCTCTCAGGGGCAGCAAGACACTTTATAGAATGTCATAGGGGGGAGGTAACAACCCTGGATACTTTAGTCATTGAACACGTTTGTCTTCCGAAACGAGGTGGGGACAGGCACAAATTACTACTTGATCGGGAAGCTTACTGGACTTTGGTTTTAAATACCAGTTATCCCATGGGCATGAATTATAGGAGGGAACTTATGTATCATTATTAAGTGTATTTAATGTCGGAGTCCGGTCTCCTTTATGGGGGCGGGCCTTTTTCTTTCAATCTAGATCTGGATGTCAATGTCGCTACTATCTCCATGAAACTATACTTACCCATAGGTTCAGGTCGCGATCTGTGTTCGTTTGGTACGGAGGTTTTCCGTTGTGCTGATGCCATGGGTTGACATGGCAACGCCAAGCTATACTTCCGGGTGGAGCCCTTTACTTCCGGGCGATCACACACACACACTACAAGGTATATACCATATAAATCTCCATTGATTTAACACTGACAAACTCAGGATGTTCTGTTTATGCATGTATCTTTATCGTTGGAATACCTAAATGTTAAATGTTTAACGGCAGTTTTGTCTTAGGTTTTATTATATTGTTTTAGGATAATGATCCCCTCCCTCCTCCTACACACGCGGAAATGGGCGTGGGTACAGGCTGAGTTCGGGAGCATTTATATCCATGTCGCAGTGTTTCAAAAACTAGCCATGAGTAAGGACGTGTGACGCGTCCGAAACGCGTAGGCTATTCTGCCTCATATTTTTTCTTGGTACTGCTACAGTCAACCAGGATGCACAACTACAGCTCTCGTTTGTATGTTTATGGTTATCACCATTTTTACTGAAAGAAACGGAATTAAAGGAATATATTTTTTATCCACATCTGGTGCGGCATGCGTTCTTCTGTTTTCTACTTGTCCCATGCTCGTGGTCCCTGAGCAGCAGCCAGCACAGTAACCGACAAATTGAGGTGAGCGGTCAACTTTTCTATTTTTGTATTTTCGTTAGCCCCAGCGCCCTGACCAGAAGTGAGATGATGGACACGCCCACTAGGCAGGGCAGGCCAGGGGCTGCTATTCTCTGCAGGTACAGTTTATCATGACTGACAAGTGTGACCTCCCTGAAACACCCAGAACCCCAGCCTTGATAACTTTACTGGAGGGCTGTGAGTAATGAATTTCTTCGATATTTATTCCTTCTTAATGGGTGTTTGTTTCTGTGAATTATAGGGGGAAGAGGTGCCTCAGAAAGCAACCCGTAAAACACACCATTGTGAAAGTTTTCTTAAAAGATCCTGCGATTCTTCTACGTTGGCTTTCAAACCTAATATTATGGCAGCTTGTGTAGCACTTTGGCACGGGTGCTCCCGCAATCCCTGTCTCGGATTGCGGGCGCACCTGTGCCCCTCAGTGTGCCACCGGTACTCCGCACTTCTTACCGTCCCTGGCTCCAGCGGCGGCCTCTCATGCACACGCCAGCTCGCATAGATTTAAAGGGCCGGCGAGCAGATAATTGGCGCTGGCCTGCTATAAGTGCCTGTCTCTTCCTGTGACCCTTGCCGGATCTTCAAGTCTTCCCCTGACGAGAAAGCTCTCCTGTGATTCCTGCGTTCCTGTGTTGCCAGTCCGTTCCTGTGATTCCTGTGTTGCCAGTCCGTTCCTGTGATTCCTGCATTCCTGTGTGCCAGTCCGTTCCTGTGATTCCTGCGTTCTTGATCCATGTACCAGCTCCTGCGATTCCTGACGTGAATCCTAGTGTGCGTTCCTCTGCTATTCTCCTGCCGTCACTCCGGGTACAGACGATCTCCTGTATTACTACCTTGGCAGCCACTGCTCCTGTGGAACGACCTGGTGGTATCCTGCTGCAGCAAGACCATCACGCTTTGCAGCGTGAAGACCAGGAGCCACTTCGACTCCGGTCCCAGGTCGGCTAGTACCATTTCCCGTGGTGGTTCAGAGGGTCCACGGACTCCCAGCCCTGACACACTTTAGCCTTATCTAAATCCAATGTCCAGAAGTGTGCCGCCTTCGTAGCTCGACGCACTAAAACTCACTGTCGTATCTAACTCAGCCAGAAGGGCTCTTTAGCTAAAGAACTGGTTGGGAGATGTAGGCTCAAGAAATAGACTGTGTGTGATTCTGTGTGACAGAAAATCGTTATTTGGGCCAATGCTGGAGATCCTTCTAGAAAAAGCAGCAGATAAAATATATACAGCCACCACTAATAAATATATACAGCCCACCAGTAAAATATGAAAATAATAAAACTTAATTCACCTTCTTCCATCCTCCCGCTCCACAGCATGACTTCCTCCTCTTCCATCAGTTCTTCCTTCTTAAATCAATGTTTAAGATTATGCTAATGAGCGAGAAGGTCCCTTCCTGCTGCAGACTCCCCTCCCATCCGCCTCCCTCAACACTTTCCCTTCCTTCTGCCTGATGTAATTTCACAGCTGCAGAGCACACAATGGGAGAGAGAAGTCCTCCTTATATACTGTAACAGCCCTTGAAGCTACAGCACAGAGGGGCTCTGGGAATGCCCCTTCAGGCTCATTAGCATCATTTTAAAATTTTATTTTCGCAGGGGATAACAAATATAAGAAGATTACAACAGTCACTGCAACTATGCATGCAATATCTACAATATTCCCCTCAACCATTTCAATTCTGAATTACTACATAAGCATATGTTTGATATTCACCAAAGCTCTAGGAGCAGCAGTGACAGTGTGAGACATTTTGTGAATTAAAATCCCATTGATAGAACTGATCTTATTGCAGTAAGAACTTTCCACCACAAGGAGGCATCTGGAAAGGATCACTGTGAGCCAGAAGAACTGAATGTGCATAGAATGGGCAGTAGCTGCAAATTCCTTCTTGCTGACAAATAGGATTGTGTCCCTGCCCCTTTAAGAAGGAGGGGAGAGGGAGTGTGCCTGGAAGACACATCTTTTTGATCCATTCAAACATGACTATTACCTGGTGGCAGGAGAGGACAGGGGGTTCTTGTGTCAGGGCTATTGATACAATGTGTCACTTCCTACCCTGCCTGTGACTGCAGCACCAGGAAGCTGCTGCTGCTGATACTACTGCCTCTTATCACAAGCTGCTGACTGTGACATGACTCTATGCTGAGGGATGATACGTTAACCCTTCTCCTACCATGGCTGCAAAAGACGACCTGTACAGCAAGATCATCCCCAGGAAGAACCGACAGCCACGGACTGGGACCATCAAGCATGGTTCATCCCTTGAAATCCTACTCTCCATGGGATTCCCAAAATCCAGGGCGTAAGTTATGTCTTACCCTGTCATATATTGCGGTGTTTGGGAGCTTGGGTACTTTGTTGTTCATCATCTCTGTGAACAGGCCAATTCCTGCATGATTTGTGGAGTAGTAGGGGTACTGCTGGGTCCCAGGTTTTGGCATGTGTCCCTGTGTTGTGGAGTGTTTCTGCATTACAGATAGACTGCGGTGTAAATAAGATACAGCTGCAGTGCTGGAGGGATATGAGGTTCATACTGGGATACATGAAAGGCATGTGACAAGGAAAGAAAACTTGTTTAAAGAGGTTCTTCAGCAGCTGTTTGTCTTCATGCTTGGGCCTCTGTATTTGCTCTGATCTGTAAAAAAAATGTAGTAGATACCTGTTTAGTGGGGTCAGTGTGACCATTATTTCCACAATGACGTAACTTTTATACGATAGCAGATATCAGTTGCAGGTAACACAGTAACATGCGCCATTTGCATAACTTGAGACGTTCAAAAACTTTCTTTGAAACGGAAACATTTAAGCAATTAACCGTTGTAACCTCTTTCACCTTTTATGTGCCCCACGAAGGGGGGAATGTGCCATTTTTATGGGTTTGTAGTAGTGGACAGTTTTATAATAAGAAGCGTTAAATTGGGCATTAAGCAACTTTTAAATAAAAGCAGGTTTTACTGAAAATGAGGGAAATACTGTATATAATAATATGACTGTATTATTCCCATAAAAATCCCATGTGTTGTACCTTCTTCACCCTCTAAAATGGCGGCCTGCAACCAGAAAACTACCAAACTCAATTGTAGTCAAAAGGATATTTTGGGCCACGGTTTGTTATTACTGGCTCTTTTGTTATTCCTAAAAAGGAGTATTAAACAGAATAAGGAACGCAGATGTGAACGCAGATGTGAAGCCATACTGTAAAGACATTTAGTAGAAAGCGTGTACATGATTTATACAATATGAAATATTACTGACCAGAATAAAACCTTTGCACATGGCCAAGTTCAGTCCAATAAAACCCAGTCCTTGTGTCAGGCCCATGACAGCTGTACTGCCATGCTGTATTTAGTTGTACTGGGCTTGGGATCAGGAATTTGGATGACACGGACCAAGTTTCCCAGATAAACTTGATGGTGTGCAACGACCCTACGTTATACGCTCCATGATGTGTAGAAACTTCTCTGATCACTACTAATATACTACTATATCTACATCTCTAATGCTGAGAACCTCCAAATACATTTATTTCAATAAGCTCTTTCTATAAAGCTTCACACATGGAAACTAAGAACAACTAAACAACTCTCTAGCTACGCAGTTTAGGGAATTTTCACTGTCAAAAAGTTGCATGACGTTTAGTGACCAATTATACTTTACTTTCTTACCAATAGCAGTATCTGCCAATTTGCGTCTGCAAAGGAGCACCTTCTTTATGTACATTCAGAGGTTGGTCAATAAGTACTATCACAACCCCTTTAGGACGCAGCCGTTTTGTAGTTTAGGGCTCAGCCGCATTTTTTGTAATTTGACATGTGTCGCTTTACATGGGTATAACATTTGAACACTTCAACTTACCAAAGTGATTTTGAGATAGTTTTTTCATTACATACTGTAAATTTTGGTTGATTTTGGTTGAAATTTTGGTTTTATAAAATGAATCTCACATTTTTGAAAAATTCACCATTTGCAATGTTCAAAATGATCTTGTTTTCAGACAGATAGCTTTACCACCCAAATTTGTTTTTAAATAACATTTCCTATTCGTCTGCTTTATGTTTTTAAATGTTTGGATATTTAGTTTTTTGCTTTAGTTTTTTTTGGGGATCTCTATTGTTTTTATAAAGATTTGATATTATATACAGTATAATATTAGAAACCCCCTATATAGCACTCCATTTTCAAATCTGAACCCATCAAACTATCGGAAACAGCTTTTAGAAAAGTTGTTAACCCTTTGAGATCTTGATAGTAGTTAAGACAAAATGGAGGTAAAAATAAGAATGGTCTAATTTTGTCAGTAATATGTACATTTAGCCCTAAAATTTACACATTCACATTTATTTTATGGGTCAGTACGATTACGGTGATACCAAATTTCTATATTTTTGCTTACGTTTTAATAATTTTGTAGAATAGAACCTAATGTGTGGGGAAAAAAACTCTATAATTTTTGCATCACCATTTATCAAGTGGAATAGCTCTTTTCATTTTCGGTCTATAGAGCTCCCTGTAAGCATTTAAATGTTGTGGTAGCATTGACTGCAGCATTTAAAGGGTTAACACCCTTGTTCAGAGCTTTCTCCAACTGCAGGTGTTTCATGGGGATGTCTTGGCTGATGGCACCCCATGTTTCCCAATGCCGGTACAGCTCCAGCGTAGAGCTGAAGGTCATTGTGTCCATAACATACTATTATGGCATGGAGTACGATCCAGGAGTAACAACAGGTTAATATCGGTTATTGTTCACTCTGGATTATAATTGTGACTACTTGCTTTTTATGCAATTTCACTTCTCAGTGGATTGTAAATTTCACCAGGTTTAATATAGAAGAGCACTTGTTGAGCACCCTCACACAAAAGTAAACATTTAGAAAAATATAAAAGATTTGTTATATAAATTTAGCTTTGTTTCTGTACAATAAACTTGACTAATCTTTGGATAGTGTTCATCCTTGGGTTATTTTCTCTTTCGATGTTTAAAATTTAGGATTTTCTACTTGCACCCATTTTTGTGCATGATAAGACGTTGTCTGCTCTTACAAGTATGCCTTAATGACACACGCTAGTTATACACTAGAGGTCTGTCTGTCTGAATGCTGGGGATTTCTAATGGACAGGTGAGTCACAAATTGAAGGCCAAAGGTAACCCGTAGGTGATGGCATGTACCAATAGACATACAGCTTCCTGGTGTAAAGCATATTATTTTCCTTTTTGTATTAAAGGCTTTTATTCTGTTGAATAAGGCAGTTTGAGGAAATTTTGAGTTCATACAGCTAGGGCCCAGTTCAGAGCCCCTCGTAATTAGCAAAATATGTTACAAGGAGTGGGTTCTATGCCATGTTATTATTTGTCTGATAATGAATATAACATTTTATGAGGTTTGAATGTTATTAATTTATCTTGTATATGTCCCTATAACTTGTGAAAACCTTAGATAAATATATTGTGGACAGCAGAGAGTGAATTCTGCTCAGGAGAACCAAACTCATCCATGCATTACAATGACACATTTAAGTTGTAATTCCTAATTAGTCTTATGGTAGCACTGTAGGGAAATTAAACATGTGGTTGATGCACCTCAACATTTGCTAAGGAAGGGATGATGTGCTGGTTGTTGCACTTTTATGCATTTAAATGTAGAAAAATGGTCCCAGATGAAGGAAAACCTAGTCATAGTAAACCACCTATAACATATAGTCGACCCAAACTATGAAAAAAATTAATCCCAGTAGATAAGTAGCTTTGACCTGAAAAAGACTGACTCTCCTACAAACTAGAAACATCCTAAATGAGAATAGAGAAATCTTCACAGCACCAAATCTAAAAATATACATGTGTTATAAAAAAGCAGAAGCCAATAAAATGATAAAAAGATTTAAAAAATGGGTCTTAACTAAGAGATACAGCTGTACATCGTCAGAGCATAATATAACCATGTTATACCTCATGTTTTTTCGTGAAGGGTGTGTTAGTGTAGGGAGCAGGATATAAGGTAATTTACCAATATACATCTCTTACAAGTTCTACTGTTTTTTTCCATTCCTACCCATAAAATGGCAGCAGATGGAGGGTCATGTGGTCTCTATCTGTCCATTAAAGTGGGGTTCCCATTAAAGCAAATTAATTTTATCATATAATTTAAAAAATTATACAGTTTTTCTATATAATTTTTGTATGAATTCCTCATTTTTTTCTAGATCTCTGCTTGCTGTCATTCCATAGAAAGCTTCTAAGTTTACTAGCAGTGGACAGAAATCTGACCATGGTCACACAGGTTACGGGGCTCATTATATCACACACCTCTGATTACTCTCTATGATACTAACGAGATGTGCACCTGTGTGACCATGGTCAGATTTCTGTCCACGGCGAGTAAACTTAGAAGCTTTCTATAGAATGACAGCAAGCAGAGATTTAGAAAACCATGAGGAATTGATACAGAAAGTATATTGGAAAATTGTATAACTTTTTATCTTAAAATCATTAATCATCTTAAAATCATTTGCTAAAATGGGAACACCCCTTTAACAATCACCAGTCAGGACTTGATCGTTATATTCATGAATACTATATAAGGTTATGGCAGGGCGATGTTCGTTGACAGATAAGATCGCATGACCCTTCAGTTGCCACCATTTATGGATTTGAATGTCTTAATGGGGTTTCATTGAAATGTTCCAAAAAGTAAGAAGCCTGGGTCAAGCAGGGTTTTTCCAAATAAACTGAAGAGAAGAACAAGCATACGCATGTACTTAAGTCTATTCACTTCCAGTCAAACAAAATTGTTGTGGGGAGGAGCGTGGGCACCAAGAAGCTGCTTTTATGTTTTTTTTATATGTCAAGGTGAAGAAAAGCCAAACTATACAGTATTTACTTGCCAGCTGTCCCGAATAATGCTGAAAAAATGTAAATATCACTATAAAAAATAAAACATAGCCGTTTCTTCAATCCTACCAAGCACTTGGGCAGCCAATTGGTAGGAGTTCCACCAATCTCAAATTGGTCATCTTCAAGGATTGTTCATCTTTTGTCTGTTGCTAGTGTACTGGTTCTTTGCTTGGTGCCTACCGCCAGTGTACTGGTTCTTTGCCTGGTGTCTACTGCCAGTGTACTGGTTCTTTGCCTGGTGCCTACTGCCAGTGTACTGGTTCTTTGCCTGGTGTCTACTGCCAGTGTACTGGTTCTTTGCCTGGTGTCTACTGCCAGTGTACTGGTTCTTTGCCTTGTTCTACGCAGTGTACTGGTACTTGCCTGGGGCCTACTGCCAGTGTACTGGTACTTTGCCTGGTGCCTACTGCCAGTGTACTGGTACTTTGCCTGGTGCCTACTGCCAGTATACTGGTACTTTGCCTGGTGCCTACTGCCAGTGTACTGGTACTTTGCCTGGTGCCTACTGCCAGTGTACTGGTACTTTGCCTGGTGCCTACTGCCAAGGTGTTCGTGTCTAGCGTGTTCTTTGCCTGGTGTCTACTGCCAGTGTACTGGTTCTTTGCCTGGTGTCTACTGCCAGTGTACTGGTTCTTTGCCTGGTGTCTACTGCCAGTATACTGGGTTCTTTGCCAGATGCCTGTTCTTAGTGTACTGGTTCTTTGCCGGGTTCCTGGTGCCTGCTGCCAGTGTACTGATTCTTTGCCGAGTGCCTGCTGCCATTGTGCTGGTTCTTTGCCAGATGCCTACTGCCAGTGTACTGGTTCTTTGCCGGGTTCCTGGTGTCTGCTGCCAGTGTACTGATTCTTTGCCTAGTGCCTGCTGCCAGTGTGTGGTTCTTTGCCAGATGCCTACTGCCAGTGTACTGGTTCTTTACCAGGTGCCTGCTGCCTCCTGCCAGTGTACTGCTTCTTTGCCTGATGCCTGCTGCCAGTATACTGGTTCTTTTCCAGATGCCTGCTGCCAGTATACTGGTTCTTTTCCAGATGCCTGCTGCCAGTATACTGGTTCTTTGCCAGATGCCTGCTGCCAGTTACTGGTTCTTTGCGGGGTGCCTGCAGTAGTGTAATGGTACTTTGCGGGGTGCCTGACTGCCATGTGTACTGGTACTTTGCGGGGGTGCCTGCTGCCAGTGTACTGATCTTGCCTGGTGCCGGCTGCTAGTGTACTGGTTCTTCGTTTAGTGTCTGCTGCCAGTGTGTATTGTCTGCTGCCAGTGCACTGGTTCTTTTCCTGGTGTCTACTGCCAGTGTACTGGTTCTATATTTGATGTCTATTGCTTCCAAATAAACAAAACCGAGGTAAAAACGATGCAGAAACTTCTCTTTAGATGCTCTCTCCTCCATACTTTACACTGAAGCTCTGCTGGTCAGACTGGTTATTATGTGTAAACACAAGCTAAATGCATGAAGAGCTGTGTGAGAGCAGCAATTTATCCATCAGATATAGTGGTGAATAACTCTTCAAGGCAATTCCACTTTTCTTCTTAAAGTTTCTTAAAGGTTTCACCATATATATTTCTAAATCTTCAACTAATTGTATTCAGTCTGTAACTTGTAACTATGTTTAGGCCTGATTTGCGTAAGACATAGAGCATCTCACTAAACTTACCAGTATGGGGCAACAGTCCCACAGGAAATGAGTTATAGCATCATAACATGACTATGATTCAGTGAGATCATGACCCAGGGAAGTGTCAACATAATGTTCATAATTCACACACTGAATATCCTTCTTTGAGCATATGAGAAAAATTAAGGGATAAGAAATATTTTATTTCATTTTTTTTGTTAAAAACAAAATAATGTAAAAACCTAAACTTGATTCTCTGGACATGCAATACTGGCATTTATGTACATTTTGAAGTCATTCTTCAGGCCACTAGAGCCTATCTAGGAGCTGGCTGACCTGTGTGACATCATGTTTTGGCACTAGTCTTGTATGGAGCACTTAAGTGGTTCAGAACTGGTCAGGTGCTCTAGGGTGCTGCTCAATTGCCTGTCCTCTGAGTCTAACCTAGTTGTTGCCTAATGACTTTGGATCAGTGGAGCCACCTAGAAGCTCACTCTATAATACTGTAACACATTCACCTTGATGAGTGACCTTGGTTTTTTCCATGTAAACCACAACCTGTGAGAAGCTTGTGTCTCGTGTTCTTCTGCTCGCCCCCTCTGACCTTTACAGTATGATCAGCGACTCCACTGTGGTTGCGTCATCCCTTCTACAGCTAAATGTTCCACTGTAATGGCCACACAATGAGCAGAATCTGATATTTACCCCCCTCATGGCCAAGTTGTGAATATATCCCAGCAAAGAAAACAGGTTGATCTGGTGAGACAAGTCGCTATTGTGAATTGCAGTGGCACGTTGAGGTCTGTTGGATACAGCTAGTAATCCTACTCCTGGAAGTACATAAAGTACTGGTGATCCTTGTTTGTCATGTCTCTTGAAAAGAATACAAGAATCGCAGTATAAGACTGATAATTATGTAAGTAGATATGAAGTATAAAGGAAGCGCAAATGCATGTCATCCTTGTCATTATTATATTAAATAGCTTTATGAGTTATTGCCTTATATATTACACTACCCAAAGTTTTTAAGTACTGTTTTGGAAACATAACAGAATATTTCTGATAATGCAACACCCTAAAACTAAGAGCCCCCACCTCCCAAGTATAAATTTACTACCAAACTAGCAAATGGTCATGCAACCATTATTGTGTCTGATATAATATAATGTCTGCTAAGGGTAAAATACCCAATCATTACACTTCTCCCCTTCATGTCACACCAAATTCTGCAATGCGGCCCAAACTGCACTCCAGGAACGACACACGATAAATAATGCAGACCTGGACAAGGTTATAAAAGAATAGTACAGACCAGTCAGACCATACAATTAATAAAAATACACACATGGGGGTCATTTACTAAGGGCCCGTATTGCGTTTTAATGACGTGTTACCCAAATATTTCCAATTTGCAACCGATTTCCCCTGAATTGCCCTGGGTTTTGACGCACGCGATCGGTAGTGTGGGCGCAAAGGCGCTGGCATGCCGCGTCAGAAATCCGGGGGGGGGGGGGTGGGCTGAACGATAACCCAACGGATTCGGAAAAACCACCACGCTTTTTAAAAAAAAATGGTCGCACGGCCATCACATGCACCACGATGAAGATGAACTCCGGGGCACCTCGGCGGACATCGGGCGCAGAACCTTCACGAATCGCCGGAAGACCCGAACGCTCGTTGGAGAAGCCGCCGCTGGATCGCGAATGGACCGGGTAAGTAAATGTGCCCTAATATCTAATAATTCAGACCCTAGACCAGTAAAATAATACAGGCCACCAAACCAGATGATTAAAACAATGCAGTCTGCAGACCAGACAATAAAATGAATACAGACCAAAGACTAGTAATGATCAATAATTTTGATTCCAGGTAATAATCATTAGTACAGACCCTAGACCATATGAAAATAAATACCTCTTTTTAATTCTCTTCTGCTGCAATGCCAAGTGGTAGTGTAATTCCAGCAGCAGCAGGGCCCTACACCAGAGCAGGGATGGATAAGAAGGAGACCATCAAGGAGCGGGGACTACTTGTTTCATGGGATCCTCTACTGCTCTGATGGGCAGTGAGTATGTGGGAACAAGTAAGGGCCGGAATTTGTAAATGAGGTTTTTGTGGAAAGGACTGTACAAAAGCAAAACTGGCCAGTTTGGGGTCCAATAAATGGAAGAGCTATTTAGTTGTATTATTTAGCACCCTCCACAGGTTACTATTTTAACCCATTTTCACAAAAAGGTGTTTTTTCCATTTTCTTTTTTTTTTTTTTTTTTTTTTTTTTTTTTTAGAAAGGTGTTGATTTCATGTCAGTTGTTCATTTCCCTTTCTCACTTTTTTCCAAAATCAAGTTTCATTTAAATATACAGTGTGTGGTGTAGAGTGTATATAATAAAATCATGAGGAGGGGTTTTTCTTGTGTGTATATTGTACAAAAACCTTAGGGTGCATGCAACACTACGGAAAGGGTTTACAATAGTTTTAATCTGTGTTATAACGTGGTGATCCTTCGCAATGTCAAGTATCAGGTCAATTTGCTTGTAAAGACTTCGAAGGACCAATCCGACGTGTACTGAGTGAAATCTCCTAGATAGGCTTTTAAACCCCTTAAAAACAGGCCTTTTGGGGGGGGATGAGGGGCAGGGGATGAGGGGCAGGGCAAAAAGGAAAAAGCGAAAGATGGAGGAGGTGACAGGAAGGGGGAGGGGGGTGTCGGTGTGTGCTCGGGAACAAATGGGCACTGGGGTCAGGCCAGGTAAGGGAAGAAGGAAAAAAGTCCGAAAGCAGGGAAAGGGGGGGGGGGGAAAACAACCTAGTTGGGCCCAGTTCTCTGTGGGGCTTGGTTTTAAGGCTTTAATTATGTGCAATAAATGACTCCGTGAGCCGAGATTAATCGGGTCGAGGAAAGAAAGGAAGACGGGGAAGTCGGCCGGGATGATACAGAAAGTATATTGGAAAATTGTATAACTTTTTATCTTAAAATCATTAATCATCTTAAAATCATTTGCTAAAATGGGAACACCCCTTTAACAATCACCCAGTCAGGACCTTGATCGTATATTCATGAATACTATCATAAGGTTATGGCAGGGCGATTGTTCGTTGACAGATAAGATCGCATGACCCTTCAGTTGCCACCATTTTATGGATTTGAATGTCTTAATGGGGTTTCATTGAAATGTTCCAAAAAGTAAGAAGCCTGGGTCAAGAAGCGTTTTTCCAAATAAACTGAAGAGAAGAACAAGCATACGCATGTACTTAAGTCTATTCACTTCCAGTCAAACAAACTGGTGGTGGGGAGGAGCGGTGGGCACCAAGAAGCTGCTTTTATGTTTTTTTTGTCAAGGTGAAGAAAAGCCAAACTATACAGTATTTACTTGCCAGCTGTCCCGAATAATGCTGAAAACATTAAAATAAAACATAGTCGTTTCTTCAATCCTAAAAAGCACTTGGGCAGCCAATTGGTAGGAGTTCCACCAATCTCAAATTGGTCATCTTCAAGGATTGTTCATCTTTTGTCTGTTGCTAGTGTACTGGTTCTTTGCTTGGTGTCTACTGCCAGTGTACTGGTACTTTGCCTGGTGCCTACTGCCAGTGTACTGGTTCTTTGCCTGGTGTCTACTGCCAGTATACTGGGTTCTTTGCTTGGTGTCTACTGCCAGTGTACTGGTTCTTTGTCTGGTGTCTACTGCCAGTATACTGGGTTCTTTGCCTGGTGTCTACTGCCAGTGTACTGGTTCTTTGCCTGGTGTCTGCTGCCAGTGTGTGGTTCTTTGCCAGATGCCTACTGCCAGTGTACTGGTTCTTTACCAGGTACCTGCTGCCTCCTGCCAGTATACTGGTTCTTTTCCAGATGCCTGCTGCCAGTGTACTGGTTCTTTGCGGGGTGCCTGCAGTCAGTGTACTGGTACTTTGCGGGGTGCCTGCTGCCATGTGTACTGGTACTTTGCGGGGTGCCTGCTGCCAGTGTACTGATTCTTTGCCTGGTGCCGGCTGCTAGTGTACTGGTTCTTTGTTTAGTGTCTGCTGCCAGTGTGTATTGTCTGCTGCCAGTG
This sequence comes from Engystomops pustulosus, assembly GCA_019512145.1. NCBI lineage: Eukaryota > Metazoa > Chordata > Amphibia > Anura > Leptodactylidae > Engystomops > Engystomops pustulosus. Next base: position 109,407,240 of record CM033646.1, on the reverse strand, counting down.
CACTGGTTCTTTTCCTGGTGTCTACTGCCAGTGTACTTGGTTCTATATTTGATGTCTATTGCTTCCAAATAAACTGAGGTAAAAACGATGCAGAAACATCTCTTTAGATGCTCTCTCCTCCATACTTTACACTGAAGCTCTGCTGGTTCAGGCTGGTTATTATGTGTAAACACAAGCTAAATGCATGAAGAGCTGTGTGAGAGCAGCAATTTATCCATCACATTAGTGGTGAATAACTCTTCAAGGCAATTCCACTTTTCTTCTTAAAGTTAAAGGTTTCACCATATATATTTCTAAATCTTCAACTAATTGTATTCAGTCTGTAACTTGTAAACTATGTTTAGGCCTGATTTGCGTAAGACATAGAGCATCTCACTAAACTTACCAGTATGGGGCAACAGTCCCACAGGAAATGAGTTATAGCATCATAACATGACTATGATTCAGTGAGATCATGACCCAGGGAAGTGTCAACATAATGTTCATAATTCACACACTGAATATCCTTCTTTGAAGCAATATGAGAAAAATTAAGGGATAAGAAAATATTTTATTTCATTTTTTTTTGTTAAAAACAAAATAATGTAAAAACCTAAAACTTGATTCTCTGGACATGCAATACTGGCATTTATGTACATTTTGAAGTCATTCTTCAGGCCACTAGAGCCTATCTAGGAGCTGGCTGACCTGTGTGACATCATGTTTTGGCACTAGTCTTTGTATGGAGCACTTAAGTGGTTCAGAACTGGTCAGGTGCTCTAGGGTGCTGCTCAATTGCCTGTCCTCTGAGTCTAACCTAGGTTGTTGCCTAATGACTTTGGATCAGTGGAGCCACCTAGAAGCTCACTCTATTAATACTGTAACACATTCACCTTGATGAGTGACCTTGGTTCATTTTCTCCATGTAAACCACAACCTGTGAGAAGCTTGTGTCTCGTGTTCTTCTGCTCGCCCCCTCTGACCTTTACAGTATTGATCAGCGACTCCACTGTGGTTGCGTCATCCCTTCTACAGCTAAATGTTCCACTGTAATGGCCACACAATGAGCAGAATCTGATATTTACCCCCCTCATGGCCAAGTTGTGAAATATCCCAGCAAAGAAAACAGGTTGATCTGGTGAGACAGTCGCTATTGTGAATTGCAGTGGCACGTTGAGGTCTGTTGGATACAGCTAAGTAATCCTACTCCCTGGAAGGTACATAAAGTACTGGTGATCCTTGTTGTCATGTCTCTTGAAAAGAATACAAGAATCGCAGTAAAGACTGATAATTATGTAAGTAGATATGAAGTATAAAGGAAGCAGCAAATGCATGTCATCCTTGTCATTATTATATTAAATAGCTTTATGAGTTATTGCCTTATATATTTACACTACCCAAAGTTTTTAAGTACTGTTTTGGAAACATAACAGAATATTTCTGATAATGCAACACCCTAAAAACTTAAGAAGCCCCCACCTTCCCAAGTATAAATTTACTACCAAACTAGCAAATGGTCATGCAACCATTATTGTGTCTGATATAATATAATGCTGCTAACAGTAAAATAACCCAATACTATACACTATAACTCCCCTTCAATGTCAACCAAATTCTGCAATGCGGCCCAAACTGCACTCCAGGAACGACACACGATAAATAATGCAGACCTCGGACAAGGTTATAATTAATAGTACAGACCAGTCAGACCATACAATTAATAAAAATACACACAATGGGGGTCATTTACTAAGGGCCCGATTTGCGTTTTAATGACGTGTTACCCGAATATTTCCAATTTGCGCCGATTTCCCCTGAATTGCCCTGGGATTTTGACGCACGCGATCGGTTTGTGGCGCATCGGCGCTGGCATGCACGCGACAGAAATCGGGGGGGGGGGCGTGGCTGAACGATAACCCAACGGATTCGGAAAAACCACCGCATTTTAAAAAAAAAATTGGTCGCACGGGCCATACTCACATGCACCACGATGAAGACGATGAACTCCGGGGCACCTCGGCGGACATCGGGCGCAGAACCTTCACGAATCGCCGGAAGACACGAACGCTCGTCGGAGAAGCCGCCGCTGGATCGCGAATGGACCGGGTAAGTAAATGTGCCCTAATATCTAATAATTCAGACCCTAGACCAGTAAAATAATACAGGCCACCAAACCAGATGATTAAAACAATGCAGTCTGCAGACCAGACAATAAAATGAATACAGACCAAAGACTAGGTAATGATCAATAATTTTGATTCCAGGTAATAATCATTAGTACAGACCCTAGACCAGATGAAAAATAAATACCTCTTTTTAATTCTCTTCTGCTGCAATGCCAAGTGGTAGTGATAATTCCAGCAGCAGCAGGGCCCTACACAGAGCAGGGATGGTAAGCAGGAGACCATCAAGGAGCGGGGACTACTTGTTTCATGGGACTCCTCTACTGTCTGATGGGAAGTGAGTAGTGGTTTGTACAAGCAGTGGGGGCAACTTGTAACATGCAGCTTTTTATTGTGCACCCCTGCTTTTTACCAACAATTACAGCAAAACTGGCCAGTTGGGTCCAATAAATGGAAAGAGCTATATTTAGTTGTATTTAGCACCCTCCACAAGGTTACTATTTTAACCCATTTTCACAAAAAGGTGTTTTTTCCATTTCTTCTTTTTTTTTTATTTTTTATTTTTTTTTTAGAAATGTGTTGTATTTCATGTCAGTTGTTCATTTCCCTTTCTCACTTTTTTCTCCATTACTCACAGTTTTCAACTTTAAATATACAGTGTGTGGCTGTAGAGTGTATATAATAAAATCATGAGGAGGGGTTTTCTTGTGTGTATATTGTACAAAAACCTTATGTTGCTGCAAAAGTTCCAATGTTTTTTAAATCTTTTGATATAACTTGTTTCCCTGAATGTATATCAGGTCAACTTTCTTGTTTAAATTATCAAGGACACCATACGTGTCTGGTGCCATAAATCCACATAATAGGCTTTTAACCCCTTAACAACAGGCCTTTTTTTGGATATTGCATTTTATTCATTTTCATTTCCCACATTCAAAAATCTCTAACTTTATTATTTTTCCAGTCCATGGGGGCTTTGTTTTCTGTGTAACAAATTGCACTTTTCATTCCATGTAATGGGAAGCAGGAAAAAATTCCAAATGCAGTGAAATTGGTGAAAAAACACATTTGTGCCATTTCCTTGTGGGCTTGGTTTTTACGGCTTTCATTATGTGCCCTAAATGACTCCTTTAGGATCACTGGGATACTAAATGCATATTAATGTGTTTTAATACATTTTAAAATATTAAAACCTGTACAAAAATTGGTTATTCTAATAACGTTTCAATGCTTCAGTGTACGGAGCTGTGTGACATGTTATTTTTTTGCGAGATTAGATGACGTTTTCATTGCTACCATTTTGAGGACTATACTGCCCACTAAAAATCTTCCAGTCAGGGGCCCCAAAATTCCTAGTGACGGCCCTGCACCTGTGACATAGTCTACCAAAGCTTCAGCCGCTCCATACATATGGTGTCAGGAGTGGCTAACAGAGTATAATATCCCCTCCTCCTTCATTTTTCTTATACATGTTGGTATTTCATGTGTTTCAGTAAAAACATGGGTAATTATAAATCCCAGTATAAATTACTTACCATTACTCACTAGTGCTGCCTTTCTGCTGTCAAAGTGCATCCACTGTGGTCTGCGGACACCTATACAATGAAAGAGTTTTAACAAAGATTCTGATATGTAAGGGCTGATTTTAATATAACAGGGAATCATATGGATTTCTATTCGGTAAGCCTTTTTTTGGTTGATACAATAGGCAGAGCTCAACATGGGTGCGAAGCTTAATATATTCTGCCAATACTGCAAACGGAGCATTGGGGCAATGTTTTTACTGAAGCAAATTGCTTCATAGCAAAAAGAAAAGAAATGATGGGGAGGAAAAATCCACAGTTTTTTTTATGTTTTTTTCCAAAAATTTTATTGACATACTACCAATGGTGTCCTGTACCAATTTATAAGCATGTGCTCTTTAACATGATTCTTAGCACCATCCCTTATATGAAAAATGGACTTTGTTAAAAATAACCAATAGACATATTATTCTCCATCATTACTTTTAATAAGAGATAAAACTACAGAGCCCAGTGATGCTCTTATCAATGTCAGTGGCAATAGTGTCTTTCTTCTACCCTCTACCAGGAACTCACATTCTCCTAAAATAACAAGATTAGTTCTCAAGTAGAACCGTGTCTGGAGTCCTCTTTATGTGATATACCTGTTTATTGGCTGTTAGTAATGAAATGCGGCAATTACTGTAGTTGTCTTAATTAGCTATAACATAAAACACTACCCTTGCAGCAAGACACTGCTAGAACCTACTGTATAACCTCTTCACGTACCCAGAAGTAGGGTGCTATAAATGCCTTTCACCTCTCAGCAATTATTAGAGCCGTGTGATGCCAAATGATAACCAGTTATTTCTTCATTAATAGAACTGCCCCTATGACTAGATACATAGGAGAAAAGGACTGTATAAATAAATAGTGGTGTGTACAATGTGATGTAAATTGTATCATAGGTGGTATAGATCTCACATTTAAGTGCATGGGCATCAAAATATGTCATCTCCAGTCCTTCCAAATGATTTAGGGGCCCTTATCACTGCCTGGAACGAGCTCAACTCTTTTATCCTAACCCATACAATGAATAAGAACCATCCGGTTGGAAACGTGTAGGTCTAGTCCAGTGTGACCATTAATCTACTATGAAAATGAAGTTTTGATGTGTTATGGAATTGCTGCAGCTCTTGCAACATTTTTTCGAACTCTATTTACACTTGTTCCTCCTCCATTGTAATAAGGTAATAATGTCAAGTACCCATGAATCTTATGTTTTAGTGACGAGGATGTCACAACAACTCCAAGTAGTATTTCTATGCCTCTGAAGACTGCTTATGTCTGTAGTGGAAAATAAGCTGCGTTGAACTGAACTGAGATTGTACCATGCAGTGGGACATGCTACATTCTAGTCTTCAGATATCAGGGCCATTTAGTTACATAATAAAATTCTGTATCAAAGACCTCATTTATTATAGGGGCTGTATAAATCTCTGCCAATATTCTACTAAAATTTGGATGAGCCCACACCATTATAATAATATGTGTGTCACTGTGATGTAAAAACCAAGCAGAGAGCCATGCTTTGGCACTACCAAGGGCCCTAGCAGTTAGTAGACTGGTCACCATTGGTAGCACTTCCTCCCCCTCCCTCCATGGTAATTTCTTCTGCAGCATTTGGAAAAGATGGAATATGATTTACAAATGCAATAAAAAAATCTCTGGGAAGACTCAATTAGAGCTTGTTAAGTGCTCAGCAAGAGCTTGTCAGGGCACGTCTACATGGCCGGGGCTCTGCGGGGAAGCTCTAATGCACGCTGTCTATAGTGATCACAGGACTGCCGGAGAGCAGTGGCCAGACTGGTTTTACAAATCAAATCAATACGTCACAACCTGGACTGTAGGAGCAATAAATTGGAGAAATCCATATGAATGTGTTGGAAATTTTCATTTTGTCTGCTAACTTCCCTGAGCACTGATAACAACACTTACCGTAATATGCTTTACATCAGCATCATGGTTATAGGCAGCAATAGTGATATGTGCAGATAAGCTGTGACATCACCTATTGTCTGTAGTGCTGTTTGTCATAGAGGTGTTATCTTCTTTAGTACACTTTATTAACCCTTTAGTGACCACTCATATGGGTTTCTACGCCGGTCACTGAGGGACCTCAGCCTAGGGCCTTGGTCTAAGTGTTGCATCGGTCTCAGCTGTAGAATGACGGCCTGTTCTAACAGTCCAGATCAGAATCAATCTGGACTGCTTATCCTGTTAGATCTCACAGGATAAGAAACTAAAAAAAAAAAAACTTAAAAAATAAGTAATAATAAAATGTATTACATTCCCCCAAAGCCCCCATTCTCTATAAAATAAAATAAAAAAAAATAAAAAAAAAATATATATATATATATATAAAACCCACAACATATTTGGTATCGCTGCAACCCAAAATCACTGATCTATAAAAATATAGAAAAGATGATGAACCCTGTAACAAAAAAACTTGCCCAAATGGCTAAATCTCCACTTTTTTTTGCCCTTTCACAACACATAAAGGTGAATGAAAAGTGATTTCAAGCTCCTACAGTCCCCAAAATGGTAGCAATGAAAACTTCAGCTCATCCAGCAATTTTTTTTTTTTTGTACAAAAAGTTTTAATTTTTAAAAATCTGTTAAAACCTATATAACTTTGGTATCCTTGTGATATAAAAAAATGTATGGATTTATGAAGTTGGGGAGCAAAAATTTAAAAATGTCCAAAAATGCTGTTCGATTTGTAATTTTTCTAGTAATAAAGCAAAAGGACAATTCTAAAATTATACTAACACAAAGCCAGGGGCAGATTAAGACTGTCATGGGCTCTGGGCTGTATGAATATTATAGCCCCTAAAATTCTGGAATTCACTTCCTACTTTTGGTACTAGAATCACGTATTTGGTAATAGAGGATGCGTCTCGTCTGTCTGCTTTCAGTCTACTGTGTCAGGACCTTTGTAGATCCTTCAGAGGTTGTGAAATGACTCTTGTGTACATGTATATTGAGAGCAGAACAGATGTACAAGGATTTCATGAGAATAGGTCCTTCTCGGTTTAAAATCTGGTGGGTAGTTTGGGTCATGGGCCCCCTAGAAGGATTATGCCCTGGACTACCTCCCATACTGCCTATACTATAAACAACTGCTGCACAATGTAGATATGTGGTAATTGTTAGTTAATTAACTAATTTAATTACTTAATGGGCTGTGCGCCAGTTTTCTGTCAGACTTTGAACATTCTTTTAGGTGCAAACAGCTTGCACTGGTTTTGTGGTGCTCCCTATACGGCCCCCTATGTACAAGAATATAACTACTACAAAAATGGTTCAGAACATTTTGTGGTGCAGCTGCACTATTCTTCATGCGACACAAATTTCTGCACTGAAATGGACATTCCGATGCTCAGTCGGACCATGCGCCATATTTATCATGCAAAGTCCGACAGAAGTGTGACGCATGCCCCATGTTAAAGGTGCACCAAAAAAAAAGTGGTGCACTCTGTCGGAGCTGTGTTAGCAGCGCCAGATTCATGAAAAATGGGCACTTATCATGAATCTGGTGCACTCTGCACTATACTCAGGCAAACTGCTCCTAGTACAATTTGCACTGTTCAAAGGAAATTTGCCGCTATGTGTTTGAAATATAGAACATTTCGAATGGAAAATTTTTCAAACATTTTGCCAAATTTCCTGTTTTTCATAAATACAAAATACATTAAGCAAATTTTCCAATTAATTTGAAGTACATCATGCCAGGTTAAAACTGTCTCAAAAGCGTTCTAAAGTTATTACTGGATACAATGACACATGACAGTTCGGAAGAATAGGCCTTGGTTATCAACGCACAAATGAGCTTGCTCAGTAAGAGATTAAAATGTTTTCATGCCACAATCTATATCATCAAATTTTAATAAAAATTATGTCTAAAAAAACTTGCTTAAACTTAACTCGTATATGTTTTTTATGTGCAGTTTGGAAAATTGCTGACCACCAATCATTTAGAAAATATTCAAATTTTAGTCACCTATCCTTTTTCATCAATTAAATTAAAAGCTTTAAAACCTGCTAAGCAGAAAGCTTTGCCATGTATCAGCAATATGACCTTGCATTTCAAATTTAGCGTTTTCCTTTTGGATCTGCATGTTTCAATGTAGTTTTATCTGTTTTACTGTAATTCAATATTTTTACTTTAATCAGCACCAGTTTTACTTGGCGAACAAGAGATGCCCCATATGTGGGAGTCATGGACGAAAATGCTAAATATATGTGCATGTTTATTTATCATTTATGCTGCATTACAAAATGTCCCCCATTGATAACAAAAACCCACTCCCAATAATCATTTTAATCAGTTTCATTACTATTTATGTGCAACATCCCCCCAACGGGGCCTAGCCTTTTCTTGGGGCCTGGAGGCAGCCAGGGCCCAGAATACCGAAGTGGCTGGCGGTTGCGGCCTAGGCACGCTGATGTAACAGTGCTTGGTATGGTGTCCTACAGCCTGGCAGGTCTCCAGCAGGTGGTGTGTGCAAGAAATATAGACTGAGAGGCTAATGTACTGGTTCTCCCTCGGACAACCCCTGAGTGTCTGTAATATATGTCCCTGGGTGATGGATGGGGAGCCCTTGGTGGTACAGCCTTATGCAGGCAACAGACGGAGGCAACGTAGTACAAAATAACTCACAGTTCTTTATTAAACAACTGCAGGAAACAGGCTAGAACAATCTCGGTACAGGTTCTGGATTACTGGAGGTTCCAGATTACTGGAGTGGTCATGGAGAGGGGTCCTCAGGAGTTGGTTCACCAGCCTGGTAGCAGATGCAGGCTGGGATGAAGCTGTGTCCAGTTGTGGAAGCTGCAGCTTTTATCCTGGGTTTAGCTTAGTGTTAGTGCTGATGGTGCATAGACACTGTTTCTCTCCTCTGTGACAGGATGTGCTCTATAGTGAGAGATGAAGCTTAAGAGGCCTGTTGTAAGAGCATGTGCTCTAAGATCTTTCTGGAACTGACTGACCTAGCCCCTCCCTGTGCAGGGTTTTTTTTTTTATTACCCTGGTCAGGTGGTGGCTCACTCTCCAATCACACTCCAGTGTACATTTTGCAATACAATTGGTAGACAGAATCCCATCCACTTAACCCTTGCCTGTTCAGGTAGAATCTACAGCTGCTGAGTACCTGAGACTTACTGCTTTCCCTCTTTATGGGTTGAGGGCCTAATTCGCAACTACTCCTCTGCCCATGTGTTGGCAGGGGTGTTGCATATGTCTTCCATCTTACAGATGTTTTTGGAAGATGCTGAATATAGTAAATGCAGATTTCCTACACCGTTTCCATAACTCCCATAGAATTGAATAGGAGTTATGGAAACCGTGAACTGCGCTTTCTCTGCTTATGCTGTCTCCATAACTCCTGTTCACCTCTATGTGAGGTACAGAAACAACATAGGGTGGCTGCCATTAGCTATAACTGATCTGCTGGATGAGAGATCCAACTGACCATTGTCTGTCTAGCTCCCTTATAAATAGACCAATACTATAACAATATAGTTGGTGGTCTGGTACATTTTACTAAAACACATGTAAAAAAAAAAAACTATCTTTTTGGGAAAGGTCTGTTGTACCCCATTGGTGTCCTAATAAACAATAAACAACTATTTAAACTGCCAGTGTATGAGAACACAGCAATACAGGCAGTCCCCGGGTTACATACAAGACAGGGTCTGTAGGTTTGTTCTTAAGTTGTAAGTGGGAACTGTATATTTTATCATGTAATCCCAGACAGAACTTTTTTGGTCTCTGTGACAATTGGATTTTAAAAATGTTGGGTTGTCATAAGAACCAGGATTAACACTAAAGCTTCATTACAGACACCTATGATAACTGTTATAGCTGTTTATTGTAGCCTAGGACTAAAGTACAATAAATTACCAATATACAGAGGTCCGTTTGTAACTAGGGGTTGTATGTAAGTCGAGTGTTCTTAAGTAGGGGACTGCCTGTATACGGTATGTACCTCAAATTTCATATAAAGAGCCCACAATAGGTTAATAGAAGCAATGGCTGTCTGAGTCTAATCCACTACCCTGGGTACTGAAGATCTTCTTTTCATCTTGACAGTTGTAGCGGAACATCTTCAAATGTCAGTTCAGCGGGGCCTAGTGCTATGTGTGTAGAACATGGGGTTAAGTACGCTGAGGGGGAGGAAGTATAGGGAGACAGATCTTGCTATTTAAGTGTATGAAAGGTTCTATTTGGGTCAGCAGAACTGTAGAAAATGAAGGACGGAGGAAGATTCTGCAGATGAATCAGGGGAGGCTTGAAATGAGGCTAAAAAATAGGTCAATGTGATGCTGTATAAATCTCAATGTGTGTTAAGATTTCTATAAACTGCAATGTACATTCTCTGAGGGAATGAATGGGAAGCAAGATCTAATTATATTACATATCAGCTGATTTCAGCAAAAATATAATGATACATAATAGAATACAACTGCCCGCTATGTAGAGGACTATAACTATTAAAATACAGTACCACACTTATACGAACAAGAATATAGCTACTATGATACTATCTCAAACCGTATGTGCAAGGATATAGCTACTAAAATAATGCTCACATGTACACAACAATAAAACTACTGTCACACTGTCCCTGTCCCAATGTACAATATTATACTGTGAATACTGTATGCAAGAATTTACCTGCTATAATACTGCCCCCTATGTACAAGAATATAACTACTATAATACTACTCCTGTGTACAAGAATATAACTACTATGATACTGCCCCTATGTACAAGAATATAACTACTATAATACTGCCCCTATGTACAAGAATATAACTACTGTAATACTACTCCTATGTACAAGAATATAACTACTATAATACTGCCTCCTATGTACAAGAATATGACTACTATAATACTGCCCCTATGTACAAGAATATAGCTACTATAATACTGCCCCTATGTACAAGAATATAACTCCTATAATACTGATCCTATGCACAGGAAGATAACTACTATAATACTGCCCCCTATGTACAAGAATATGACTACTATAATGCTGCTTCTATGTACAAGAATATATCTCCTATAATACTGCCCCCTATTTATATGCATATAACTACTATAAGAATACAGCTACAAAAATACTGCTTTGTATGTATAGAAATAAAAACTACTATAATATCACCCACCCCCACTATGTACACTTAAAGGTTATGAAGCTCTTTCTTCTGCTATCTCCAGTTTAGTCTCGCAGTTGTCAGCTGCTGGTAATTCTCTATTCTCTGATAACAGTGAGGACTCAGCAGTTGAGCTGTTCTCCATCTGATCCTTCAGTTTGTACTCTGCTGGAACATTTCCCTCTATCAGTCCGGAAGTGTCATTGCTTCCTCTTTTCTTGATAACTTTGTGTTCTTGTGTAAATATAATGTAACCCCATGGGTCGCCATAAACTATGTGAAGTTTTCTCCCAGAATTAGTGGAAGGGATACACTGGATAAAATGGTGGAGGGGCTTATTCACTAAATGCATCTTTGCTGCTTTTGGAGGAAGTTCATGTTTTTTTGTGTACATCAGGGTCAGGGAGACATTAGATTTAGGGCTTATTCTGAATTTTTTTTTTAATTGAATACTTACCCTTAGGCTGCATTTACATGTTCCAGTTAGATTGCGATCCCAAATGTAATCCAACTGGGGCAAGGATTACCCAATCACATATGTGTTTCCATTGAAAAGCATGCGATCGGTAACGAACAACTGATGTTTTGCATGTAAACAATGTAAAATACCAGGTGTTCATTACTGATCATATGCGTTTCAATGGAAACTAAATATGTGATCAGGCCAAGCCCCGCCCTGTTCCAATTACAAACGCAATCCAACCAAAACATGTGAATGCAGCCTCAGGAAGAGTGATCAATATCTGATCAGTTAGGTCTGACACCCTGACAATCACACTCATCATGCTCATCCATCAAATGGCCTTTTTTTTAATTGACTTCTATTCAAGGAGATTGGACTGAGCTGTAATACCAAGCACAGCCACTGTACGATGTGTAATCAGGTGATTCTTTAATAAATTTAGTATACTAATACAGTATACAGGGTGATCCAAAAGTCCGGATAACAAATCTGTATTACCCAGCAAGTAATGACTGAGAAAGTGTATCTTTTAGGCTGTGTCCAGAACACGGCCAATATTTTGAAAGCCGAAATAATGGTAAGTTTTTCCAAGGAGAAATGTATCATTAGGCAGGTTCCTTGTCTATTTCTGTTTTTGGAGTTCCACTGCTCATTATTATTATATTTAATATTATTATTTATTTATATAGCACCATTAATTCCTTAAATTCCTGTTCAAGGAATTCACATACATTACATTAATAATCTATGTGGGGGGGGGGATAGAGACGTGAGGGAGCAGTGCAGTTAATGTGCATTGTAAGGTGGGTTTTCAGGTTACGTTTGAAGGTTTGGAAAGTGGGGGGTAGTCTGACACATTGTAGTAGAGAGTTCTAGGGTGGGGGTTGCATGGGAGAAGTCCTTGATATGGTTTTCAGAAGAGCGGATAGTAATAGACTGAAGCTGAAAGTCCCCGTGAGGAATGAAGATTACGTGTGGGACGTTATTGGCTGATGAGTTCAGAGATATATGGACGGGACATGTTGTGGATAGCTTTGTAGGTCATGGTTAGTATTTTGAATTTGCTATGCAATAGGTAACCAGTGGAGAGACTGGCAGAGAGGAGAGGCAGAGGAGAAATGAGAAGACAGATGGATTAGTCAGGAAGCAGAGTTTAAGATGGTTTGGAGAGTTAGCTGGGAGACCACAGAGAAGAATGGTGCAGTAGTCCAAGCAGGAGATGATAAGGGCATGGACTAGCAAATTTTTAGACTCTGGGTTGAGGAAGGGTCAGATGAGATGTTCTTGAGATGGAGGTGTCAGGTTGTAGTGAGTGCCTGCATGTGAGTCTTAAAGGATAAGGAAGAGTCAAGCTCCAAGGTTGCGGACATTAGGGACCAGGGAGAGTGTGGACACATGAATTGTGACAGTTTCGTCTGGTGGGAGAGATGTGTTAGGTGGAGGAAAGTTAATGAGTTCTATTTTGTCCATGTTAAGGTTTAGAATACGGGAACAGAAAAAGGAGGAAGTCATGGATCTGGCCTTGCACACTGATGCACTAACAGTAGTTCTATGTTTATGCCAGATTAATGAAGTGACAGAAATAGCTTTCTGTGACTTTTTAGCAAAAAGGCAGACAAAATCAATGCTAAATAACCCCCATTGTCTCAGTAATGGATTGTTACAATCAGATTTTTAATTTCTCTTTTGGTTCAAAAGTTATCAACACGGAAAGTTGTAACAACAACTGGATCATTTCCATTTATGCACAGCTATTTGACGTGTTGACCACAATGCTGAACACAGAGCTGAATGCTCTAGATCACAGGTGTCAAACACAAGGCCCGCAGAACAAATCTGGCCCCCGCCTAGTCTTATGTAACCTGGTTTCCTGCCCCTATTCTGCACTACTCAGGAGCGCAGCATAGGGGTAGGATAACTACTATACTCACCTTACTCAGCTCCTCGAAGCAGCAGTAGACTTCTTCACTCCCGTGAACACTGGCTTGTAGGTTCTAGCTCTGAAGCTTTAGTGCCAGCACATACAGCTGTCGTTCATATGATTAAAGAAGACTGGGAAACATGAGTAAATTCTTTTTTTTTCACAGCAGGACATACATTGGGGGACGGGCAGAGGTTGCTGGCTACTATGTGGGACAATGTGGAAGCTGTGGGGGCACTGTGGCTGCTATGGGGTGCATTGTTCTTGCCGAGGGGCACTGTGACTAGAGGACACAGTGACTTCTCTGGGGCCACTCTGCAAGCTATTTGGGGCACTCTTGCTGTTAGGAGGGGAACTCTGTCAGCCAGAGGTCGCACTAACATTTTTCCAGAAGGGTAAAAATACTCCTCTCACCATTTTTGAGGAGTATTTTTACCCGAGGAGGAGTATGAAAATTTCGGTAGCACACTGCGCACACAGCACACACTACACTCACACACTGCGCACACAGCACACACTACACTCACACACTGCGCACACAGCACACACTACACTCACACACTGCGCACACAGCCTACGCGCTACACTCCCAACCTTCTCACACATCCACCTCACACCTACACTCACAGCATTTCTCACACATCACACACTACAACATCACTACACTATTCTCACCAGCACACACTACACTTCACACAAAACCCTTCTCACAACAATTCACACACTACACTCCCGCTCGCTCACAGTCATCACACACTCACTCACACCACTTCTCACGGCATCACACACTCACCCTCACACACTTGCTCACACTGCACCTAGCTAACACTCACACCTTCGCATCACAGCACACACTACACTCCCACACTTCTCACACAGGCACCAGATGACACTCACACACTGCACAGCACACACTGCACACACACTTACACACTTCACACGCGGCACCACAGCACACACTACACTCCATCACAACATCCACTACACTCACACAACTTGCTCACACTACACACACTACACATACACACCACTGCTGCACACGATCACCACTACACTCAGACAACACTGCGTCACAACAGCACACACTACACCTCACAACTGCGCACAGCACAACACACTCACTACGACCTGCAGCACACTGCACTCACTACCTCACACACATCAACTCACTACCACTCGCGCACTGCACAACTACACCACACCTGACACTCACACCATCACACGCGCACAACGCACCCTCACAGCATCAACTCAACTACAAACTACACACTGCGCACTAATTCTCACATCACTGCACACGACCCTACACACCGCCTCTACCAACACTTCGCAAAGCACACACTACACCGCGCACACACACAACGACACCGCACACATGCACCCACACAGCTACACCACTCCACTGCGCACACGCACACACCTACACTCACGACGATCGTCACACAGCACACACTACACAAACTCCGGCACCACAGCACTCGCACACCACACACGCGCACTCACATCACACTACACTGCGCACGCCCGCACACACTACCCACAACTCGCACACCACTATGCAATAAAGCCTATACGCACACCCACCAGCGACAAGCACCAGCACACACGCCGCACAAACTTACCATGCGGCACACACCCCTACACTCACACTTTGACACACAAACTGCCACACATACACTCCCTGTGCGCACACGCACACACTGCGCACACAGCACACACTACACCCTGCCACACACACGCACCACTAACTCACACACAGCACACTACCCTGCCACACATAACCTACAACTGCAACACAACAGAACACTACACACACTGCACACACAGAACACTACAAACTTTACTACCCACTGCCCACAAACGACACACTACAACTGACACATCTACACACAGCCACGTCACTACACGCAACACTACAGCACTACACTACAGAACTTGCACACCGCATTAACCCTGCACACACGACATTACACTAACTCTGCACACCAGAACATTACCCACTACACTGCACCCACACGAACATTACACTACAACCTGCACACACAGAACATTACAACTCACACACAGACCATTAACACTGCACACAAACATCACTTGACACACCATTACAACTGCACACACAGAACACTACATACACTGCACACACATAACTCTACACTCTCACCACCGAACACACACTGCACATACCAAGAACACTACACTCACACACAAACACGAACACTACACACAACTACACACAACAAGACACTACCCTACACAGCACATAACATTTACACTACACTGCACACGAACAAACATTACCCCTACAACACTGCACACACACGAACCTAACACTACACTGGCAACCACACAAAACATTACACAACGTGCACACACAGAAACTTCACTACCTGCACACACAAACACCTACACTACACTGCACACAAGAACGACATAGCACACATACATCTACTCAATTCACACACAGAAACACTACCTCCACTTCAACACAGAACACTACACTACCACACTGGCACACACATAACCTACTACCGCTGCACACACAGAACACTACACTTCCACACACCCTAGACCCACAGACCTACACTGCACACACAGAACACACACTCAACGCCTACACAGACTCAGCTACCCTTACACTACAATCACACATTCCTCCCAACCTTCCGGAATCTGCGGGCACGTATAGAGATGGAGCAGGACGGAGCACAGCCCGCTGTCCACAGTTCGCGGGCCTCGCTCTCGCTTCGGAGCGCGCTGACACAAAATCATGTTCAAGTCGCGCTGACGGTTCCGGCGCACGCTCTGGGTGTCGCGTCGACATTTACCCACTCTTTGCAGCGCGCTCCGGTCGCTCTCCCTGCGCGCTGCAAGGAAATAATTGCCAAGCGTAACTTTTAACGCATGGCACTTACTTTTGGGTGGTAATGGCCGCCTCTCATCACGCGTCTATGAACCGTGGTGAGAAGCGTTAATGCGACTCCTTCTGTCAGCGGTGGCAGAAACTGGACGACTATGGGAGCATTAAGCATACCTTGGGGGCACTATGCTGCCTATGAGGTGCATTGTTGCTACTTGTAAGGGCACTCTGAAGCTGAGGCAGCCCATGTGACTATGATGGTGGGCACTGTGGACTAATGGCTACTGTGGTGGGGGCATTTACATATGAGTTCCGCTTTGAGGGCTGCCCTGAAGTGTTGATTGTAGTGGTAATGTTTTATAAAATGAACTACTAGAAAAGCTCAAGTAGATACATTTTATCACATAAAGTACAAATTAGTCCCTTTTTTCCCTAGTCCCAACCCCTAGGTGATGTGGACCCGGTTACAATGAGTTTTGACACACTCTCCTCTAGATACCATTGCTATGAATCTTCTTTAGAACGCTTTAGAATCTCTGTGTCACATGACTTTAAAAAAAACAAAACATAAAACCAACTCTGATGTTACTATTAAGTTCCTAGTCATGTGATAGGCTACATGCCCACTTTACCATTTGGATAAAAATTGCACCCTGAATCCAATAACGCGGTTTTTCCATGACCAGTCTGTCTATATACCTAAACATATAGGCTATAAACTCTTATTGTCAGATCCATTTGCATTTTTCCTCATTTTATTTCTCGGGTCCTTCTGCATGTATTGCAAGATGTAACTCATCAATCACTATCAGCATGCTATGTAGTATATGTATACATGACTCCTCAACAAACATGATTATAATAAGAAGTGTACATCTCAGAATCAGTGCAATGATAAGTATGTAGTACCACAGTATACCATCAGTAGAACTGGAGTGCAACTATGTAGTGTTAATATAGGATGTGCTGCAATACCTATAAGCTCTGCATTTCTAATGTATAGTTTTTAGGACAGTGCAGGTCAATAATGTCATTATGTTAGAGATTGGAACTCATTCATATTATAAGTGGCTGACCCAGCTTTTTCTCTTTGATACAAGATAAGCAATGTTATGTACATGTATGAATCATATCTCGCCTCCATAGATATAAATTCACTCCAGAGAAAAACATAGGATTTTTATTCCAGCATCAGTATCGAGAAGTAATTTGATATAGAACTGTGACTCCACCAGAATTATTGCCATCTCTGTGAATAAGCAGGTGTGCAAGATCAGTAATGATACTCATTATAGATATATAGATGATATATTCATAAATGTATCATATTATATATCAGTGAGTCGCCTCCGTCCAGAATTAGTGAGTGGCGCCATATATAACTGAAGATCAGTACAGTACAAGACTTTAATTTAATGTTTGAATACCAGAATCGTGATGTCTATTAGCGTATAATCCTGGATATAACCTCTACCAGGGGGCTCCTGGGAAGATTGGATATTGATAGATTCTTTCTAGTAACCTGTTGAAATAGGGTAAGAGATTTTATCTTCTGTGAACTTTCCCTATCGACTGATGGCAACCAATGACATGCGTTAGGGCAAAAATTTCTGTTGTAAAAACCAACCCTTGATTTAATACATTCGAACCTAACATATTGTATCATACTCAGCTGTGTATAAGCAGTTTTTTCAGCACAAAAAATGTGCTGAAACGTCCCCTCGGCTTATACCGAGTTCATACAGTCATAAAGATCTTTAGAAAATAATAAACTTATATACTCACCCTACTCTCGTGGCCCCGCCTGCAGCCTGCTACCCCCCATTCCGCGCAGTCCTCTTCTGGCTCCGCGCTGGTGGGGCCGTCTTCTGTCTTCTCTAACTTCGGCCAGGCTGCGCTGCCATGTTTTTCCTCCGCGGCGCCATAGTTGAACGTCCAGCGGCGCGTCATGACTAGGCTCCTCCAGGTGAGAACAGGCGGCGCCCGCACAAGTTAGTGAAGACAAGAAAGAACGGGCGCCGAAGCCAGAAAGAGGACCCGCTCGCGACATCGTGGGAGCACGCTGCAGGTCTGGTGCCACCGTAGGGTGATATATAAGTTTATTCTTTTCTTTAATCTGGGCTGGCTGTAATACTACGTGGTGCTGTGCTGGTATCCTACTGGGTGCCAGTTCGTATACTACTGGGGGGCTGCCTGTATACTATCTGGGGCAGGCTGTATACATCTCTGGGGGGGTCTGTATTAATGCATTTCCCAACCCTCGCTTTATACTCGATGAATAGTTTTCCACAGTTTTGATGGTAAATTAGGGGTCTCTGCATATACTCGGTTCGCTTTACTCGAGTATAAACGGTACCTCAAGAATACGACACGATTGTAGGATCATAATTTGTTTAATTCTCTGAGCCTGAGTTGATTTTGTGTGAAAAAAACAATGGTAAAATTCAGGACCTGAAAAGCTGAAGCTTGACCTACATCCCCTACACTCCTGGCGAGAGCGAATGCAAGTGTGTATCAGAATCAGCTTCTTTAAACAACAACGGTTTCCTTCCTTGTGTTCTTCACTCAGTCGCCAGCAAATTTCATGGCAGGTCATTGCCCCCTGTCACACAGCAAAAACAGGTAAAGCAGTTCCTTTGAAACAGAAAACATTGACATACTGGATGTTACCCAGAGTCCTATCTAAACCCAATAGTAAACATTGAAAAATCATTGGTGACAAAGTTATGGCCAAAAAACCCACAGCAGTCACAGAAACTGTGGAACATTACTGGAGAGAGTGGAACAAAGCAGAGCCGAGCAGTGTGAGAGACTATGGATGTCCTAAGATGTCTGACAGATGTTCTGAGTCCTTCAAAGGCAAAGACCTGGTCATTCCACCTGATTGGTGACTGGTGTAATCTTTCAGAAAATGTTAGTATATCTTTTCTCTGTGCTACATTTATTGCTGTTTCTCAATTATAATCATCACTTTTTTTTTGCCCAAAAAGTTTATGTTGATATACTTTTGGTTAACCCCCTCTTTTTGTGCCTGTTTGCCCCCCTTACAAAAAATTGTCAAATGTTGGATTAACGGATGATTACAACTTATTCTGAAAACATTAAGGATCATACACTTTTGTTTTTTCATTTTGATCCAGTGTATCTCTCTCTCATGTTTTCTCTTGCTCTCTTATATATATCCACTCGAGTTTTCTTTACAGGACCTGATATTGCGAATATGCAGATTTTATTTGGAGACAACCACAACTACAGTTTGTTTCTTTAATTAAAACCCACAGGACTTTGTTGTGTCTTGGGGCTGTAGTGTAGAGATCCCCGCAGAAAGGCTTCAATTTACAAGAGAGAGGCAGACAGAGGGGATAAATGGATGGAACGATCTGTCGCAGAGGGAATAGCTCTATGAGACAGAGGGAAGGTTGATTTTCACAGAAGGGGTGGTGTTTGCTTCCTCTCTTTGTAAAACATTCATGTTGTAAACAGAAGCCGCGCCTCAAGATTCGGCATCCTTCCTATCCCGTTTGTTTTTTATGCTTATAATAGTGCAAAGGAAAGCAATATAGACATTCTTCTTCCATCTCGTTCCCCTCTGGATACACTTACTATGTGTACACCAGCACAAATGAAGCATCAACGTTTATTTCCACTGTGAACATACCGAGCCACAAGATCAAAACACCAAAAATTCCATTGCATGGATTAAATGGGTGTCCAAGTAAAACGAAAAGTGGGCTGGGGAGTGCTTCTTAAAAAAATAAATAAAACATGCCTGTTGTCCGAGAGTTGTCCAAGCAGAGCTTCCATGCCCCTGTACAACAGGGACACGGCAACGTAGGGATGGACCAGTATACATACACTTTATTTTTTAAACAATCCTTCCTCGCCACCCTTGCTATTTTTTCTTACTCTCGGACACCCCTTTACATGAAATTTTTTCCCTATCCTCAAGAAAAGTGATAACTATACTGATGGGATCTCCACAATACATGGAATTTGTGTTCCTTACACTTCATACTAGAAGTCCTTTGCAAGCGATAAGGCAACAGGACACAAATTGGACCATTCCATTAATTTCTATGGGACTTTCTCATGTGCCTTCAGGACAGCGGAAACGAGAAGTCCTACAAACAGGCAGTACGGGACCTGGTCATGTGGAACCCCACAATCAGAGGTACAACTACAGCAGCAGGACATAATTCTCCGCGTTCTTAGTTTTGAAAAACAATACTGGTGGCAGAAATGCAGGTGATCTTGAGTTTTAACCACACCACCGGTCCAGATTAAAAATGGAACATTATCTCCAACTCTCACTACAGTTTCAAATATATAATTTACCTGCCAGAAAAACAGTTAAGGTTATTCCGGTGACAGGTAATGTCGTGATAACAAAAAACATAAGGCTCAATAAATGAACAGAACCTGACCACTTTGAAATCCCCCCTATACATTATTACCTGCTGTGTACTGAGTTGCCTCCATATACTCGGCCAGTCCGCTGCCAGAGAAAAACACCAGCTCATTCCCCAACAATCAATTCCCATCTGTTAAAAAAAAAATAAAAGCACACATCTTTCCTTTAACAAGTTTGTCTGCTTTGGCAATGGCTGCTCGCTTCCATAATAACAGTTGCAACCTCACTACTTGTGTGCTGTAGAAAATTTTTATGTAGATTAGCTCCAATACCATGTATACCTGCTTATGAAGGAAGCAGGCATTTTTTCAAATCCAGAACAATCACTTTAAATCACCAACAGTAACCCGATTGTATTCGGTTAAAGGGGCTATAGTGGCCATCGTGCTCACTGATGAGGAGCTGGCCTCACGTCGTCACGGCACAAAGACCAGGCTTCACGAACACACGTCCACTAATACCGTCTTTCCTCCTCCATGAACTGACCCTCACACGATTATAGGCTTCTCTGCTCCTCATGGATGTGCTTCGCTCCCCCTAATCGATGGCCCTGGCAATTAAATACATAGTAACTTATTTTGAATGACCTTTTGTAAATCAACTATGCTTATCCCTGAGTACCCCTTTAACTGAATCCTATTGGTACCTAACTTGCTTCTCTCATCTGTGTCACAGGTAAAGGGAAAATTTTAACTACCTTCACTGTAAAAATGTCCTTGCCCATTTTCCCCTAGTGGGTTCCTAGTTCTGAAAATTCATGAGACCTGAGAGTATTCATGGGAAACTACATATCTCATGATCGGTAAAGCGCATGAGCAATATGGTGGTGCAATATACATACATATTATCCTACCTCCCGGGGAGGCCCAACAGCCACCCTGGTGTGTATGTCCACACTCAGCCTCTGAAGTAACAACCACCATTCACCCTGTTTGACTGACCCTTGGTTAGCATATAGATCTCTGTTCACAACAAATCATATTTGGTTAACCCATCATGGCTGAAGCAGGTACATTAGTACTGAATGCTTGAACTAAGGAATAAAACATCTTAAAGTGCCTTCACTTGGTGTAGTTAAGAAATTCTTCTGTAAACATTGCCTATCATGATGTTACGACAAAAAAGGGCAAAGGGTCTTGGAACACCACACTTGGTATTTCCTCATAAAAATACGATCTAGTATTTTACCCAAATAACCCCAATTCTGTTCTGTGAAAATCTCACTTATCTCATTACCATATTTTTGTGAAATCTCTCATTTACCAATAAAAAAAATCTCCTGCAGTGAAAATGAGTATATTTGATGACTATATGAGTATATTTGGTTGTTAGTACCCTGAGACACTGCTTTGGTGTCAATAACTAAAAAAAGAATCATCATCTTTCAGCTCAGATCTCTAGTTTATACAACTCTCTCCTGCATCCTCTACCTCAACAAAAAAAAGTACTGTATATACGTACTCGAGTATAAGCCGACCCCGATTAAAGACCGAGGCCCCTAATTTTACCCACAAAAATTGGTGAAAACCTATTGACTTGAGGTATATGCCGAGGGTGGAAATGCATTGGTCACAGGCCTCTCCAGTAATGTAGCCGCCCTGCCCAGTGTATATAGCCACCATCCCCTGCCCCCCAGTGGTATATGCTCTGCCGCCCATGCCGCCATGTATATAGCCTGCGCCAGCCCCGCCCCAGTGTATATAGCCTGCAGCCCCTGCCCCAGTGGTATAGATAGCCCCCCTCCCCCTTGTGCGCACAACATACCGTATGGATCGCACAGAGAATCTACGGGTGCCGCAAAGCGAGTTTTGATTTATATTATTTTTTTGACTCGAGATACTAGACCTGAGTTTGGGTTTTTCAAGCACGTTTTTGTGCTGGAAAAACTAGGCTTATACCATGTAACTATAGGTATTTTTAACTTAATAGGTAATATTGGTGATGTTCTTGTGCTGGACCTTTTTATTGGCCTTTGGTTAAACTAGCTGATAGTAGTTTTTCACTTTCCGTCCTCAAGGATTGCTTTCTACTTATTACAGACTTCAGAACCTGGTGTCTAATTTTAGCAATGGCTTTTGCTCTATATCTTTCATTATTGTCCAGTATTGTTTGCCTGTGATTTCTCATTAACTAACATCCTGGAACATTGTTCTTTCTTTTCCAGCGTGGATTGAGGGTTTGTTACACCGATATCTGTAACAATTTTATTAAATATCACTGTTTATAAGTATATTCATTGAGAAACTAGTGATCGTGTTCATACTTTTTCATCCCATGTATAAGTTGTGATATAGCAAGACCAGGCCATAGTCACAACCTGCCGTGGCGGCATATTTTCCTAACCAAACAAGCAAGGATCAATGGTTCACAAATGTAACACACCGCGGTTCTTCTGAACTCCTTTGTTTGCTAGAGATTTGAATAAATGGTTTGCCCCTTGAGTCAATATAAATCCAGATCCCTCTACAACACTGTACTATGTGTCCTATTTATAAGACACTTCTGGAAGCACTGTCACCCACTAGACACTGCTGGCTCATATATAGGTCTCTTTATGTCTCTTTTTACGTTTTCTCTCATTTATTCTGATCTTTCTGTATGTCTCATTTGTTTTCTCTTCTCAGCTCGTCATGTGGTCCTTGTTTCACCCTCACTCTTTATCTTTCGCTCTCTGTTATTTTTCTTTATCTCTTTAATGTTGTTTTAATGCCTCTCCATCGTTCCCATTTTTTCTTGTTTCTGTCCTTTTTCTCCCTCTGTCCCTTTCTATCCTCTCCTAGACTCCCACCTTGTACGGTGTCGATCCTTTGTTGTCTTTCTCTCCTGCTTCTCGCTGCTAAGCTCTTGTCCTCTGTCTCATCCCCACCCTCCCCATGTGGTGCTCTACTCCTCTGTCTTGGTACACTGTTGCATCCAATAAGACATAAAGGCCCTTTTCGTCGTACATAATAAAGCAGGGAACGCTGGAAATATTTAAACAAAGCATCAGCCCCCCTCCCCCATGTGCAAATTTACTGAATATTTTCCTCAAGTAAGAACCAGGCACTGTTAAACAGCAAGAACACATTAACTCTGCTCGTCTGCGGAAGTTACTCCCACTCATGAATGTGCAGGTTTTTTTCTTCCCATCACATCATGAAGTTATTTATATTTTTATTTTTACATTTATTGCTGCATTAACCTATAGTTATCTGTACAGGGGAATGTGAAGTCACTGATACGGCTGCGGCCGTTATCTCTCACTGCTTGATATCAGATTCATGGCCATGCGTGTGTCGTTCGCTAGGGAGGGCTGGGCTTTCCTGTGTTCTTGCGCTCGGTGGTGCCAGCAGTCGTTCTCCGACACCCGGCGGTATCCGCGCAAACTCCACCTCCTCGTCCTGTCGCGCGGCTGCTAATGATCTCGCGCTTCTAGGAGTGGCCTGGGACCTTTGAACCCTGCTTGGTGCGTTGGTTGTTTTCTCTGCACCATGAGGTTAATGACCCAGATGCGGTCACGCACCTATCAATTTCTGGAGGTGGAGTCTGGCGCATAATTGCAGCTTCACTAGCACCGTGCCAGTTGTTTGAAATCCTTTCTCCACCTGTTGCTGCCTAGTTTGTATTCTCTGGTATTGTGTAACTTATATGTTGCTCACAACTCGCTAGTTTTTGGACTTGACTCTTGCCTTACGTTCTGCGTGTGACGTAACCCTCAGTTTTTTGTGACTCATGGCTTGTTTACTAGTCTTTTATGTTTTAGTTTGTCAGTCTTTTTTGTGTTCCCCTTCCACAACTTAACCCAGATATTTCGAGTCTTCATGAGTTCACCCCACGTTTTTAGCGTGGGGGCTATGGAAGGGACAAGTTGGGGCAAGCTCCGGGCAAACACTTCCTCCTGTCTTTGTGTGTAACCAACCCTAACAAGAAACACTGGCACACACATAGAGTCTGCATCCGTATCCACCTGCTACATTCTCTCCTCCCATGGAGCCTTTGGTCCAGCTGTGGTCGCTCATGTCCATCCCTACACTCCCTTGTTTCAGGATCTAGCCTCCCCGTCTCCAAATTCATGATCTATCAGGGCGTTCACGGCAGACATCAACCAGTGATCCACTGCCAACCCCGCCTGAACCATGGTTGTCCTCTCCCTGACGTGTTTTTTTTTGGTGACCGTAGAAATTTTTTTCATTTCGGGAGGGCGTAAAACTTTCTTTTCTTTACGGCCCTCGTTCATCGGGCCCGAGTTTTCCAACTGGTGGGCGGGGTATTGTCCTGTTTGCGTTGGATACCGCAAAATGGCTTTTTCTCTCCCACCTACTCTCCATCCCGTTCTTCTCTTGACGCTTTTTTTTCTGCTTATGGCCAGATTTATGACTGAACCTGACCGCCGACACTTGCAGTTTCCCCACTTGATTCTCGTGTTCGGAAAACGGACACAGAAGATTTATTGTGCTCAGTTTCAGCAGTATTGTGAACTGACTCTCAATGGAATGACTTGCCCCTAAAGACCCAATTTAATGTCCAGACTGTCAAACCGATGTACAGGACTTCTCTTAGCTTATCGCCGACCTGCAGACTTTAGATGATGCGTTGACCTCTGGCATCCGAGTTATCGTCGCCTATAGATCCCGGCGATCCCCCGGTGTTTCCTCGGACTGTCGCCAGCGGCAGTCCGTCTCCAGTATCCAGAATTGGAATCCATGGAGCTGATCAGCAATCTCCCTGCACCAAGCGGAGCAACATCGAATAAGACGGCCATCTTGTTTCTACTGTGGAACTCCTGCATCAATGCAACACCTGTTCATAGGCAGCAGCCAGGAGAAACGTCCTTTCGTCTCCGACGCATTAGTCGTGGGGACTGCTTAGGAGCTCTAGTACTCCCCATTGTGTCTGAATGTACTTTACCTTGTACGTTTAATTTCAGTCTGTTTCTGGCACTGGTCGCGTCTTCTTTTGATTCAGGTGCCAGACTAATGTAATCGATTAATATTTTTCCTCAGTTTGCATTTAGCATGTGATGCCAGTCCCTCCTATCCAGAGTGTCGGGTGTCGATTGACCCCTCTACAGGCCGGTTGATAAATTCCGACACCCCCAGATTAGCTTATGGTAGATCAGCTATGCAGAAATGTGTTTCTCTTTTCTATGTTATGGAAAACCGGTTCTGAAATGTCTTCTTGGTCTACCCTGGCTCCGGATCCATGATCAGTCGGTAATATAATTGGGAACTCTGGAGCTGGTTCATTGGGTCCTCCTAAGATACCCTGTCCAGAGGTCATTAGTACAGTACGACAAAGAAGGGTCTTCCAGGTTTATTCTCGAGCTACTCGATATGTTGTTTTCAAACCTTGTCCCAATCCTTCCTGCCTACAGGGGTTTGATTTAAATTGACCTTTTCGTCCTTATCTAGATTGCCCAAAGGTCGTATATCAACCTTGTCGTCACCAGAACGGGAAGGGCACTGAAGATGTATATTGATGAGAGTTTTGGCATCGGACATAATTCGTTCCCTCTGAGTCGCCCACTGGGCCGGGTTCTTTGTTGTTGCAAACAAGATGGGTGTTGTGCGGCCGTGTATTGAATCTAGAATTAAATAAGATAACGGTACAAAACTCAGGTCCCCTCCCCTTGAGCACCGGATCTCTTAATCAGTGTTTCTGGGGCCCAAAGTTTTCTCTAAATAGATCTCAGAGGGCTTATAAAACCTGATTCGGGTCCGAGAGGGGGATGATGGAAACCGCATGTAATCACACCTTTGGGCACTTTGAATACCTGGTTATGCCCTTGTTGTTTTGAGTCATCCCCAGCGGTTTTCAAGGCTTATATGAACCTCCATTTTTCATATTACAAAACTCTTGTGTGTTTTGGTGGTCGTATCTAGACGTATTTGATTTTTCTTCTCCTGACATGGTTCTCACCAGCAACTCTCCGCCAAGTACTTAACAGGTTGCGCAAACCACCTCTGTCCGCAAGTAAGCTGGAAAGTGTGTTTTTTGCGTCCAGAAGGTGTCCTTCTTAGGTTATGTTGTGACTTCCCTCTGAATGTCAGAGGATCCCGTAGTTATCAGTTGCGCTCTCACGTACTGGTTCGGCCTACCAATCTTAAAGGGCCCTACACGGTTTTTTAGGTTTCGCTAACTTATCGAACTTTATAAAGAACTTTTCTTTGATCGCCAAACCCCTCACGGATCTCACCGTAAGGTGGCTGATCCAAACAACGTGGTCCCCTGCCGCTTGCTCAGCGTTGTGAAACTGGAAAAGCGGCTCCTTTCGCGTCACCCCAGTTTTGTTCAAAACCGACCCTCCTCTAACGTTTGTTGTGGAGGGTTGATGCGCTCCAGTAGGATAGGTGCAGTTGTGTCTCAGGTCCCTCCACATCTCACCCAGACTAGGCCCTGTTCCATATTTCTCTATAAAGGTTTTTCCTCTTCTCGGTGTGAGAGGAATAGATGGTGGAATCGAGAGCTCCTTGCCATTAATTGGGCATTTTGAAGTCTGGCGCACTTTTTGGAAGGAGCTCTTCATCCGCAACTGTGCTCACAGATCAATAAAACGTAAACGTAGTAATTTTGATACTGCTAAGCGTTTGAATGAACTCACTCAGGCTAGGTGGGCTTGTTTTCTCTCTCCTTTAATTTTGGTGGTCACCTACCGACCGGTTCAAAAATGTGAAGCTGATGCCTTGCCCGTACGCTTCGGGACTCCTGAGCTTCCAGCGAGCTACGGACAGTATATTTTGGTCTCCAGGTGTTGTGTTTGCAGGTCCTCCTCCCACCTCTCCTTCTCAATTTTAGCAGGAAACAAGCTGCACCCAAAGACCTTCCGGAAGGCAATATTTGTCCTCTTTCTTTCGTTGAGATGGTTGGATAGGAGCGCATTGTCTCAGTATTGGCAGGTCATCCGGGAATGCGGGTAACCTTGGATCTCTTAAAGAGAAGTTACTGGTGGCCTCAACATGACTAATGAATGTCACGCATTTGTCAAGCCTGTCAGGTCTGTGCGCGGGAAAGACTCCCGGAGACGTCCTGAGGGGCCTCTTCTTTCCGCTTCCAGTTCCACCAGGCCATGGTCTAAAGTTAATGATTTGTCACTGATCTGCCAGCATCTCAAGGCGTATACAGTGCTGTTGGGTGGTATGGAACCTTTCTTCGTCTCTTCTCCCATATGGGACAACTTTGTCCCTTAAAAGTTACCTTCCTCACGTGAAGAATTGTCTGATGTTGTTTTACAAACATTGTACGCCTCATGTATCCAGATGATTGTGTCTGATACGGGCGTACAATTTGTTTCCAAATTTGGCGACATTGTTCTAACTGGAAGTTATCTGTTCGTTCTCCCTCACGTTTCATCCTGAGTCCTCAATGCGTCTTCCGAGAGAATGACTCAAAAAAAAAAAAGATCGTGATTCATATCGCACTCTTTTTCATCGGACGTCAGGACCTGGGTGAAATTCCTCCCGTTGGCAGAAATTGCTATAATAACCACTGTAAGTTCGTCACACAGTATTCCTCTTTTCTCTGCAATTATGGTTTTCATCCACGTTTTCTTCTTTTTTCATCTGTGCCTGTCTCAACTATCCCTCGACGGAACCATTACATCCAGTTGCGCTCGCTCTGGTCACAAGTTCGGAAATATTCAGAGGGCACAAATTCTCAGTGGGTCACAACAAACTGAAGCATGCGCAACTAAATCTATAACTTTTTGGTGGGGGATAAAGGTGTGGTTATCTACAAAAACTATAAATGAAGGTCCCCTCTTTGAAAGTTTTGCGCCCAGGTTTGTGGGTTCCGTTGTTGTTACTCATATTGGTAACACCCGTTTCTTCAAGATTACACTTCAGCAGGGTGTCGCGTTCCATACCCTATCCATAAGAGTCTTCTGAAGCGTCTTGTTAGCCTGTTTTGCCTTTCTGACCCTCCGTTCTCCATCTATTGTGGGGGAATCTGGAATTTAGGTGGAAAAGGTGTATTCCATGGGTAGGTAACTCCCTGCAGTACTGGTCCATTGGAAGAGTTTTTGGTCCTGGAGTAGTCTTGGGTTCGCGTCTAGAATGTCATCTCCACTTCGTACTCAGATAGTTTCATCAACCTACCCTCAGAACCTTCTTTAAGGAATCTGGGTCCTGAATGCCCCCGTCATGGGGGGGGACTGTCAGGTTCGCTCAGGAAAAAAGATTGCTGGGACTTCCTGGTTCTTCGGGGTGGTGCCACGCACGGTTCTCCGAACCCCGGCGCGTATCCTGCGCAACTACCTTCACACTCTCGCCTGGGCACGCTGCTTAAGATCTCTGCTGTCGAGGAGTGGCTGGACTTTTGAACCTCTGCTGTGGATGCTTGGTTTTCTGCTCTTCTGTCTTCTCGGACATTAGGGGGTTAATTCCCAGATCTGTCCAGCACCTATCATGTTCTGGAGGTGGAGTTCTGCTGCATAAATTGCAGTCTTCAGTCACTATCACCAGTGCCATGTTTGAAATCCCTGTCTCCACCTGGTGCTGCTAGTTTGTATTGCTCTGTATTGATCTATATGTTGCTAACATCCCGCAGTTTTGGACTTTGATACTCTTGCTTACTGATTCTGCTCTTTGACGTACGCCTCAGGTTTGACTCCGCCTTGGTTTACTATTCTTTTATGTTTTATGTTTGTCATCTTTGTTGTTCCCCTTCCCACACTTACCCAGAATATTTCGAGTCTTCAGTATCGCCCCACGGTTTAGCGTGGGGGGCTATAGGAAGGCATAGGTTGGGGGCAAGGTCTCAGGGCACACTTTCCCCTGTCTTTGTGTAACCAACCAACCTAACACGTGGGGGTAAAAGCACCGATGGTTATACTTGTATTCACCACATTGTCGTCGATCTAATCTAAAGATGTTCGACTTTCAAATTCTCAGTTTTGTAAGATCTATAATTTGCTGTCCAGTTTACTTTAAGAAAAATGACGAAAATGACACATATTTCAATATATAAGATATAAGACTGGAGACTTTTTCAATTGTGACTTAGATCTCAAAGAAATTAAGGCTGCCACAAAGAGCTTAGGAACCTTTATCTGCCAGGAACCTTAGATACCTAGTTTCTTTCTTAGTATATTAATGCTTTCGATGTCGTAGACAGAACCTGGAAACATTGAAGCTTTTTAGAATTTTGGGACTTATTCATTTCTACAGGCAAGATCATATCATGACTGTTGAGATATTGCTGCCGTGTGCAGCAACAACACTCACACCTACACTCACAGCTGCGCACACATCACACACTACACTCACACACTGCGCACTACAGCACACACTACACTCACACAACTGCGTCACACAGCACACACTACACTCACACCCTGCGCACACAGCACACTACTCAACTCCAACTGCGCACACAGCCACATCTACACTCACCTCTGCTCAACACAGCAGCACACTACACTCACACACTTCGCACACTCAAGCACACACTCCTCCACACTCACACCTGCGCTCACACACACACTACACACACCTACACTCACCACTGCGCACTACACACCCTTCACCGCTCACAAACAGCACACACTACACTCACAGCACACAACTCACTCACACACTGCTGCACACGCACACACACACACTACACTCACACACTGCGCACACACAATGCGCACACACCACCCTCACACACTGCGCACACATCACACACTACACACAACACACCTGACGCACATCAACCACTACACTCACACACTGCTCACACAGCACACCGTACACTCACACACTGCCACACAGCACACCTACACTCACACACTGCGCACACACACACACACACACACTGCGCACACAGCACACACTACACTCACACACTGCGCACACAGCACACTCACAGCACACACTACACTCACAGCACACACTACACTCACAGCACACACTAACTCACACCAGCTCACACAGCACACCACACAACAGCGCACACGTGCGCCACAGCAAACATCACTACACTCAACACACTGCCGCCACAGCACCCAACTATACACTCACACTGCGCACACAGCACACACTGCGCACACAGCACACACTACACTCACACTGTGCGCACACAGCACACACTGCGCACACAGCACACACTACACCTGCCACACAGCACACACTAACACTCACACACAGCACACTACACTGCACACACAACCCTCACACGCACCCACCCGACACTACACTACCTGCACACACATAACACACACACTACATCTGCACATCACAGAACACTACACTACACTGCACACACAGAACACTACACTACCCTACACACGAACACTACACTAACATCTGCACAACAGAACATTACCACACTACACATACAGAACATGCACTACACTGCACACACATACATTACACTTACACTTGCACACACGAACATTAACACTACACTGCACACAACAGAACATTACACTGCACACACAGAACATTACACTACGCACACATCAAACATTACACACACACACAGAACATTACACTGCACACACGAACACTACGCTGCACACACAGAACCCTACACTGCACACACAGAACACTACACTGCACCACGAACACTACACTGACACAACACAAAACCACAACACACACACAGAACCCTACAACTACACACCACACCAGAACATTACACTACACTGCACACACAGAACAACCCACTACACTGCACACAAGAACCCTACACTACACTGCACACACAAACATTACACCACACGCACACCAGAACACACTACACACTGCCACCAGAACACTACACTACACTGCACACCCAGAACACTACACTACACTGCACACCAGAACACTACACCTACACTGCACCACAGACCTCACTACACTGCACACACTAACCTACACTACACTGCACACACAGAACACTACACTGCACACACAGAACACACACTGCACACTTCCCACAGAACACCTGACACCACTACACTACATGCACACACAGAACACTACAACCTCATCACACACTCACCCTCCGGATCTGCGAGGCACGTAGAGATGGAGCAGGACAGGAGCAGCAGCCCGCTGTCCACAGGTATCGCGGCCTGCGCTCTCGCTCCGGAGCGCTGCTGACACAGATCACTGTGTCAAGTGTCGCGCTGAGCTCCCGCGCACGCTGTGTCGCGTCGACATTTACCCTTTTTTGCAGCGCGCGCCGGGTCGCTCTCAGCCTGCGCCTGCAAGGATAATTGGCCCAAGCGTAACTTTTACGCATGGCAATATTTTGGGGGTAATGGCGCCTCATCACCGTCTATGACGCGTGGTCGGCCGTTAATGCGACCTCTGCTGTCAGCGGTGGCAGAAACTGGGACTACTATGGAGCACTTAAGCTACCGTGGGGGGGCACTATGGCTGCCTATGAGGTGCATTGTGGCTACTACTGTAGGGCACTCTGAAGCTGAGGCAGCCCAGTGACTATATGGTGGGCACTGTGGACTATGGCTACTGTTTGGGGGGCATTTACATATGTTCCGCTTTGAAGGCTGCCCTGAATTGTTGATTGTAGTGGTAATGTTTTATAAAATGAACTACTGAAAAGCTCAAGTAGATACATTTATACAGTAATACATTAGTCCCTTTTTTTAGTCACCACGAGGTATGTGGACCCGGGTTAAATGAGTTTGACACTCCTCCTCTAGATACAATTGCTATGAATCTTCTTTAGAAGCTTTAGAAATCTCTGTTTACATGACTTTAAAAACCATAAAACCAACTCTGATTGTGACTATTAATTCCTAGTCATTGTGATAGGCTACATGCCCACTTTACCATGGATAAAAATTCCCCTGATCCAATAACGCGGTTTTCATATGCCAGTCATGTTCTGTATATACCTAAATATAGGCTATAAACTCTTTATTTCAGATCATCTTTTCATTTTTCCCATTTTATTTCTGGGTCTTCTGCATGTATAATGCAAGATGTAACTCTCAATCACTATAGCATTGCTAATGTAGTATATGTATACATGACTCCTCACAGAAACATGATTATAATAGAAGATGTATCTCAGAATCGTGCATGATAAGTATGTAAGTACACAGTATACCATCAGTAGAACTGTGAGTGCAACTATGTAGTGTAATATAGGATGTGACTGCAAGACTATAAAGCTCTGCATTTCTAATGTATAGTTTAGGATCAGTGCAGGATAAGTAATGTCATTTATGTATAGAGATGGACTCATTCATATTATAGTGAGCTGACCAGCTTTCTCTTTGATACAAGATAAGCATGTTATGTACAGTATGAATGCATAGTCTCCTCCATAGATATAAAATTCAGCTCCAGAGAAAAACATAGGATTTATTCAGCTCAGTATAGAGAAGTAATTTGATATAGGAACACTGTGACTCCACCAGAATTATTGCATCTCTGGTGAATAATGCAGGATGTGCATGATAGTATGATACCATCATTATGATATATATGATTATATTACATAATGATGTATATATATACTATCAGTGATTCCTCCAGCCAGAATAGTGAGTGCCAGCCATATATAACTGAAGATCAGTACATACCGAAGACTTGTAATTTAATGTTTGAATACAGAATAGTGATGTCTTAGCGTATAATCCTGGATATAACTCCTACCTGGGGGCTCCTGGAGATTGATATTGATAGATTCTTTCTATTTAACCTGTGAACAAGTGGTAAAGAGTTTTACATTCTGTGAACTTGCCCTACTTACTGATGGCAGCCAATGACATGCTAGGGCAAAAATTTCTGTTTGTAAAAACCAAACCTTGATTTAATACATTCGAACCTAACATATTGTATACTACTCGTGTATAAGCAAGTTTTTTCAGCACAAAAAGTGCTGAAAAACGTCCCCTCGGCTTATACACGAGTCATACAGTCATAAAGATCTTTAAAAATATAAACTTATATACTCACCCTGCCGGTGCCCCGACCTGCATCGCTGTCTCCCCCCCATGTCCGCGCGAGTCCTCTTCTGGCTCCCGCTGTGGCCGTCTTCTGTCTTCACTAACTTCGGCCAGGCTGCGCTCCATGTTTTTCCTCCAGCGGCGCCAGTTAAACGTCCAGCGGCGCGTCATACTAGGCCCCTCCAGGTGGAGAACATGGCGGCGCCCGCACGAAGTTAGTGAAGAAAGAAGAACGGGCGCCGAAGCCAGAAGAGGACCCGCCCGACATCGGGGGAGCAGCGCTGCAGGTCGGCGCCACCGGAGGGTGAGTATATAAGTTTATTATTTTCTTTCATCTGGGCTGGCTGTAATACTACTGGGGCTGTGCTGGTATACTACTGGGTGCATCTGTAACTTACTGGGGGCTGCCTGTATACTACTGGGGGCAGGCTGTATACATACTGGGGGGGTCTGTGATTAATGCATTTCCCACCCTCGGCTTATACTCGAGTGAATAGTTTTCCCAGTTTTTGATGGTAAAATTAGGGGTCTCTGCTTATACTCGTCGCTTTACTCGAGTATATACGGTACCTCAATAACGTACACGGATGTAGGATCATAATTTGTTTAATCTCTGAGCTGATTGGTTTTGGTGAAAAAAAACAATGGTAAAATTCAGGACCTTGAAAAGCTGAAGCTTGACCACACTCCCCTACACTCCTGGCAGAGCGAATGCAAGTGTGTATCAGAACGACACCTTCTTTAACAACATACGGTTCCTTCCTTGTGTTCTTCACTCAGTCGACCAGCAAATTTCATGGCAGGCATTGCCCCCTGTCACACAGCAAAACAGGTAAAGCAGTTCCTTTTGAAACAGAAAACATTGAATAATGGAATGGTTAACCCAGATCCTGATCTAAACCCAATAGAAACATTTGAAAAATCATTGGTGACAAAGTATGGCCAAAAAACCCACAGCAGTCACAGAACTGTGGAACAAACTGGAAGAGAGTGGAATCAAAGCAGAGCCGAGCAGTGTGAGAGACTATGTATGTCCTATGTGCTGAGAATGTTCTGAGTCATTCAAAGCAAGACCTGGTCATGTCACCTGATTGGTGACTGGTGTATCTTTCAGAAAATGTTAGTATAATCTTTCTCTGTGCTACATTTATTGCTGTTCTCTATTATAATCATCACTTTTTTTTTGCCAAATAAAGTTTTTATGTGATATACTTTTGTTAACCCCCTCTTTTTGTGGCCTGTTGCCACCCCTTACAACAAATTGATCAAATGTTGATTAACGGAGATTACATTATTTCTGAAAAATTAAGTGATCATACATTTTTTTTTTCATTTTGATCCAGTGTATCTCTCTCTCTTTTTCTCTGCTCTCTTATATATATTCCTCGTAGTTCTTGCAGGACCTGATATTGCAGAATATGCAGATTTTATGGAGACACAAACTACAGTTGTGTTTCTAATTAGAACCACAGGATATTGTTGTGTCTTGGGGCTGTAGTGTAGGATCCCGCAGAAAGGCTTCAATTTACAAGGAGAGAGCAGACAGAGGGGATAATGGATGGAACGATCTGCGAGAGGGAATAGTCTATGAGGACAGAGGGAAGGTTGATTTTCACAGAAAGGGAGTGGTGTTTGCTTCCTCTCTTTGTAAAACATTCATGTTGTAACAGAAGCCGGCCGCCAAGATTCGGCAATCCTTCCTATCCCTGTTTTTTTTTATGCTTATAATAGTGCAAGGAGCAATATGAGACTTCTTCTTCCATCTGTTTCCCCTCTGGATACACTTACTATGTGTACACCAACCAAATGAGCATCACACTGTTTTTTATCACTGTGACATACAGCCACAATACACCAAAATTCATTGCAGTGGATTAAATGGGTTGTCCAGAGTAAGAAAAAGTGGCTGGGGAGGCTTCTTAAAAAAATAAAACATGCCCTGTTGTCCGGAAGTTGTCCAACGCAGAGCTTCCATGCCCCTGTTACCAAACAGGGACACGGCAACGGAGGGATGGACAGTTAAGTACACTTTATTTTTTTAAACAATCCTTCCTCGCCACCTTGCTATTTTTTCTTACTCTCGGACAACCCCTTTATGAAATTTTTCCCTATCCTCAGAAAAGGATAATATCTGATGGGATCTCCACAATACATGGAATTTGTGATTCTTAGCATTCATACTATAAGTCACTTTGCAATCATAGAGCACAGGACACAAATTGGACCAGTTCCATTGATTTCTATGGGACTTTCTCATGTGCTTACAGGACAAGCTGAAACGAGAAGTCTAAATACAGCAGTAACGGGGACCTGGCATGTGGAACCCCACAATCAGAGGTACACACAGAGCAGCAGGACATAATTCTCCCCTGTTCTTAGGTGTTTGAAAACATACTGGTGCAGAAAATGCAGTGATCTGGTTTTAACCCTACACAGCGGTTCCAGATTAAAATGGAGTACAATTATCTCAACTCTCAACTAAGTTTTCAAATGATAATTTTATACCTGCCAGAAAAAAGTTAAAGGTTATTCCGGGAATGGTAATGTTCTGATACAAAAACACTAAGGCTCAAATAAATGAACAAACTCTGACCAGCATGTTAAATCCCCCCTATAACATTATACCTGCTGTGTACTGATTGCCTCCATATACTCCGGTCAGTCCGCTCCATGTAAAAAACCATCTCATCCCTCCAACATCAATCCCATCCTGTTAAAAAAAAAAAAAAGCACACTATCTTTCCTTTAAAGTTTGTCTGCATTTGGCATGGCTGCTCTCTTCCATAAACAGTGCAACACCTCATACATGTTGTGCTGTAGAAAATTTTATGTAGATTAGCTCCAATACCATGTATACCTGCTTATGGAAGGAACAGGCATATTTTTTCAAATCCAAGACAACACCTTTAAATTACCAACAGTAACCCGATTGTATCGGGTTAAAGGGGCATAGTGGGCCATCGGCTCACTGATGGGAGCTGCCCTCACGTCGTTCACGGACAAAGACCAGGCTTCACGAACGACCTCACTAATACCTCGTTTCCCTCTCCATGAACTGACCCCTCACACCGATATAGGCTTCTCTGCTCCTCAATGGATGGGCTCCTCCCCCTAATCCTGATAGGCCCGGCAATTAAATACATAGTAGCTTATATTTGAATGACCTTTTGTAAATCAACTATGCTTATCCCTGTAGTACCCCTTTAAACTGAATCCTATGGTACCTAACATTGCTTCTCTCATCTGTGTCACAGGTAAGGGAAAAGTTTTACTACCTTCACTTAAAAATGTCATTGCCCAGTTTTCCCCTAAGGTGTGTCCATAGTTGAAAATTCAATGAGGACCTGAAGAGTATCATGGGAAACTACATATCTCATGATCGGTAAGCGCTGATACAATATGGTGGTGCAATATACATACATATTATCCTCCCTGGGGAGGCCCAACGCCACCCTGGTGTGTATGTCCACACTCAGCCTTCTGAAGACACCCATTCACCTGTTTGACTGCACCCTTGGTTAGCATATAGAATTCTTCCCCAAAAATCTATATTGGTTAACCCATCATGTACAGACAGTGACATTAGTACTGAATGCTTGACTAAGAAATACATAACTCCTTAAAGTGCTTCAGTTGGTGTGTTAAGAAATTCTTCTGTAACATATGCTATAGTATGTTACGACAAAAAGGATGTGGCAAAGGTGCTTGAGACACCACACTTGTAGTTTCACCATAAAAATACTATCTATATGTTTACCCAAATAACCCAATTGCTGTTCTGTAGAAATCTCCATTAATCTCATTACCATATTTGTATGTGAAATCTCTCATTTACCAATAAACAAAAATCTCCTGCCAGTGAAAATGAGTATAGTGATGACTATATGATATATTTGGTTGTTAGTACCCTGAGAACTGCTTTTGGTGTCATAACACAAAATAAGAGATCTCATCTTTCACTCAGCATCTTAGTTTAACAACTCTCTCCTCATCCTCTCCCTCAACAAAAAAAAGTACTGTATATATACCTCGATATAAGCCGACCCCGATATAAACCGAGGCCCCTAATTTTACCCACAAAAAATTGGTGAAAACCTATTGACTTGAGTAATAAGCCGAGGGTGGGAAATGCATTGGTCACAGCCTCTCCAGTATGTAGCCGCCACCTGCCACAGTGGTATATAGCCAGTCCATCCCCTGCCCCCAGTGTATATGCTGCCGCCCATGCCGCCATTGTATATAGCTGCTGCCAGCCCCCCCCAGTTATATAGCCTGCAGCCCCTGCCCCAGTGGTATAGACCCCCCCTGTCCCCTTGCGTGGCGCACAACATACCGTATGGATCGCCACAGAGATCCTACGGGTGCCGCCAAAGGCGAGTTTTTGATTTATTATTGTTTTGACTCGAGGATACCGACCAGTTTTGGGTTTTCACAGCAATTTTTTGTGCGGAAAAACTAGCTTATACTCAGTATATACAAGGTATTTTTAATTAATCAAGGTAATATTGTGTGATTTCTTGTGCTGGACCTTTTATTGGCCTTTGGTTAAACAGCTGATAGTATTTTCACTTTCCTGTCACAGGATTGCTTTCTACTTATCAGACTTCAGAAGCCCTGGTGTCTAATTTTGCAATGGCTTTGGCTCTATATCTTTCATATGTCCAGTATTGTTTGCCTGTTGATTTCTCATTACTACACATTGGACATTTGCTTTCTTTCTTCCTAGCGTGGATTGAATGGGTTTGTTACAACCGATATCTGGTACAATTTATATTAAATATCACTTTATAAGTATATTTCATTGAGAAAACTAGTGATGTGTTCAATACTTATTTCACATCCCATGTATAAGTTGTGATATAGAGAAGACCAGTGCCATAGTCACAACGCTCGTGGCTGGCATATTTTCCTAACCACAGCATAAGGGATCAATGTCTACAAACTGTAACACAACCGCGGTTCTTTGAACCCTTTGTTTGCTAGAGATTTAATAAATGGTTTGCCCTTGAGTCCAAGTATAAAATCCAGATCCCTCCTACCACTGTAACGATGTGGTCCTATTTAAAACACTTCTGGAAGGCACTGTCACCCACATAGCATGCTGGCTCCAATATAGGTCTCTTTTATGTCACTCTTTTACTTTTCTCTCATTTATTCTGTATCTTCTCTGTATTTCTCATTTTTTTTCTCTTCTCCACGTCATGTGTGTCCTTCGTTATCCACCCCTCCCTCTTTACTTTCGCTCTTCTGTGTATTTTCTTTATCTCTTTATGTTTTTTAATGCTCTCTCCATCCCCATTTTTTCTTGTTTCTGTCTTTTTCTCCCTCTGTGCTCCTTTCTATCTCTCCTAGCACTCCCTCTGTAACGGTGTCACTCTTTGTTGCTTTCTCTCGCTGCGTTCTCTGCGTGCTTAATCTCTTTCCTCTGTCTCATCCCCACCCTCCCCATGTTGGTGCTCTATCCTCTGTCTTGGTACACTGTTGCTCCCAATATGACATAAAGGCCCTTTTCGTACACATATAAAGCAGGAAACTGCTGAAAATTTCTAAACACAAAGCATCAGCCCCCCTCCCCCATGTGCAAATGTTAGCTGAATATTTCCTCAAGTAAGAACCAGGCACTGTTAAACAGCAAGAACAACATTAACTCTGCTCCGTCGCGGCAAGTTACCTCCACTCCTGATGTGCAGGTTTTTTTTCTTCCCATCACATCAGTGAATTATTTATATGTTTATTTTTACTTTATTGCTGCATTAATCTATTGTATCTGTACAAGGGGAAATGTGAAGTCACGGATACGGCTGCCGGCCGTTATCCTCTCCTGCTGATATCAGATTCAGTGGCCTGCGTGTGTCTGTTCGCTAGGGGATAGCTGGGACTTCTCCTGTTCTTGCTCTGGTGGTGCCAGCATCGTTCTCCGACCCGGGCGCGTATCCGCGCAAACTCCACCTCTCGTCCTGGTCCGCGGCTGCTAAGATCTTCGCGCTTGTCCTAGGAGTGGCTGGGACCTTTGAACCTCTGCTTGGTGCTGTGGTTGTTTTCTTTGCACCATGAGGGTTAATTGCCCCGATGCGTACGCACCTATCATGTTCTGGGGTGGAGTCTGCGCATAATTGCAGCTTCAACTAGTCACCAGTGCCGTGTTTGAATCCTTTCTCCACCTGGTTGCTGCTATTTGTATTCTCGGTATGTTGTAATCTATATGTTGCTCACACTCGCTAGTTTTGGACTTGACTCTTGCCTTACTGTTCTGCGTGTGACGTAACCCTCAGTTTTTTGTGACTCAAGCTCGCTTTTACTAGTGCTTTATGTTTTAGTGTTTGTCATCTGTTTTTGTTCCCCTTCCCACACTTACCAGATATTTCGAGTCTTCACATATAGTCACCCCACGTTTTTAGCGTGGGGCTATGGAAGGGACAAGTTGGGGCAAGCTCACGGGCAAACACTTCCTCCTGTCTTTGGTGTAACCAACCTAACAGAAACACTGGCCACACATAAGTCTGCATCCCGTATCCCGACCTGCTACATTCTCTCCTCCCATGGAGCCTTTGTCCAGCTGTGGTCGCTCAGGTCCTACCCTCACTCGCTCTTGTTTTCATGGATCTAGCCTCCCAGTCTCCAAATTCAGGATCTACAGGGGTTTCACGGCAGAATCAACCGTAGATCCACTGCAACCCACGCCTGAACCAGTGTTCCTCTCCCTGACTGTTGTTTTTTTTGGTGACCGTACGAATTTTTTTCATTTCGGGAGGGCTGTAAAACTTTCTTTGCTTTACGGCCCTCGTTCATCGGGCACGAGTTTCCAAAGCTTTGGGCGTGGGTATGTCCTGTTTGCTTGGGAACCGCAAATTGGCTTTTTCTCTCCCACCTGACTCTCCATCCCGTCTTCTTCTCTTGACGCTTTTTTTTCTGCTTTAGGCCGATTTATGACGAACCTGACCGCCGACACTTGCAGTTTCCCACCTTGATTCTGTGTCGGAAAACGACATGCAAAGATTATGTGTGCTCATTTCAGCAGTATGTGAACTGACTCTCAATGGAATGACCTGCGTCCGCTAAAGACCCCATTAATGTCCAGACTGTCAACCGATTACATGGACTTCATCTTAGCTTATCGCCGAGCCTGCAGACCATTAGATGATGCAGATCCTCTGGTCATCCAGTGATCGTCGCCTAAGATCCCGGTCGATCCCTCCCGCTGTCTTCCTCGGACTGTCCCAGCGGCCAGTCCGTCTCCAGTAGTCCCCAGAATTGGAATCCATGGAGCGATCAGCATCTCCCTGCACCAGCGGAGCAACATGCGAATAAGACGGCCATCTTGTTTCTACTGTGGAACCGTCACTGCATCAATGCAACACCTTTCCAAGAGCAGCGCCAGGAAACTTCCTTGCTCCTACGCATTAGTCCGTGGGGACTGCTTAGGAAGCTCCATGTACTCCCGCCTATTGTGTCTGAATGTCTATTACCTTTACGTATTAAGTTTTCAGGTCTGTTTCCTGCACTGGTCGCGTTAGCTTTTAGGATTCAGGTGCAGCAGACATAATTTAATCGATATAATTTTATTCGCTCAGGTTTGCATTCAGTGATGCCAGGTCCCTCCTATCCAGAGTCGGGCTCGGATTGACCCCTCTACAGGCCCGGTTGATCATTCCGCAACCCGCAGATCTAAGCTTATGGTAGAAGACTATGCAAAGTATGTGTTTCCTTTTCTATTTAGGTGAAAACCTGTCTGAAAATGTCTTCTTGGTCTACCCTGGCTCCGGATCCAATCCAGGTCTAATTAATTGGGAACTCTGGAGCTGGTTCATTGGGGGTCCTCTCTAAGTAGGATACCTGTCCAGAGTTCATTAGTACAGTAAGGAACAGAGAGACAGGGTCTTCCAGGTTATTCTCCGAGACTCTCATGATGTGTTTTTTCAAACCTTGTCCCAAGTTCTTCCGTCCTCACAGGGTTTGATTTAAAATTGACCTTATTCGTCCTGTATCTAATGCCAAAGGTCGTATAGTAACTTGTCGTCACAGAACGGGAGGCACGGAAAGTTATACTTGATGAGAGTTTGGGCAATCGACATATTCGTTCCCTCTGAGTCGCCCACTGGGCCGGGTTCTTTGTTGTTGAAAAAAGATGTGGGGTGTCAGGCCGTGTATTGACATTCGTAAATTAAATAAGATAACGGTAAAAACTCAGGTCCCCTCCCCTTGATGCACCGGATCTCTTAATCAGGTTTCGGGGCCCAAAGTTTTCTCTAAATAGATCTCAGAGTGGCTTATAAAACCTGATTCGGGTCGAGAGGGGATGGTGGAAAACCGCATTGTAATCCACCTTTGGTGCACTTTGAAATACCTGGTTATGCCCTTTGTTTTGAGTCATCCCCAGCGGTTTTCAAGGCTTTATGAACCTCCATTTTTCATGATTACAACATTCTGTGTTTTGGTGGCTGTATCTAGACGTATTTGATTTTTCTTTCTCCTGCAATGGGTTCTCACCAGCCAACTCTCCGCCAAGTACTTAACCAGTTGCGCAAAACCACCTCTTCCAAGTAAGCTGGAAAGTGTGTTTTTTGCGTCCAGAAAGGTTCCTCTTAGGTTATGTTGTGACTTCCCTCTGAATGTACAGAGGATCCCGTAGTAGGTTCAGCATGCGTTCACTTACTGGTTCGGGCCTACCAATCTTAAGGTCCCTACACGGTTTTTTAGGTTTCGCTACCATTATGGAACTTTATAAAGAACTTTTCTTTGATCGCCAAACCCCTCACGGATCTAACACCGTAAGGGTGGTGATCCAAACAACTGGTCCCCTGCCGCTTGCCAGCGTTTGAAACTGAAAAAGCGGCTTCGCGTCAGCCCCAGTTTTGGTTCAAACCGACCTCCTCCTCTTAACGTTTGTTGTGGAGGGTTGATGGCCTCCAGGTAGGATAGGTGCAGTGTGTCTCAGGGTCCCTCCACATCTCACCCAGACTAGGCCCTGTCCATATTTCTCTATAAAGTTTTTCCTCCTCTCTGTGAGAGGAATTGATTTGGGAATTACGAGCTCCTTTCCATTAAGTTGGCATTTTGAAGTCTGGCGACACTTTTTGGAAGGAGCTCTGTCATCCGATAACTGTGCTCACAGATCAATAACTAAACTAGTATATTTGATACTGCTAAGCGTTTGAATACTCACTAGGCTAGGTTGGGCTTGTTTTTCTGCTCTCCTTTAATTTTGTGGTCACCTACCGACCGGTCAAAAATGTGAATGCTGATGCCTTGCCCGCATCAGCTTCGGGACTCCTGAGCTTCCAGCGACTACGGACATATATTTTGTCTCAGGTGTTTGTTTTGCAGGGTCTCCTCCCACCTCTCCTCTCAATTTTAGCAGGAACCACAAAGCTGCAACCCAAAGACCCTTCCGGAGGCACATATTTGTTCCTCTTTCTTTGTCGTTGAGATGTTGAGGAGCGCATTGCTCATATTGGCAGTCATCCGGGAATGCGGGCGTAACCTTGGAATCTCTTAAAGAGAAGTTACTGGTGGCCTCACATGACTAATGAATGTGCACGCATTTGTCCAAGCCTGTCAGGTCTGTGCGCGAGGAAAGACTCCAGGAGACGTCCTTAGGGGCCCTTCTCCGCTTCCCAGTTCCACC
Organism: Engystomops pustulosus; assembly: GCA_019512145.1. Taxonomy (NCBI): domain Eukaryota; kingdom Metazoa; phylum Chordata; class Amphibia; order Anura; family Leptodactylidae; genus Engystomops; species Engystomops pustulosus. The sequence continues at coordinate 109,364,261 of CM033646.1, read as the reverse complement.
AGGCCATGGTCTAAAGTGTATCAATGGATTTTGTCACGATCTGCCAGCCATCTCAAGGCGTATACTAGTGCTTTGGGTGTATGGAAACCTTTCTTCGTCTCTCTTCTCAATGGGACAACTTTGTCCCTTACAAAGTTACCTTCCTTCAGCGAAGAATTGTCTTAGTTTGTTTATAAGAACATTGTACGCCCTTCCATGGTATACCAGATGATATGTGTCTGATACGGGCTACAATTTGTTTCCAATTTGGGCGACATTTTGTTCTATGACGGAAGTTAATCTGTTCGTTCTCCTCAGCGTTTCTCCTGATCTACATGGTCTGTCCGAGAGAATGATCAGTCATAAAAAAAAAAGCGTGATTCATATCTCACTCTTTTCTCGGACAGTCAGGACCATGGGTGAAATTCCTTCCGTTGGCAGAATATTGCTATAATAACCACTGTAGTTCGTCACACAGGTATCCTCCTGTTTTTCTTGCAATTATGGTTTTTCATCCCGTTTTCTTCTTTTTTCATCTGGTCCTGTCTCAATATTCCTCGAGCGGAAGCCATTACAATCCAGTTGCGCTCGCTCTGGTCACAAGTCGTGAAATATGCAGAGGGCTCAAATTCTCATGGGTGCAACAAAACTGAAGAGCAGCGCAACTAAATCTATAACTTGTTGTGGGGGATAAAGGTGTGGTTATCTACAAAAAACTTAAATTGAAGTCCCCTCTTTGAAAGTTTGCGCCCAGGTTTGTGGTTCCGTTTGTTGTTACTCATATTGGTTACCCCGTTTCCTTCAAGATTACCTTCGCGGGTGGCGCGTTCCATAACGCTATCCTAAGATCTTCTGAAGCCTTGTTAGCCTGTTTTGCCTTTTCTGACCCTCCTGTCTCCATCTATTGTGAGGGGAATCTGGAATGTTAGGTGGAAAAGGTGGTTATTCCAAGTGGTGTAACTCCCTGCAATACCTGTCATTGGAAAGGTTTTTGGTCCTGGATAGTCTTGGGTTCCGTCTGAGATGTTCATCCTCCATCTACTAGATAGTTCATCACCCTACTCCTCAGACCTCTTTAAGGATCTAGGTCCGAAGCCCCCCTCAGGGGGGTGACTGTCAGGTTCGCTCAGGAAAAGATTGCTGGGACTTCTGTTCTTCTGGTGGGTGCCACGCACGCGTTCTCGAACCCCGGCGCGTATCCTGCGCAACTCACCTCCAATCGTCCTGGGCAGCTGCTCTAAGATCTCTCGCTGTCAGGATGGTGGCTGGTGACTTTTGAACCTCTGCTGTGGTGCTTGGTTTTGCGTTTCTGTCTTCGCACCATGAGGGGTGTTGAATTCCCAGATTCTGTCCAGCACCTATCATGTTCTGGAGGTGGAGTCTGGCTGCATAAATTGCAGCTCTAGTCACTAGTCACCATGTGCCATGTTTGAAATCCCTGTCTCCACCTGGTTGCTGCTATTTGTATTGCTCTGTATTGGTAATCTATATTGTTGCTAACTGAACCGATAGTTTTGGACTTTGATACTCTTGCTTACTGATTCTGCTTTGACGTACGCCTCTAGGTTTGACTCGCGCTTGGTTTACTATTCTTTTATGTTTTATCGTTTGTCAGTCTTTTGTTCCCCTTCCCACACTTACCCGAATATTTCGAGTCTTCAGTATCGCCCCCACGGTTTAGCGTGGGGGGCTAATAGGAAGAGCATAGGTTGGGGCAAGGCTCAGGGCAACACTTTCCCCTGTCTGTTTGTGTAACCAACCTAACCACACGTGGGTGGTAAAAGAAGCACGATGTTATACTTGTATTCCACATTGTCTGTCTGATCAATCTAAAGATTTCGACTTTCAAAATTCTCATTTTGTAAGATCTATAATTTGCTGTCCGTTTACATTTAAGAAAAATGATCGAAAATGACACATATGTTCAATATATAAGATAAGAACTGGAGACTTTTTTCATTGTGAACTTTAGATCTCAAGAATTTAAGGCTCCAACAAAGAGCTTAAGGAACCTTTATCTGCCAGGAACCTTAGATACTAGTTCTTTTTAGATAGTTAAGGCTTTGATGTCAGTAGACAAACACTGGAAACATTGAAGCTTTGTTAGAATTTTGGACTTATTCCATTCTACAGGCAAATTCTTCATGACTGTTGAGATATTGCTGTCAGTGTGGGTGACGTGGGGGGAAAACCCCCTGACACACTTAGCCTTTTCCTCTTCCCGCTTTGCAATCTTCACCTTCCTTCCACTTCCAAGCAATTTAAGGGATTTCCCAACATCTGTATTTCTTTGTGTGTGCAGATACAAGGACCACACGGGCAAATTCTCAGCACACATATTGAACTCATCTCTCCTGGGTGGGCTGCCACGGGTTACTTTTGCCTACCTTGGCTCAGTAGCGTAACTCGGAGAACAGGCCCCCGAGCCAGCTACTGCAGGAGCCCCCCCTTCCCACTTAAAAATAGTATAGTTTATCTCACATAGTATGCGAGTTGCAATCACAATAAAGACACTTATGTGGCAGACCGCATATCACACACTAACAGTGCCATATGCAACAACTCACATACAGTGTTACAGACCCTTATAACACATCACAGATACTGCATATATACATCACAGTATATGTTACATAAAGATTATGCTGGACAATGTGCTACAATATAGACATAAGGGGGGTAATGGCGCCTCATCACGCGTCTATGACGCGTGGTGAGGCGTTAATGCGACCTCTGCTGTCAGCGGTGGCAGAAACTGGGACTACTATGGGAGCACTGTAGCTACCGTGGGGGGCACTATGGCTGCTATGAGGTGCATTGTGGCTACTGTAGGGGCACTCTGAAGCTGAGGCAGCACAGTGACTATTATGGTGGGCACTGTGGACTATTGGCTACTGTTTTGGGGGGCATTTTACAATATGTTCCGCTTTGAGGCTGCCCTGAATTGGTTGATTGTAGTGGTAATGTTTTATAAATGTAACTACTGAAAAGCTCAAGTAGATACATTTATACAGTAATACAATTAGTCCCTTTTTTAGTCAACCACGAGGATGATGTGGACCCGGGTTAAATGAGTTTGACACTCCTCCTCTAGATACAATTGCTATGAATCTTCTTTAGAAGCTTTAGAGAATCTCTGTGTACATGACTTTAAAACCATAAAACCAACTCTGATTGTGACTATTAATTCCTAGTCATTGTGATAGGCTACATGCCCACTTTACCATTGGATAAAAATTGCCCCTGATCCAATAATGCGGTTTTCAATATGCCAGTCATGTTCTGTATATACCTAAAATATAGGCTATAACTCTTTATTTCAGATCATTTTCATTTTCCATTTTATTTCTGGGTCTTCTGCATGTATAATGCAAGATGTAACTCTCAATCACTATAGCATGGCTAATGTAGTATATGTATACAATGACTCCTCAAGCAGAAACATGATTATAATAGAAGATGTATCTCAGAATCAGTGCATGATAAGTAATGTAAGTACACAGTGATACCATCAGTAGAACTGTGAGTGCAACTATGTAGTGTAATATAGGATGTGACTGCAAAGACTAATAAAGCTCTGCATTTCTAATGTATAGTTTAGGATCAGTGCAGGATAAGTAATGTCATTTATGTATAGAGATTGGACTCCATTCAGTGAGCTGACCAGCTTTCTCTTTGATACAAGATAAGCAATGTTATGTACAGTATGAATGCATAGTCTCCTTCATAATAATATAAAATTCAGCTCCATAGAAAAACATAGGATGTTATTCAGCATCAGTATAGAAGAAGTAATTTGATATATGAACACTGTGACTCCACCAGAATTATTGCATCTCTGGTGAATAATGCAGGATGTGCATGATAAGTAATGATACATCATGATAATGATATATATGATGTATATATACATAATGATGTATATATATATATACAGTGATTCCTCCAGCAGAATAGTGAGTGCAGCCATATATAACTGAAGATCAGTACAGACTAAGACTTGTAATTTAATGTTTGAATACAGAATAGTGATGTCTTTAGCGTATAATCCTGGATATAACTCCTACACATGGGGGCTCCTGGGAAGATTGATTATTGAGATATTCTTTCTATTTAACCTGTGAACAGAGTGGTAAGAGTTTTACATTCTGTGAACTTCCCTACTCTACTGATGGCAGCCAATGACATGCGTAGGGCAAAAATTTCTTGTTTGTAAAAACCAAACCATTGATTTAATACATTCTGAACTTAACATACCTCAAGAAGCTACACGGATGTAGGATCATAATTTGTTTAATCTCTGAGCTGAGTGGTTTTGGTGAAAAAAACAATGGTAAAATTCAGGACCTTGAGAAAGCTGAAGCTTGACACTTCCCCTACAGCTCCATGGCAGAGCGAATGCAAGTGTGTATCAGAACCTTCTTTAACAACATACGGTTCCTTCCTTGTGTTCTTCACTCAGTCAGCCAGCAAATTTCATGCAGGACATTGCCCCCTGTCACACAGCAAAACAGGTAAAGCAGTTCCTTGAAACAGAAAACATTGAAATAATGGAATGGTTAACCCAGAGTCCTGATCTAAACCCAATAGAAAACATTTGAAAAATCATTGGTGACAAAGTTATGGCCAAAAAACCCCACAGCAGTCACAGAACTGTGGAACAAACTGGAAGAAGAGTGGAATCAAAGCAGAGCCGAGCAGTGTGAGAGACTAGTGATGTCCTATGGCTGAAGATGTTCTGAAGTCATTCAAAGCAAAGACCTGGTCATGTCCACCTGATTGGTGACTGGTGTAATCTTCAGAAAATGTTAGTATAATCTTTCTCTGTGCTACAGTTATTGCTGTTCTCTAATTATAATCAGCACTTTTTTTGCCAAATAAAGTTTTTATGTTGATATACTTTTGTTAACCCCTCTTTTTGTGGCATGGTGCACCCCTTACAAAAAAATTGATCAAATGTTGATTAACAGAGATTACATTATTTCTGAAAAAATTAAGTGATCATACATTTTTTTTTCATTTTGATCCAGTGTATCTCTCTCTCTTTTTCTCTCTCTATATATATTCCACTCTAGTTTCTGTACAGGACCTGATATTGCAGAATATGCAGATTTTATGGAGACAACAAACTACAGTTGTGTTTCTAATTAGAACCACAGGATATTGTTGTGTCTTGGGGGCTGTAGTGTAGGATCCCGCAGAAAGGCTTCAATTTACAAGGAGAAAGCAGACAGAGGGGATAATGGATGGAACGATCTGCGGAGAGGGAATAGTCTATGAGGACAGAGGGAAGGTTGATTTTCACAGAAAGGGAGTGGTGTTTGCTTCCTCTCTTTGTAAAACATTCATGTTGTAAACAGAACGCGGCGCGCCAAGAATTCGGCAATCCTTCCTATCCCTGTTATTTTTATTTATGCTTATAATAGTGCAGAGGAGCAATAATGAGACTTCTTCCATCTGTTTCCCCTCTGGATACACTTACTATGTGTACACCATACACAAATGAAGCAGCAACTGTTTATTACACTGTGACATACAGCCACAAATACACCAAAAATTCATTGCAGTGGATTAAATGGGTTGTCCGAGAGTAAGAAAAAGTGGCTGCGGAAGGGCTTCTTAAAAAAATAATCATGCCCTGTTGTCCGGAAGTTGTCCGAGCAGAGCTTCCATGCCCCTGTTACCAAACAGGGACACGGCATGGAGGGATGGACAAGGTAAGTACAACTTTATTTTTTTAAACAATCCTTCCTCGCCACCTTGCTATTTTTTCTTACTCTCGGACAACCCCTTTAATGAAATTTTTCCCTATCCTCAAGAAAAGGGATAAATATCTGATGGATCTCCACAATACATGGAATTTGTGATTCTTAGCAATTCATACTATAAGTCACTTTGCAATCTATAGAGCACAGGACACAAATTGGACCAGTTCCATTGATTTCTATGGGACTTCTCATGTGGCTTACAGGACAAGCTGAAACGAGAAGTCTAAAATACAGGCAGGTAACGGGGACCTGGCATGTGGAACCCCACAATCAGAGGTACACAGAGCAGCAGGACATAATTCTCTCCTGTTCTTATGGTTTGAAACAATACTGGTGCAGATAAAATGCTTGGTGTTTAACTCACAGTGGTTCCAGATTAAAATGTATACAATTATCTCAAACTCTCAACTAAGTTTCAAATGATAAATTTTACCTGCCAGAAAAAAAGTTAAAGGGTTATTCCGGGAATGGTAATGTCTGATACAAAAAACATAATGCTACAAATAAATGAACAGAACTCTGAACCAGCATGTGATAAATCCCTCCCTATATCAGTATGACCTGCTGTGTACTGATTGCCTCCATGTACATCTGGTCCAGTCCGCTCCATGTAAAAAACCATCTCATCCCTCCAACATCAAGTCCCATGTTTAAAAAAAAAAAAAAGCACACTATCTTTCCTTTAAAAGTTTTGTCTGGCATTTGGCATGGCTGCTCTCTTCCATAAACAGTGCAACACCTCACTACAGTTTGTGCTGTAGAAAATTTTATGTAGATTAGCTCCAATACCATGTAATACCTGTTTATGGAAGGAAGCAGACATGTTTTTCAAATCCAAGACAACACCTTTAAATCTACCAACAAGTAACCCGATTGTATCGGGTTAAAGGGGGCATAGTGGGCCATCGGCTCACTGATGGGAGCTGGCTCACGTCGTTCACGGACAAGACCAGGCTTCACGAACGACACATCACTAATAAATACCTTCAGTTTCCTCCTCCATGAACTGACCCCTCACACAGATATGAGGCTTCTCTGCTCCTCAATGGATGGCTCTGCCCCCTAATCCTGATAAGCCCTGGCAATTAAATACATAGTAGCTTATATTTGAATGACCTTTTGTACATCAACTATGCTTATCCCTGGAGTACCCCTTTAACCGAATCCTATGGTACCTAACATTGCTTCTCTCATCTGTGTCACAGGTAAAGGGAAAAGTTTTACTACCTTCACTGTAAAATGTACATTGCCCAGTTTTCCCCTAAGGTGATGCCATAGTTGAAAATTCAATGAGGACCCGAAGAGTATCATGGGAAACTACATATCTCATGATCGGTAAAGCGCTGAGCAATATGGTGGTGCAATATACATACATATTATCCTCCCTGGGGAGGCCCAACAGCCACCCTGGTGTGTATGTCACACTCAGCCTTCTGAAGACACCCATTCACCTGTTGACTGAACACTTGGTTAGCATATAGATATCTTTCCCAACAAATCCATATTTGGTTAACCCATCATGTACAGCAGGTGACAATAGTACTGAATGCTTGACTAAGTAAATACATCTCTAAAGTGCTCACTTTGGTAGTTTAGAAATTCTTCTGTAAACAATGCTATCAGTATGTTAACGACAAAAAAGGTTGCAAAGGTCTTGAGACACCACACTTGTATTTCCTCATTAAAATACTATCTAGTATTTTACCCAAATAACCCAAATTCTTTCTGTGAAATCTCATTAATCTCATTACCAGTATTTTTATGTGAAATCTCATCTATTTACCAATAAAAAAAAATCTCCTCCAGAGTGAAAATGAGTATATTATGATGACTATATGATATATTTGGTTGTTTAGTACCTAGAGACATGCTTTTGGTGTCATACTAAAAATAAGAATCTCATCTTTCAGCTCAGATATAGTTTACACTCTCCCTGCATCCTCTACCTCAACAAAAAAGTATTTGTAGCTTAATAAGGTAATATTTGGTGATGTTTCTTGTGCGGGACCTTTTTATTGGCCTTTGGTTAAACTAGCTGATAGTATTTTTCACTTGTCAGGATTGCTTTCTACTTATTGACAGACTTCAGCTGGTGTCTAGATTTTGCATGGCTTTTGGCATCTCTCTTTCATTATGTGTCCAGTATTGTTTGCCTGTATTATTTCTCATTACTACACATATGGACATTTGCTTTCTTTTCCAGCGTGGATTGAATGGGTTGTTACCGATATCTGGTAACAATTTAATGTAAATATCACGTTTATAAGTATATTTCATTAGAAAACTAGTGATGTGTTCAATACTTATTTCATCCCATGTATAAGTTGTGAATAGAGAGAGACGAGGCCATAGTCACACACCTCTGGTGGCTGCATATTTCCTACCAAAGCAAGAGGATCAATTGTTAAAAATGTAACAACCATGGGTCTTCTGAACCCTTTGTTGCTAGAGATTTGAATAAATGTGTTGCCCTTGAGTCCAAGTATAAAATCCAGATCCCTCCTACCATGTACTATGTGTCTATTTATAATACACTTCTGAAGGCACTGTCACCCAATAAGCACTGATGGCTACATATATAGGTCTCTTTATGTCTCTTTTTACTTTTCTCTCATTTTATTCTGTATCTCTGTATTTCTCAGTTTTTTTCTCTCTCACTGTCATGTGTGTCCTTTGTTTATCACCCTCCCTCTTTAGCTTTCTCTCTTCTGTTATTTTCTTTATCTCTTTATGTTGTTTATTGCTCTCTCCCATTTTTTCTTGTTTCTGTCTTTTCTCCCTCTGTCTCCCTTTCTATCTCTCCTATAACTCCCTCTGTACTGTGTCATACTCTTTTTGTTTCTTTCTCTCCTGCTTCTCTCTCTGCTATAATTCTCTTGTCCTCTGTCTCATCCCTCACCCTCCCCATGTTGGTGCTCTATCCCTGTCTTGGTTACACTGTTGCATCCAATATAGACATAAAGGCCCTTTCTTCTAACATAATAAAGCAGGAAACTGCTGAAATATTTATAAACAAAAGCATCCAGCCCCCCTCCCCCATGTGCAAATAGTTAGCTGAATATTTGTCCTCAAGTAGAACCAGGCACTGTTAAACAGCAAGAACACATTAACTCTGCGCTGTCTGCAGGAAGTTACCTCCACTCTGATGTGCAGGTTTTTTCTTCCCATCAACATCAGTGAATTATTTATATTTTATTTTTACATTTATTGCTGCATTAATCTATTAGTATCTGTACAGGGGAAATGTGAGTCACTGATAGGCTGCAGCCGTTATCTCTCACTGCTGGAATATCAGATTCAGTGGCCATGCGTGAACAAAACTTATACTTGGCTTTTAGAGTATGGAGGTGTCACACAAAAGCACATGGTGAGACTTCTAACCTACCTTCCTGGGACACCAGCGGCTAATATTAAAACAACTCCAGAAATATTATTTGGCATAGGAAAATTGGCAGCCATTCTTGATGAAACCTTAACAAAGGTATTTTATGTATGAAATATTGTGAGCTAAATCCGACTATTCCAAAGATTATACACCATACTTAAGCCTACAGGATAAAGACATCATATATTGTAATATATAAATATATGTAGTGATTTTAGATGTACATAAAATGAGAAAATCATGTTTTATTCTACATTACTGCAGGGGCCAATGTAATTTTTTAAAATTGTACTGCATAGAAGTCTGCCTTTTTTGGTGGAGAGAAGGTTTGCTTATAGTAGTATACAGGTGACATGCAGCCTTTTATGCACCTTCAAAACCTAGACCAAAAAATGCATTCAGTCATATGCCTCATTGATATAACTACAGAGTTCATGGTGGTGGCAATTGCTGTTCTTCCAATGTATAGCATCATAAATCCTTCAACATTACACTAAGTACCAAGATTTCCAGACATACCCCCTTGTTGGGGGGGATATTTATCACTAGGCATGTTAATATTAAAATAAATATGTAAATTTGTTTTCAGTGGCAAAATAAGGAATACTTTGCCCCTAAAGGGGTATTATAATCTGGGCACTCACATTTTATTTAATTCATCTGCCATATACATACAATTCTTCAACTGCATGTTACTGAAGAATGATGCACTTGTATAAAAGGTCATTTCCCATTAATTTTGCCATTTTGTTCCTTAGACACGAGATTGCTGTCCTTGGATACAACCACCATCACCTAGATTCGCATTCATTAACAGAGGATGGCTGTAGGACATGCAGTAACTTCGAGCCATTTCATATGCAAAAATAATATGCCTGTCAGGTTCGCTAGGGAGATTGCTGGGACTTCTGGTTCTTCTGGTGGTGCCAGCAGCGTTCTCCGAACCCCGGCGCGTATCCGCGCAAACTCCACCTCTCGTCCTGGGCAGCGGCTGCTAAGATCTCGCGCTGTCTAGGAGTGGCTGGGACTTTGAACCTCTGCTTGGTGCTTGGTTGTTTCTGCACCATGAGGGGTTAATTCCCAGATGCTGTCCAGCACCTATCAGGTTCTGGAGGTGGAGTTCTGGCTGCATAAATTGCAGCTTCACTAGTCACCAGTGCCAGTGTTTGAAAATCCCTTTCTCCACCTGGTTGCTGCTAGTTTGTATTGCTCTGTATTTGTATCTATATTGTTGCTAACTCGGCTAGTTTTGGACTTTGACTCTTGCTTACTGATTCTGCTTTTGACGTACCCTCTAGTTGTGACTCCGGCTTGTTTACTATTCTTTTATGTTTTATGTTTGTCAGTCTGTTTGTGTTCCCCTTCCCACACTTACCCAGAATATTTCGAGTCTTCAAGTAGTCACCCCACGGTTTAGCGTGGGGGGGCTATAGGAAGGGACAGAGGTTGGGGCAAGCTCAGGGCACACTTTCCCCTGTCTTTTGTGTAACCAACCCTAACAGCGTGGGTGTAAAATGCAAACCGATGGTTATACTTGTATTCACACATTGTCTGTCTATCTATCTAAAGATTTCGACTTTCAAAATTCTCAGTTTTTAAGATCTATAATTGCTGTCAGTTTACATTTAAAGAAAAATGATCAGAAAATGACACATATTTTCAATATATAATGATAAAGACTGGACGTACTTTTTTCAATTGTGAACCTTAGATCTCAAGAAATTAAGGCTCCAACAAGAGCTTTAGGAGACCTTTATCTGCCAGGAACCTTAGATCCTAGTTCTTTATTATTATATTAATGCTTAGATGTCAGTAGACAGAACCTGGAAACATGTGAAGCTTTAGAATATTTGGACTTATTCATTTTCTACATGCAAATATATTCATGCTGTTGATATATTGCTGCAGTGTGGGTGACGGTGGAACCCTGACACGTAGCATTTCCTCTTCCCGCTTTGCAATCTTCACCTTCCTTCCACTTCAAGCAATTTAAGGGATTTCCCAACATCTGTATTTTCTTTGTGTTGTGCAGGATACAGGACCACACGTGCAAAGTTCTCAGCACACATATTGACCTCATCTACTCTGGGTGCTGCCACGGGTTACTTTTGCCATACCTTGGCTCAGTGGCGTAACTCGGAGAGACAGGGCCCCCTAGCAGGCTACTGCATGGAGCCCCCCCTTCCCACTTAAAAAATATATATATTTGTATACTCACATATGCGAGTTGCAATCACATATAAATACACTTATGTGCAGACACAGCATATACACACACATACAGTGCCATATGCAACATACTCACATACAGTGTATACAGACACCTTATACACATCACAGATACTGCATATATACATCACAGTATATGTTACATAAATATTATGCTGGACAATGTGCAGTACAATATAGACATAATGGTGCACATGCTCCATACTTTATTTGTCAGGTCGGATGACGGGGCCCCCTGACACTGGGGGCCCCATAGCGGCTGCTATGGCTGCTACCGCTGTAGTTACGCCCTGGCCTTGGCTTATGTTTTACCTATCCTACCCCCTGTGGGAATGGATTGTAGTTGTCTATTGCCATTGTCTCTTTTTCTCCAAAGGAGAAACTTAACACCATTAGTAGGCCACTTCTATGTGTCATTTCATCATTTCAAGGAGGAAGATCTGTTTCCTCTATTAGGGCATTTATCATTGCAACTTTTTATTACTGTGTCTTTCTGATTCATGGGCTCAGTTGGTTGACTGCGGTCGTCTTGTTTTACGTGACTCTAGGAGCAGAGTGGTTTTGCATAAAACTGTTTGTATGATTTTGAAAAGGCAAGTAAAGTGCAGGTACATCCTAACAAGGTTTAAAGGACATCTACCACACGGATGAAGGATGGTAAACCAAGCACACTGACATGCTGGTGTGTGCCCCCTCTGCAGGATCTGCTCTTATTTTAGCTTCTTAGGACCTTGTTTTTCTGAAAAAATATGCTCATTTGCATATTTAAAAAAAATGTATTTCTCAAAAACAAGGGCAAAAGAAGCTACAAGAAGACCAGATCCTGCCAGAGGGGGCACACACTAGCATGTCAGTGTGCTTGGTTTACTATCCTTCATCCGTGTGGTAGATGTCCTTTACGTAGGTCATGAGTTAGGTGCACACAAAATCACAAAAAAGAAGGGAACATTCACAAAATGTGAGTTTTATAAATTTTATAAAGGAATGTTGCTAATGAATTGTAATTTACCTGTATTTATTATTTTATTCTCTATTACTAAAGCCAGAATTTATTTTACTAACCGTGGACATTAACCTTACAAACCACATGGCTCGGATCCAAAGACTGCACCTCCGTCATGATTGTGAAACACATTGTTAACTAACAGAAAATTCCCACAGTAACTATTTTTCGACATGTACAAGATACCACAATAAAGTATATAATAGTGTCAGAAATTATTGAGTATCTTGCTGTGGAAACTTAATTATAGAACCATTGTGTGTTGACAAGGTTATAACACTATAATACTGTCCCTACTATTGTAATTCTACAGAATTGACTACTATAATACTGCCCCCTATCTACAACTATAATACTAGCTCCCTAGATACTAGAACAGTGATGGCAAACCTTTTAGACGCTGAGTGCCCAAACTACAACCAAAACCCACATATTTTTTGCAAAGTGCCGATACGACAATTTAAGCAGTAACTTATTATTTCCTGCTCTGTCACATGTTTAAATTGTATAGGCACCTGAGGACACCAATACGGTAGAAAAAGGAGAAGAAGAAGAAGAAGTTTGGATTATCATTGTAGCTTCCTTCTAGGGTTCTGGGACTGCAAGAGGCCTTGAGTCCTGTCTAGCGAACTCTGCACTGGGGTGATGGCACAGGTGCCCATAAAAAGGGCTCTGAGTGCCACCTCTGGCACCCGTGCCATAGGTTCGCCACCACTGTAGTAGAATATAACTATTATAAAAGTGCTCCTATGTAGAAGAATTTACCTACTATAATATTGCTTTATATGTACACAAATACAACTGCTATAATACTGCTTCTATGTACAAGAATATACGGTAACTGCTATTATACTGCTCACTATGTACAATGATAACAACTGTGATACCGATCCTATGTAAAATAATATACGGTAACTGCTATTATACTGTGTACAAAAATATAACATTGTATCTCCTAAGTGCAAGATTATAATACAATTAACTCTAGCAATTAATAGCTGCTTTGATCATCTATGTCTAAAAATGTCAATGCAGTTTATAAAACAGAATATAGTCTATATAATATTGTCCTCTATATACATGACTATAACTTCTAAAATACTACTCCTACCGAATGTGTGGGAAAGTAGTGTCCTTTGTATATTACCGTAAGTTCTACAGGTTTTTATTTTACATATTGGCAGACAGCACAAACTTCTTAATGATGGACAGAAACCTCAATGACATTAAATGGTGCAGGAAATGGCGGTTACATTATACCTGAGTCTTGTTTTAGTCTCATGAATTATGTACTGGGTGCCCATTAAGGAATGTCCTCTTCCTGTCAGCTACTCAGATCTATTTGTATCAATACCATATCGCTGATGGCAGCCTATCAGATACCTTCATGGTTTAAAGAAAAGATAGTTTGTGATTGGTTACTGTGCAATACTCCAAAAGGTATGGCGATATGTGTAACTGATGGTGTTCTGCAAACCATGTGGCAGTGCTTTCCAACCTTTGGTTCTGCTATTGCTGGGAGCTGTAGTTCCTCAACAACCAGAGAGATCCAGGTTAAGGCCTGTGTTCTACAATACGTATGTATATACCAAATGTATTAGTATGTCCTAAATAGTATAACTATGCACTCACATACCGAAAACAAATTTTGGAACAAACACTAACTAAAGCCATAGAGTTTTAGTAACAATTGTACCCATTTAAGCTTGTGATCAGACAAGCCCTAATAGCTAACCTCCGTTATTGCAAGGGACAGTTAGTCTTGACTGCATCAGATGACTAGACTATGATGTGGTTTCAAGATAACTTCCCAGAATATGCATAACCAGAGCACAGTGTGTGCAGACAGTGAACTAGCAAAAACGCAGGTTTGCTGTGCGAAGTGCCTTTCAAAGTTCCCTTTAATTAAGTATATTGTTGATATAAAAAAAACAGCTTTTAACAAGATCTGAAGGGTTATGCCAACTACAGAGTATAGCTTCATTGTGACCACAGAAACTATTTTGGAACTGTAGAGTAAGATATAGGGAGAAATTTATCATACATATGTTGAACTCCCCGGCCCACCAGATACATTACCCAGAGATAGCAGGCTATAGTGAGTGTTCTGGTGCAGGGCATGCCTGTCCCATGTCAGCCCATTCTGCTGCTGGCGTAAGTGGAGGCATAATTGTTGGAGGGAATTGTGATTATTACAGAAACCTGTATACAAGCTCTGCTAAATGTCCCCCATAGACTGTAACTCAGTATCAGTACTGGATAATGAATATATGTACACATTGGCCCACATTTATCAAAAACAGTCAAACTGTACTAGGTGCCGTTAGCCTGTGAAGTGTGCAGCGTGCGCCAGATTAATGAGTTGTGGCGCACGTTCTTCATGAATCTGGCGCTCTTTGCATTGGCCCAACAGAGTGCACCAACTCTTTTTTGGTGCACCTTTAACATATAGGGGGGATTTATTAATTCTGTCGCTACCTCGACAGTCAGCATCTGAGCTCTGACGGCGGAAAGCATAGCCCGATGTATTAACCCCTTGACGACGCAGCCCTTTTTCATTTTTTGCGTTCTTTTTTCACTCCCCACCTTCAAAAATCTATAACTTTTTTTATTTTTCTATGTAGAGAGCTGTGTTATGGCTTATTTTCTGCGTAACAAATTATACTTCAAAATGGTGGTATTTAATATTCCATGCTGTGTACTGGGTAGCGGGAAAAAAATTCCAAATGCAGTGAAATTGGTAAAAAAACGAATTTGTGCCGTATTCTTGTGCGCTTGGATTTTACGGATTTCACTGTATGCACCAAATGACGCATCTATTTTATTCTTTGGGTCGCTACGATGACGGGGATAACAAATTTGTATAGGTTTTATAATGTTTTCATACATTTACAAAAATTAAAACCACCTGTACAAAAATTTTTCCCCATGCACCCGTACCTGGCATGTGATGTAGTATTACGTCACATGTCGGTAAGGGGTTAAGAGGCAGCTAAATCTATCTACTTTGTGGTAGTGTCCAACTATTTTATGCTTGGTGGTGTCACAACTCAGCGGACACATGGGTAAAAAGGAATATTGGATTCGATTTTGTTGTCAAGGAAAATGACATTCATGATCTTGTGGATGTAAATATTCCTTTTTACAGAGAATAGTTGTCTCTCACATTTATTAATGTTGAATTTTCTTCATTCTTCATCAGAATGTGTTCCTGATGCAGGAAGAAATTCTAGTTTTCTTGTTAGGTGATCCCTCCTCCAGTAGACGCCGGAAAGCACTAATTACATCGCCCTCCTGCTAATTACCCAGCGCTGTTTATTGATGATGCGGCTAATGAGACAGCAGTGTGTGGATAACATGTTATTGGAGAGGTTCTCCCTGTTTATCTCACATAATTATGGGTCAATACAGTTTAAAGCTAAATATTACACACAATTTATTATAATGTGAGATACAGTCTGCTGGGCTGTGTATCTAAGCCTATCACATGTGGTACAGTATGTATACTGTGAATCTAAATCATTAGCACAGCTAATATAGAGCAGCGTGCAACAGATTCATGGAGACCAGTGCGTGAATCTGGCGCACGTTGCAGGCACCCAAAGTGCATGAACTGCACCAGTTTTTTGTGGTGCACTCAGTTTAAGGGGTGTGAGACACATTTATGTCGAACTTCCAACATAAATGTGGTGGCAGGTGCTGATGTGCAATGGAACGGCCCTTATCTGTGCACAGTATTGTGTTGTGCATAGTGCAGTCACTACACAAACGCTTAGCAAAAGGGCACTCACAAAATAAGTGCATGGGGGTTTCCACCCTCCTGGGGCACCTCGGACAGAAGCAAGTCTTGCTCAGCCTCCAGGCATACATGAAGGCACTCAGGGGCAGTCCCCCCTTGATGGCCATCCTCGATAAGGCCTTGTGTTTTTTGGAAAGTCGGTCCTATGACACGTTGGTCCAGACAGTCTCTGCCGTGTCAGGGGTGACCCCTGGAAGCTGCTCTGTTGTGTCCTTAGCTCTGATGAGCTTGTCAATTGTCTTGAGCTTCCACAAGTCCGGTTTAGGTCCCTCCAGATGGTGATCCCTAACGGGGTCCACAACCCCGGCATAGTACCAGGGAGCGTTCCAGTTGAAAAGGAAGGAACTGTCCCACTTGTCCCTCCCCAGCTTATGCCAAAGAGGCAGGAGAAAGTAGCGGGACACAGACTACTGTGTTCCCCCGGGAACTTGAGGCAGTCCTTAGGGACCGGGGAACACAGTCACAACCAAAAGCAACCCAGAGCAAAGTGGGAATGTTGGGGATGCCTTTCCCCTCCTTGAGTGGTGCCTTGTAGATGATGCTCTGCTTGACAAACTAGAAAACTGTCTTTGTAATGTCGATGTTAATGTCATACCTTTGGTATATGTTGCACCTTTTTTGCATCGTGTGCTTCTTTACCTATGACTTGCACCCTTTTTATACACCAGAGCCATGCTTGTTATTCTGCATGTAGAGATGTGTTATATGAGTAGTATCCCAACTGATTGCTTGGTGTATTCTCCTGTCTTTGTAGCAAACAATGGATTAGTCAGAAGTGAAATGAAAGCTGCAGGATGTGGTAAGATTGTGATGGCTTCTCCAGTTGATGCTATGAGGTCACCATTCTGTCAGTACCATACTAGTAATAAAGGTGCTGCTGGGAAATCCCTGTGGTTACAATGAAGCAGATCTTCTGAGGGAGGGATCACGTGGTCTCTTCATCACGGTGTCTCCAAATCCTGATGTATTATTGCTTGTGAATTAAGTCAGTTGTTGCTCTGTTGCAATATATACATTATGGAATGATATAGCATAAATTTATTTTGAATCTCATTTAAAGGACATCTATCACCAGATCAAGGATTGTAACCCAAGCACACTGACATACTGGTGTACGCCCTCCCTGGCAGGATCTGCTCTTCTTTTAGCTTCTTATGCAGAGGCCATAGAGGTTGTAAATGTGCTTCTGTGTTCATCTGTATTTAACAGGACAGTCTTGGATGTCAGGTGCTATCCCAATGTCTTGGGTGGCAGGAGCTTTGTTCACACTTCAATTCTGTATCTCCTGAGGAATACAGTGGTGAAGCAGGGAGCTAACTATTCAGCCTGACTGCAATTCTTAGTTCCCTGGTGCCTGAGAGGCTGGCTTGTAGCTACAATTGTGTTACGGGTGGCTTGTTTCAGGTGAACAGGCTTCGTAAACGCTCGTCAGGGTCAACGAGGGGATGCAATAACCGAGGGAGGCCACAATGTAATGGAGGGTTCCCCCTGGGACCTCCCCCAGTTTACATGTAGTGATTGATTCCGGGGCAGGTGGTGAAGGGGAGGCAGTGGTTGTAATGGAAGCATCCAGGGATCACACGTGGAGACAGCAATGTGGAACAATAAACTAATAAGGGCACATTTAGTTACCCAGCCACTGGAGTTCACAGAAAGTGCATTGTCCGACTATAATGCATTATAAAGTGTGTGTTCACTTTAAAAATAATTAAATGATACTTATTTAGCAGTCACAGGAGCAAGAGCAGTGACATTACTGCTGTTTACTCCTAAGGCTATAGGTATGAATAGAAGGATTTTTAACATATGGAGATTGCTAGAAACAAACTACATCCCAAGTGAGGCTGAACACATACAACATGTTCATTCCCCATATAGGACGCTCAGGGAATTCTGTCCACAGCTAAATATGTGTAATATATGTTCATTCCACTGTAATCTCATGGAAGCATGGGAATTCATTACCTTTCTCTTTATTTTTATTTATTCATTTTAATGTTCATTCTTTTTCTTCATTCCTTTTCTTGATTCTTTTTAGTATGTCCCGAGCTACACTGCAGAACTTTGCACTGTGATACTCATAATGCTCTGTATTGTTATAAGAAGAAAATGATTGTTACCACTCCATTTGTCAAATAGGTGTGTTCCAGATGGACCAAAATTAATGGACAGGATGGACCAAAATTTTTATTTAATGGGAAATACAATTAGTCTAATATACATGACATGTGCCTACTGATGGAATGTTGATTCCATGTTGATGACATGTGCCTACTGATGTGTGTTGGGGCTGTTGTAGTTTAGGCGGTGATGGTGCTTTTTATATATAAGAGAGAAGGAAAGAAATAAAAGCAGAATTGCTACAAACACACGATGATGGTGGTAGTAGTGTTCTTGGAGGTCAATGGACATTTTATTTGTAGGGGAGCTGGACATTGGACACTTAATATACTTTCATAGATACTTTATAATATTTTATCAGTGATGTGGACAGAGAGTGTATGAAGGAAGTATGGGGTGGTTATGGTTGATCATTTCACCTGTAGGTTAGTTACCCAGTGTAGCCGTCTTATTATGGCCTTCTGCTTATTGCTGCATTTCCATCCTGTACGTTTATCTGCACATTATTGCACAATCTCATCTTTTGTGGATGATTTATTGGTGGTTTTATGTCTGGGAGCACAAAGCTTCCTGCCGCCTCTGAGCCATAATGAAATCAGATCTTATTGTGAGAGCATCGGGTGATGGGAGGAAACATTTGCCTTCACTTACTCAGCAGAGCTCAGAGATACAGTATGGTCATGGGGATGAATGGATGGGGCTGGGGAGGCAGCTGGACTACTGATTTACACTTTTAGAAGAAATAGCACCATGTTTAAATCATCCATATTTATCCAATATCTGGCAATGTTGAATTTTTTTTCAGTTGCCAGGTGACACATATTTATCTGTATATGTTGGTAATATAACATTAATCTTTGCATTTGTATTATTTTGCATGGATCTTGAAGCTTGCTGGGGGTATAGATGATACCAATGCATAAAGGTTAATGTTTTGCTTTTACTATTCATTTTGCTTTAGTTTAGCTTTGTCCCCATCCCCCAGTGAGTTTTGCAGACAGTCACCTACAATAGTCAGCCCTCTGGGTGGGTGACCTTCCATCTGCAGCGCAGTATCACCTCGGCAACGGCGCTGGTTTGGAGCATCTCTCACGATATCTGTACATGTTGCTGTCCACATGTAAAAGTATTTTGCTTATTAAACATTTAAGATTGAAACTCCAGGGTTTTATATTCTTGTGGTTTCCATGGAAACATTAGTGTCCGCACTGGACTTCTCTATTTAACCCTTTGCTTCTTAATCATTTGTCGGTTTCATGTTAATGCACACCAAGGTGTTAAAGTACACTGATTAAAGTTTAAAATGATTGTAAGTTGTTTAATGCTCATACAGATAGTGGAGTAGATTTACAAATCAGAATGTTCCATTACCCTGTAGTGAATTAGATAATAAAAAATAATACTAATTCTTTTATAGAGCCATCATATTCTGCAGGACATCATGGATAAGACATTACAGTGTAATAACATGGTTAGATAAAACAATAGCAATAAGGGCCCTACTCACAAGAGCTTACAATCTATTGTGAATTGTGATCCTTTTTTTGTAGAGACAGATCAGTGGAGGCAGAATTGTTGGCTAGGCTTCTGAAGGTATCTGTCAGCAGAAATGAACCTAGCAAACCACTTTCAGTTCCTTATAATGCAGATAAACACCTTCCATATCTAATATATAAAGCTTAGTGTATGCATATGCAACGTCCCTGCCAATGCGCATGGCAGAGGAGTAGTTGCGAATAAGCCCCTTGTACCATTCAGTACATATAGAGGTAACTATGCAGCGGTAGATACTGCCTGGATAGGCAAGGGTTAATCTTATTTAATGTTATCATCCAATGCTGTTCCACCATTGTAACTGGAGTGTGATTGGAGAGTGAGATCACCTGACCAAGGATTAACAAAACCCTTGGTCCGGGGGGGGAGTTAGGTTTTAGGCCCAGCTCTCAACACATGAGGAGCTCTTCAGGCCCAGCTCATGACAGGAGCATCACCTCAGAGCACAAGCTCTTGCTACAGGCCTCAGCATATCAACTACACACTGAGTGACAGAGACAGCGTGTGCCTCACACACCTAGTGAGCTCACATAGAACAACCAGGATTAAAGCTGCAGCTTCCAGCATTGGACACAGCTACATCAAAGCCTGTATCTGCAACCAGGCTGGTGACCAAACTCTGGAGGTTCCCTCTCCAAGCTCACTCCCAGTAATCTGCCTTTGTGCAGAAGGGTTTGTCCTGTTGCTGCTGTTGGTTCGAATAAAGAACTGTAAGTTACTTTTATGCACAACATTGCCTCCGTCTATTCCCCGCTATGGCTGTATCACCATCAAGGGCTCCCTCATCCTCCATCCAGGGACACATACTACAGACGATAAGGGTTGCCCCAGGGAGAACCAGTACATCAGCCTCTCCCTCTATATCAACCGCCAGCCACTCCGGTATCCTGGGCACCGGCTGCCTTCAGGCCCCAAGAAAAGGCTAGGCCCCGGTGGGGGATGTTGCATATATATGTATATATGTATGTAGGCTAAAGAAATCTGCACCGTTGCGTTTACAGTCAACAAATTTTGCACATCCACTCTCTGTGACCAAGGGAACGTCATAGACTTGGTTTTAAGCCGAAATCTTCACCCCGCGCTTTCCAAAATCCACATATTACCCCCCATATACAGGAGCCACTGTCTGCTGCAGTGGCAGTTGTAAGCTGATTGGTTGCTGTTCTGCCACAAGTAATTAATATGAGCTCTGAGCTGTGATTGGTTACTATAGGCAATGAGTATAAGACAACTTATGTGTGAGCTTTTGTGTGAGGTAAGATGGATAGAGACAAAGAGACAGACAGTCAGTGACAGGGACTGACAGAGAAGCAATGGCAGGGACCGACAGACAGGCTGCGACAGGGACTGAGACAAGCTGTGACAGGGACTGAGACAGGCTGTGACATGGACTTACAGACAGGCTGTGAGAGGGATTGACAGACAGACAGGGTGTGACAGGGACTGACAGATAGGATGTGTTACAAGGAATGATGGACAGGCTGTGACAGGGACTGACAGACAGACCGTGACAGGGACTGACTGACAGACAGGCTGTGAAAGGGAATGACAGTCAGTGACAGATAAAATATTTTTATTTCTTTTTTGTTATAGATAAGAGCCGTTATTTACTATCCCAGTACAACTATTTTGCATACCTACTCACCATAACAGGAATAAGATCTGAAAGATGTTATTCTACCTTATTAGGTACTCATAGTGATTTATTGGGTTATTTTCTGCTGCTAGGTTACCTCTAAATATTTAAGTTGTGTTCTACTCTTTAGATGGTGACTATAAAAAAGGTGTCAAAGGACTGTGAAGTAAAGTGTACCTTTATTTTAGAAAGTTAGCAGCCTCTTTTCGCCTTTATTACTATCATGAGTGCCCTGATTTACCATATTATATCAGGAGACCACTGCCACCAGCAGCCAATATGAGCAGGGTATACAAGACTCATCCCACTGGTCACTGGCACCTCAACCGCATCCCTGCAGTACAGATTGGTGGCTTATCTGATTTACAAGCGACCATTTTATACTGTAGTGGCCAACTGATCAATGCAACTCTAAGGGCACCTGCTGCTTGTTTCTGAATGTGTACCACTGCCCCCCTAGGCCTGCAACCCGGATGAACAACACATACATTTAATAGATAGAAGTACTGGTACAGCTTGACAGTAGTAAATACATGGAATTATCCTGCCTGGGTAGCATGGTGTATGGGCATCCTAATGCCAAAATGGAACAGTAGCATTCAGGTAAACACTGTACATATCCAATTAGTCTGGGGGTTCCAGACAATTATTTATTTACAGTCTTAGTAAACATTCAGTGAAAGCCTAAGCACTTTAAAATTACAGATGATTGTCTGTACAATGTCTTTGTAATGAGTCAAAGTAATGAGTCAAAGTAGTAGCATCTTCATGTCACGTGATGCTAAAATAGCTGAACACATGTATTCATACATTGTTGATGTTTTAAAGTTTTAAAAACTTGGCCAGTGTATAGGAGAATGTCATATGTGACAATTAATCACTAAGTGTATAATCACATAGAGATGTTCACTGGATATACACATTAGTATTGATGTTCACGAAACATGGAACATTGTATAATGGGTTTTTCCATAAAAATTAGTTATACCCTTCTAGTTGTAGATTGGTGACCAATAAGACTCCGTGTTGATGATAATATGAGTCCCTTGTACCCCTGCCTGAATTGAGCATTGGTAAAACAGATGCTCTACTGTTACATTTAACTCTATTGGACTTACAAACAGCTATTTGCTTTATTTGGTCATCTCTGACAGTCCTCTTGACTACAATGTTACAGTACTGTTATTAAGTGTTCATATAACATTAGGAAACATCAATCTCCTCAATTGTAGTGGCCCAGAGTTGGGTCCTAACAAGTTCTATCTGGGTAATCCTGTCATTAAAAGCCTAGCATGTATGTATTAAGCCTTTAACAGAGTGAGCAATGTGGCCTTTATTTGTACTATGTTTAATTAAATATGTATGATCCTATGTACTGTTATAATAATGTTATACTGTGATATGGTAGCAGCCAGGCACTCTAATTGGCTGATCATTAGGAACTTTCTATGAGAGATACCAGAGATATTAAAAGTGATTCCTCTCTGGTTCTGGTGGTCTGTGTTAGTAGAGACTAGGGTCAGGAAGTAAGAGTTCTCCTTACAGAGACTGCCAATTAAGGCCATCTTATAGATATGTATGCTCCACTAGGGGATTCTGGGAAAATATGCAAAGTTTTCCAGGATGGGATAAGGAAAACCACGCCTCTTTTAGATACATTGTAAGGCAGCTCCCTTGACATCAAGCATGACTTTTTTAATAGAGGCTAAGGAGAGTAAGAAGAGAGATGAAGAGAGTGGAGCTTGTTCTGTACTGGAGACTGAGAGACCCAGCCTACAGAGGATATGTTGTGATCTACAGCCCTCAACAAAAGGGATTAATCCATGCCTGAGCCACAGCCCACAAGTAGCCAGTTCTACCTCAGGCCGCCTGCTACCTGGCAGATTCAACCGTTTTTTTCCTGCTGCTGAATAAAGAACTGTAAGTTGGAATCAACTGTCTTCACTACCTGCTTTATCATTAGCCCCAAACAGTTACCAGCTGGGAGTTCCCCAGGGTGATCCTTACAGCCATGCCACTTCCCTTTCTACAGAGTCCAGAAAACATGTGAAAGCTACCCTAGGTATTAAAGGTGCAGTTAGGTCTGTCCTTACTAAGCGCACTTCTATCCTGAAATACTCTGTGCTGGTAGGAGACAGGATTTTGGCTTTCCCGGATTGTCAGTGTCCCCTCTTTGAATGCAGTAATGGAACACATAAAAGAAGTTCTCCGAACAAGGCCATCTCACTGTCTGTTTCTATATCATGCATTGTAATCTTGAGGTTGGACATTGAATCATCTGGAAATGGTGTAACATTTTACTGGGAAATATGACAAGGACGTGAATGTTTAGCAGCGGCTTTGAGGACATTCATAGCAGTTTAGAGAGTATATGTCTGTAATGTGTTTCCACTGTGTGGGAGGCAAAGTAGTTTCAGAGGTTTTTCGAGGTGTTGTTGACGCTGTTACTCTCTTTTTATGCATTTTCCATTGTATATTTATCACTGACGACGGCTCTGCCATTCTGCATATGGCAGGTACGGAGGATCCTGTTGGGGGAGGGGATTCTCAGAAGTGGGAGAATGTTGGTGATGGAACATACTAAACATATGCTTGACCAGAGTGGGCCCACATTCCTATTCAAATTGCATAAAAGTATGATGTTTACCGATGGATTATATGGCGGAAACTTTTAGTCACCAAACAATCCCATTAGGATTGCAAAGAAATATCAGATTAATTAAAGTTCTTACAACAAATATGTCTGCACCAATTAGTCTTATTAGGCTACACCAAACTCTGGGTTTGTCTGTTAGACCACAGTCTGTGTGAGTGACATATAGACTTGGCTGATAACTCAGATAATGTTCTATTTCTGCATTGTCTAGTAACCGCTCAGCGGCCCACAAGGAAGGAAAGTGTCACAATGTTGAAATATATTTCTAAGTGCTTAGTGCAGAGTATATGTGTACAGACCATGTGCAGACACTGGCCCTTATGACCAATGCCAGAGGTGACAACCATGCTCACCTTGTATAGGACCAGTGTGATGATTTGTAGGACAAAATCTTCAAACATGCTCTTACAACCCATCTTTTAGGCAAGCCTATCACATTACGTAACTGCATGAAACTTCAACTCTCTCTTTACTAACCCATCCTGTGTACTCCCCTCATCAGTTATCCGGCAAACACCATATACCCCATATACCAAGCTCTTTGTGATGTGTATGCTGAATGTCGGATACACATGTCCAACACTATAGATATGTTAACTATTGTATCTGAAACCAGAGGATGACGATATCAGTAAAATGAGAAATCGTTATTATTTTTAAATTAATAAAACATATATACAAGGCAGTCCCCGGTTTACATACAAGATAGGGTCTGTAGGTTTGTTCTTAAGTTGAATTTGTATGTAAGTCGAAACTGTATATTTTATCATTGTAATCCCAGCCAGAACTTTTTTGGTCTCTGAGACAATTGGATTTTAAAAATGTTGGTTTGTCATAAGAAGCAGGATTAACAATAAAGCTTCATTACAGACACCTGTGATAACTGTTACAGCTGTTTATTGTAGCCTAGAACTAAAGTACAGTAAATTACCAATATCCAGAGGTCCGTTTGTAACTAGGGGTCGTATGTAAGTCGAGTGTTCTTAAGTAGGGGACCGCCTGTATATATATATATATATATATATATATATATATATATACAAACAGCAGGTGGCACTGTGTTGCACTCACTGGGGCCAATAGTATCTGCGTCTTAAAACCACAGATGATATTGAATGTGTCGGCTGGTGCATTGAGTACAGATGGAGGCCTCTGCCATAGCGCTTGGGGCCCACCAGTGGATTCACCAGTCCAATCCTGGAACTAGATCATTACTATTTGCTTAAATCCAAATGCCCACGACACCTACTGTTAAAGGTTATGGTGATTCTCCATGTGGCTGGGACAGCTACATAGCAACCCAACATACTCGAGCCTCCCTGCTATGAGTGGTAGAACAAACTTATACCGCTGATGTCATCAGTTGTATTGATGTAATTATGTGAAGAAGAGTGATGTCCCCAGGCCTGATACATACAAGTGAATGAAGACAATGGGGCTTATTTACTAAGGGTCCCGCGGCCTCATTTCCATCAGGTTTTCCAACGTTTTCGGGGGAAATAGAACGGGATTGTGTCGCACGCCATCGGATTTTGGCGCATTGGCACCGCCTTTCATGCGTAGGACACTCCGGATCGGGGAACGCGCTGTACCAGGTAAGTAAATGTGCCCCAATGTATTTGGCTTGTGTAAATGATAAACCTCACACTGCTGCTCACATATTGCAGTGAGATATAGCTTGTCACAACAACTAATTGAATTGGGGCCAGCACGTCTGAGCAGCTGTCGTCTATTGCACACAATGAAACATGTGTTATTTTTGCAATGAAGGAATAAGAAAAGTCTGTGTCCTGCAGTGTTTCTTGCTTATACAACACAAGCTGTGCTAATATGAAGCACACACACCGCTCTGTCAACCGGTAGTCACATGCCATGGGGTGGCTATGAAAGAGCCATTCATTGTCATGTGACCTGAGCCGCAGATAAAATCAACATCTCCTCCACCGCAGATCAATGTATTGTTAGGAACAGACTCATGTGACAGGCCTAAATTTCCGTTTTGCATTCTGTCAGGCACTCAGTGACAACAGATAGATAATGTGGGGAATTGCTCTGGTAGTTGACTGGTAGCAGTGCAGGAAGCAGTGACACACGCAGGTTTAAAGTCCAATTTAAGTGTTTATTCACACTTGCAAAACAGAACACAACTTCAGCCTTGGCTTAGGCACATGCAAAAAATATTATAAAAGTAATTCCTGCCCGGCTAGGTGCTGTCTAATACATTTGGAGGACCCTAGCTATCCGGGTACCAGGCTGCCTGGCACCCGCTCTTGGCCAGCAGTAAGACAGGAGACCCTCAGTTACCTTTGCTGTGAGAATGCAATCTCGCTTTCAGCTCTCCAGGTAGGGCCTCTCCTACTGCTTCTGGCCTGCAGACTAAATCAGGCCCTAACGAGGCCTGTGACCCGCACCTGTGGGCAATTCACAAACCCAGGACCGAAGCCCGGGTGGAGTAGGAGTCCCACTACCAGCCTACCCCTACTCCATAATAAGCAGGCCCAGTACGGACATTACAAATGTGTCTGTGTTAGCTAGGCCAACACAGACAAAACAGACTAATCCTGCTTATCATGTCTGCATTAACCCTTGGGTTACTGCAGACAAACCCAGGGCTTTTACCACATGCATTTCATCTGCCTGTAGGACAGATAGCGGTTTTCCCACACAATACCTCTTACTTTCTCACAATAAATAACCTGGAAATATGAACATTGCGTTTCATAAACTTCTAAGTTACTTACTTTTGAGATTGATATATCAGTTGTAAGCATTGTGCCTGTATCTTCTCATGATGCCGAGACCCTTCAGGCACCAGGTCTTGGTACCACCTTTGTATCCATCCATTGTATCCCACTGTATCCATAGCAAATGACTTTACTGTAACTGATTGGCCCCAATGCAAAATCTGTACAAGATCTACAAAATATAACAAAATATTTATGAAACAACTTTCTTCATATGGTGGATAGACACCATCACTTCCATCTCAGACTCCTGAGCGCTCCTCCTATTCTGCACACCTAACTAAAACGACACTCCTAAATTGCCATACAAAATGTTAACACAAAATAGCAATCTGTGTTTTGGTTGTGACAATAATATCACAACATTGGGGCGGTCCGCGGACCGTGATTCCGTCGGGTTTCCCTTTTTGCGCCGAATTGCCCCAGGTTTTTGCCTCACGCGATTGGATTGTGGCAGATCGGCACCAGCTTGCATGCGACAGAAATCGGGGGGCGTGCTGCCAGACAACCCGATGGATTCAGACAAACCGCAGAATTTAAAAACAAAATTGTGTCACAAGATCAAGCACTCACATGAACCAGGAAGAAGAAGGAAAATTGGAATCTGGTTAAAAGAAACATCTTTGTTGGCCATAGTAACCAATCACAACACAACTTTTATTTTAAGTGTTCTTAAGCTGCCCTCTGATTGGTTGGTCTGGACAACAAAAGCAATTCAAAACACTAATAAATCGCTCCATAGGTTTTTACTATAGGGGTAGACAGTTGATTCTGTGCTACACAATCTGTAAGTAAAATATATACTTCCTTTAGTGATGCAGAAGTTAGCCATGTAACATTTTATTTTACTTGTAGTCAGAGAACACATGTTATTCCACAAATATTTCCTATTTCACATGATTTTTTATGCCGGTCTCACTAGGGCCAGGTCTTCACTTGTGCTTTCACTTCTGTGTCTCTCAATATTTTCAGTCTCACATATTAATTTGTAGAGCAGTTCTGCTTGACCTAGTTTCCCAGTGAATTATTTTACTGCCCGACAGGATAATGTCCTTAGCCTGTAGAATATTTAACAACTGGATTATTTTAGAGATTGTAGGAAGTCACAGAAGCGCAATAGGTGGTGATGTGAGGAATACAAGATGGTTTATGGTTGTTACTGAAGCTGAACTTGGTGTAGGAATAAATGCATGGATCATAGTAATAGTATCATAGTTATCATGAAGTCTATTATGCCCAACCTATTGGATGAGGTGTTAGAACAGAAGCATCTTCCACTGTATAATAAAAAAGTTTACATACATGAGATATAAGATTCCTGACTAGAGATGAGCAGATGCGCGGGACACACCCGAACCTGAACGGAAACTTCGGGTCCGCTCATCTCTATTCCTGACCCATAGAAATTTGTAATATATGAGTAGTAAGTGAAAGATAAAAGGACTAGGAGGAAATTAATGTAAATAAGAGTCATAACCAGTAGGATCTACCACTCTATAAAGAATAAGGGCAAGTAAAGTAAAAGTCATTATCCAGGCACGATGACTGTGGTAATCTTCTTATATCTTCATGGCCTCCTTCCTTCTAAAAATACGCTTTTAAATTATACTAATGAACCTGAGGCCTATCCTAGCCCCTCTATGATCTGGCTTTACAGGCTTTTACACTGTCTCATCCTCCTCCTGCTCCCTCAGCACTTGTGTAGTGAACAGGAAGTGCTCACTGTACAAGTGCTAAGGAAGCAGGAATGAAGGTTGTGGAGGAAGCCAGTTGGTTGGCGATACGCGTTAGGCTTTGTGCCCCAGCTTCCCCTCACCTCTCCTTGGTTTGGATCCTTTACATGACAGGTAGATACCCTCATTGACCTATCAGCATTTTTTCATATTATTTATTTTCAAATAGCGATTTGGCTCTATTGTGAATTGAGTACTCTATACCTTCATACAGTTGTTTGTTTGGGTTTTGCTATCTTGGTTTTATGTATTGCCATCATTTTTCAGTTTATACTGTTATGATATACACGTAGTTAGGAGAGGTCGCTGAGAGTAGGGGGAGCTGGTGGCTGTCAGGAGGACCAGCATCACCATATGCTAGGTCTTCCTGCTGCATTGTGTTTGTGTGTTTTTCACACTTTTTAATTGTTTTTATATGTGTTTTTGTGTTGTGGTGTACCACGGTACAAATAAATTTGTTTATATTTTGAATTTGGGTCTTACAGTATACTTCTTTCTTCTTTTGAATATATTATTGGTTTGTTTGTGTATGACTTTTGACCCTGACCATATATATTTAAGTAGTGCTAGTCCCGCCCCTTTTGTTTCTCGGGGTGAAGGTTAGACACTGCAACAGCCAGTAAAGCCAGATCACAGATTGCAGAGGAAGGAGGCCATGGATAAAATATACAAGAAGATTACCTCAGTCACAGTGCCTGGACCTACAGATAGGTTTCTTTGGTTATCAAGTTTTGATGGTAGATTTTGTTTTTAAGCAGAGATTCATATGGTTTAAACATTATGACCAGCAGGTCCATTGATGTTATGATTATGAGTGTGTTCATAAAACAAGCTGCAAGTTTTCCTAAAATAAACTTGAACTGTTGTAAAAAACATGTGTGTGTCATGATACAAAGGTGATTAAAATCTGTAAGGAATGGCGGTACATACAAGAAGTGCAGTCTGACTAAAGGTCTTGACTAAAAAAGCATACAGTTTATGAGAAAAAAAGAAGAGCTATATGTGGTGTACAATGAGTAAGGTTACTGATCCATAAGTAAGTGGGAGAGAAAATAATGAGTCTCAGTCAGTAGGAATTTAAAGGTGTCATGTAGCAGATAGACATTAAAGGGTTAAGCACAAAATTTCCTTACTATAATTTACACTATTTATCATTTATTCCTCAATATCTCACATACTTACATCAGACACATCTGGCGCAGTTCTACTTCTACAAGTGTCTAGTTCTATTTTGCACTGGTCTAAAGACCGACACATTAATACATCACCCCCATTGTGTTTGCTATTCCTTCTCAGCCATATTCACTTCTGTAGACCTGAGTACCGGACACAAGCCTTTGTCAGATCTGGACATAAACAGCCATAATTTTCTAATATTGTCCCTTTAATTTTGTCTTATTTTTTTATAGTTTTTGCTGCAGTTTTTACCATTATTTGATTGCACATATTTGTATTTTCTAGGCTGAAAGCACTCGCATCCACTGGAGGGAGAAGTGTCCAAGCTGCTTGTGATTGGTGGGTATAAGATTAATAAGCTAGTTTGTACTCAACCTCCAACAAATCTAAGCTCCTCCTCAACTTTTTCAGTCCCACCTCCTTGGTGGCTTATTACGTGGATTGTGTTGGTCATTGTCATAATCTTGTTTTCCAGGTTATTTTCACATGTAGACGATCCCTTCTTAGATGACCCATTGCCTCGTGAATATGTCTTGTACCTGCGACCTATGGGCCCCCTTGCCCAGAAACTGTCAGACTTCTGGCAACAATCCAAGCAGCTGTGCGGAAAAAACAAGGCACACAACATATTCCCACACATTACGCTCTGCCAGTTTTTTGTGGTAAGCCATATGCAGAAACACAACAATTGAAGGGGTTTTCCTATTTATCCCATATCAACAGGATAATTGTCTGATGCTTAGATCTAACCACTGGGACTTCCTACAGTCTACTGAATGGGGACCATAAATCTCCCTAATCTTCTTTTACTAAGGAAGATTAAGGGTATAGGGTCTCATAGCAAAACATAGAAATTGGACCCAAAGTGGCCATAACAAGTGATCATTTGCAATGATTACTAATTGAGCCAAGCTTCAGATAATCAAGTGGACCATAAGGGTCTGATAGCTCCCTGGTTTGTAAAGAACAATCTACCCAAGCAATTCAGACAGGGTTGCAATGTGAGGCAGAGGTTGTTTTTGCAGCCAGGCCCAGTAACCTTAGGGGGACCACAAGGGGTCTCTTTGTTAAGGTGGATAATCTCCTTATGAGGAGACTCCCTTTTTATATGAGTTGTTGCTCCTGTTCAGATTTATACCAAGGATTACACCAGACAGAAAAAGTATTCCGGTATAACGCCCTCTTAGTCAGAGGCAAAGGCAATTCTGCTAAATTTAAAGAAGTACACAATAGAAATATAGAAACAACAGTAGGTGTTGCCAGCTTTGTTCTGTGTCTCTTCTTGATAGGAAGATCCAAAATGACCAAGGCTTCAGAGTGGCCACATTCCAGTCTTATCTCAGATGCCGATGCCATCTTTGGGTGCAGCCTCAGACACAGACGCCATATTTAGAACCAGATAATTTCACAGTAATTGTAGACAGTTATCTGATCACATGATGTGAGTTTAATAAATGTATTTTGTGCACACAAGCAATCTACTAAGCATAACCTTGAGATTTCTCCCTTCACATCTTCAGTACTATAACAATACATTATAGTTGCGTGCCTAGTAAAGCAGTTTCAAGTTACATCTTTGAACCTAGACCTATGCCTATCAGTTTTTTTCTTTGTAAAATAAGAAGTATTGCAATGTTCTAAAATACTTCCCCACAGTGGCATAACAAGACCCCAGTGGGCCCCAGTGCGAACTTAGAATTGGGGCCCCCCATGTACCTAAATGATCGCTGCCCTCCCCATACCATATGTAATACTTCAGAATAGACATATATCATATATACACTCCACAGACATATGCATACATACAGTATATATGGATAACACACATAAATAAACACCGCACCATATATATTCTACATACACTATACACTCACCGGCCACTTTATTAGGTACACCTGTCCAACTGCTCGTTAACACTTAATTTCTAATCAGCCAATCACATGGTGGCAACTCAGTGCATTTAGGCATGTAGACATGGTCAAGACAATCTCCTGCAGTTCAAACCGAGCATCAGTATGGGGAATAAAGGTGATTTGAGTGCCTTTGAACGTGGCATGGTTGTTGGTGCCAGAGGGGCTGGTCTGAGTATTTCAGAAACTGCTGATCTACTGGGATTTTCACGCACAACCATCTCTAGGGTTTACAGAGAATGGTCCGAAAAAGAAAAAACATCCAGTGAGCAGCAGTTCTGTGGGCGGAAATGCCTTGTTGATGCCAGAGGTCAGAGGAGAATGGGCAGACTGGTTCGAGCTGATAGAAAGGCAACAGTGACTCAAATCGCCACCCGTTACAACCAAGGTAGGCAGAAGAGCATCTCTGAACGCACAGTACGTCGAACTTTGAGGCAGATGGGCTACAGCAGCAGAAGACCACACCGGGTGCCACTCCTTTCAGCTAAGAACAGGAAACTGAGGCTACAATTTGCACAAGCTCATCGAAATTGGACAGTAGAAGATTGGAAAAACGTTGCCTGGTCTGATGAGTCTCGATTTCTGCTGCGACATTCGGATGGTAGGGTCAGAATTTGGCGTCAACAACATGAAAGCATGGATCCATCCTGCCTTGTATCAACGGTTCAGGCTGGTGGTGGTGGTGTCATGGTGTGGGGAATATTTTCTTGCCACTCTTTGGGCCCCTTGGTACCAATTGAGCATCGTTGCAACGCCACAGCCTACCTGAGTATTGTTGCTGACCATGTCCATCCCTTTATGACCACAATGTACCCAACATCTGATGGCTACTTTCAGCAGGATAATGCGCCATGTCATAAAGCTGGAATCATCTCAGACTGGGTTCTTGAACATGAAATGAGTTCACTGTACCCAAAATGGCCTTCCCACAGTCACCATGATCTCAATCCATAGAGCAGTGATGGCCACTTTTTAGCGTGCCGAGGCCCAACTATGGCAACCCAAAACCCCCTTATTTATCGCATGGTGCCAACCAAAAATTAAAGCAGTAACTTAATTGCCTCCTTGTTCAACAACTTTCAATCATATGGCCGCCTGAGGCGACAGCAACCAGTAAAGCAATGAAATTGTTTTCTTTCATTTTAAATTAGCTTTTTCCTTCTCCAGTTTCCTCCTTCTCCCGTACAACAGAGAATCGGGGCGCCCAGCAGGAAGTCCTCCAAGATCATTTCGGTCCCCTTCTACTCATTCTATTTCTAAAAATCTTACCTCTTCCCTACATCCAAGTATGCAAGCAGTTTCAAAATATGACTTGAAAGCGCATCTTTTAATTTGCTTTGTTGAACTGGCAGGAAGATTCTTTGGAAGTTTCTTCTGGTGTGCTTGGGACGCATGGCCCTGAGGCACACAGAAAGGGTCTCGTAGTGCCGCCTCTGGCACAGTGCCATAAGGTTTCGCCACCCACTGCATAGAGCAAATCTCTTGTTGGATTGGTGGGTGAACGGGAGATTCGCAATCATGGATGTACAGCCCGCAAATCTGCGGCAACTGTGTGATGCCATCATGTCAATATGGACCAAAATCTCTGAGGAGCTTCCAGCACCTTGTTGTATCTATGCCACGAAGAATTGAGACAGTTCTGAAGGCAAAAGGGGGTCCAACCAGTTACTAGCATGGTGTACCTAATAAAGTGGCCGGTGAGTGTATATATGCCACACATACAAATACACACCCACCATATATAAGAAACACTCAAAAATAGGTGCACATAAATATATATCCCCACACCAATTTCCCCCAGATTTCCCAGTAAAATAAATTTACATACTCACCTTCGGGTGGTCCCAATGTTCGGAGCGGCCTGATGCTCGTCACGGCTCCTCTTCTATCTTCTGCCTGCTGTAACAGCCGGCAGAGACGCGGCCACAAGCTCTGCCGGCTGGCGCACACTATAATGCGGCCCTGCTGATGACGTCATAGTGTTATGGCAGGCAGAAGACAGAAGAGGAGCCACGGGGACCGGAGCATTGCAAAGAGAACAGAAGAGGAGCCGTGCCGAGCTTCAGGGGCGGCGTAAGGTGAGTATGTAAATATATTATTTTTATTGACACGTGTATAGGCCGAGGTGAGGTTTTTCAGCAAATTTTTTGTGCTCAAAAACTTGGCTTGTACAGTGGAGCAGATTTATCAAGCTGTCTGAAAGTCAGAATATTTCTATTTGCCCATGGCAACCAATCACAGCTCCCCTTTAAAATATTCATGAGCAATGGTGTAATGAAAGCTGAGCTGTGATTGGTTGCCATGAGCAACTAGAAATATTCTGACTTTCAGACAGCTTGATAAATCTGCTCCAGTGTGTTTGTTCCCATTCATCAATATTTAGCAATGCAGTTAATGTAATATTAACTATACATTAATGTATATGTAACCCTGCACCCCATTATTAAAATATACTGTCCCGGAGTCCCCCCCCATCCCTCAAGGCTATATTCACATGAACATGTGTTTCGCCCGGGTACGGAGCGGTATGGTGCCGCACGTGTGCTGCACAGTCCCGCTCCCTACGGCGCCGTGCACCCATTGCCGGCCTATGTGGAATGTATATATGATGTATACACGAATGTGGCCTTGGTGCCCAAAGTGCAGTAACTGTGTGCATCGGAACGCCCCCGTCTATGCACAGGATTGTGTTGCGGTGTACATAGTGCAGCCGTGACATAATTCTATAGCGAACACTTCATAAATACATGTGCAACCAGTGTATTTATGTGCATGAGTAACTAGATTTGATTGGGCCCCATAGCAAAATATTGGTAGGGCCCCCCATCCCTTACTGTGGCCATAAAATATAATCCCCATCATCGCCTTTGGGTGCAGACACACATTCTGCTTGCAATGCCCTTTGAAATAATTTCAAATGGAACAGGGAGGGGCTTGTGCCAATTGCATCTGCGTTTCAGAGGAAACACATGCAAGCGGTATCAAGTACCATGTGTTTTGTATGTAAGAAATCCAAAACATGTGGTGCATGCTACTGATCACATACATTTCTTCTGAAACGCAGATGCAATTTACACAAGCCCCTCCCTGTCCATTTGAAATTATTTCAAAGCGCATTGCAAGCAGAACATGTGTAAGAACCCTCAAATATCAATCTTTCAGCAGGAGAGAAGTGTTGGGATAACTGATGTGGGAAGGGGAGCAGGGCACAGTAAAGTAGCTGGAGGCACATTATAAGCCATTTCTTAGGGGTCAGAAAGCAGGGGTTTCATTTCACGTCTCATTCTGCTGCTTTCTGTGTCTGGCTGCTTGATCTCTCCCTCCTCCGACTCCAGCACGTCACAGCTCTGTGCAGTGGGGGTTGGGGGATGCTCTCGCTTCAGCACAGCACCTCACTTTGCAGGAAGCTGCTTGTGAGGGGGCAGGGTTTGTTGTGAAAGTTCTCCGGAGGAGGATGCAACTTGCGGAGGCCAAGCTATAGCAGATGGTACCTGTAGGTAAGTGGCTGGCTGCATGCAGGGACTCTCCTACATCATAGTACTGTGCCGTGCACACAGACAGACACTTATTGACACTTACTATCTAGCGATCGCACAGCCTCTTCCCTACTGCTGCAGGTTTGCGGACACTGAGTGGCCTGAGCGGGCCCTCCCGCTTTGCGGGCCCTGTAGCAGCCACTTTATGTACAGTGTATGCCAGAATTCTGGCACATACTGCATATTAAATTTGGGCCATTAAGTTCAAAATCAGATTCACAAGTTCAGGTTTTTCACCTGTTAAATTAAAAAAAAACTACATTTTAATCTACATCAGAACTGATTACAATGCAGTTGAAATGCAGTTTGTGAACACACACTTAATTGCTCTCCCCTGCATCTGGTCAAGTGGATTTTTCAGGTGTTTCAGGTGCCCAAGTACCATTGCATAATCGAACGTTGTCCAAAAACACTGAAGCAAATCAGAATCCATCACGATAAAACAGGGACACTTACTCATAGATCCAGGCACTGTGACTGTAGTAATCTTCTTATGTTTGTTATTCATGGCCTCCTTCCTTCAAAAATCTACTTTTTAATTATGCTAATGAGCCTGAAGGGATCTGAGGGGGTTTACACAAGCCCTCAGTACTGCAGCTTCATATACAGTTTGACTGTCTCCCCCTCCCCCTTTGCTCCCTAAAACTTTCCCCCCTCCTGCTGCCTGATGTAATCTCACTGCAGCAGAGGAAATTTCAGCACACAGTGGAGGAAGTGCTGCATGCAAACTAAAACAGCCTGTATGTCTGCAGCACTTAGGGGCTTTGGTAACGACCCCAGAGCTCTTCAGACTCATTAGCATAATTATAAAAGTAGATTTTAGAAGGAAGGTGGTCATTGATAACAAATATAAGATGAGTACCAAAATGACAGTGCCTGGAGCTATGAGCAAGTGTCTATCATGCTTGATTTGATGGTTCTGTCCAGTTTCTGGAGCATACATGGGCAGTCAAATAAATATTGATTTTTATTATTTGAGGCACTGTCCAAATGAGATCTAATAACTGAACCAATACATTAGTTAAAGGGGTATTGCAGGATTTTTTTTTCTTTTGATAAGTCATTCAAATCTCAATGTAGGCGTTTGACACCTAAGGGCTCATTCACACAAACATGAGGGGGACCGATATCGGGCCACACCATTTGCGGCCGACATAGTTCCCATTGACGCCCGGGGTGTCTGGTCAGGGTGCGGTGAACACACGTTGTCTTAGCACCCTGACTGCACATGGAGGAATATAGGACATGTCCTATATTGTAGCTACTGTAGTGCTCATCCCTCCTCCTCTTCAGCACACTGACGCCCTGCGGTTGGGCGAACACATGTCCGTGTGAATTTACCCAAATACTGATAAGCGGTTTGAAGCAGTCACAGCTTTCGGATTTTGCTTCCTCTTCATAGGTCTGTGTATTACACCCATTGGTCACTTGACCTGTTTGTAACTCAGTTCCTGTCATGTGAATGGGCTCACTATACAATGCATGGTGCTATCCTTGGTAGATTATGAGGAAGTCACAGCAGTTATCTGAATGCTTCTAACAGCTGATGTATATTGTGGTGAGGCCTACACGTAGATAAAATATACTTCAATAGATCTTTAGGAAGCATTCACACACTGGGGCACATTTACTTACCAGTGCATTGTCCGTCTATAATGCAGCGTGCGGCAATTCTCTGAGATTGTGCGCCTGAAATCATGAGTGTGTTGCTTCCCCGCACTGGTCCGACAGAATTCACCATCTTTTTTGTGGTGCATCTTTAACATAGGGCGTGCAACACAATTTGAAAGTCAAATATGGCGCTCGGTCCGGATCAGTCAGACCGTCCGACAGCCACCCCCTAATTTGTGACGCATGGAAGCCAGCTCAGCTGCACCACAAAAGGGCTGCGTGTGACACAGTCCCAGTGCACATACTTCTTAAATAGCTGTGCAAGCCGTTTTAGCCATGCAGAACGTGCACAGTCCGACTAAAGTGCCTTGCAAAGCCATTAGTAAATCTGCCCCAATGCGTCTGCCATCAGGAGAGGCTTCTCCACACTGCACTTGAATTGCATTTCTTTATTCAATTCAAACTAAATTAAAGTCTTTAAAGATCATAAATAAAGTAAAGCAATTTATCTGTGGGTGCGGTGTTACAATGTATTAGTTTACACTATGAACTAAACAAAGCTGCACTACAAACTTCTTTCCTCCCTTAGACTATTAGTTTTTACCTGTGCTGATACATGGTTCCCAAACCACTGGCAGCGAATGGAGAAGCCAAATATAAGAGCAAATGGGAAAGATGCAGAACATTGTATTATACATTGTTTAACTGAAAGACTGTGTGCCTCTAAGTATACCTTGGGGTTATTCTTTTTTCTATTGCATTGTATGATATAATGAACTAAAAACTTTTTGCTATTAGGTTTACTTTTGTTGTATTGTTTTTAATAGCTTTCACATCAAGATAATAGTTTTCACAAAATAAAACTTTAATAAACATTTTATTAAAGCCCATAATAGGCACAATACAATCATAGAAATAGAGAAAGCTACCGAGATGGAGGGCAAAGTCTTTGACACGAGACTGAACCATCCCTTTGAGGATGACTGTGTTCGCTCCACAAAACTTCATTTCTGCAAAGCAGAAACGATTCAGATTCTATTTGGTGCTTGAAAATTGAGAGATTGGTACCAAATTGAACAAGCTAATAGGTTTGCTTATTTCTACAATGATATATAGCCCATGGAAAACGTGGCTGACCACAAAGCCATCCAGACCTAATGAGATGTAGTGTGGATTCCTATAACATCACTGTATCTGATGCTAATGTGCGACAGTGTATTTAAAGTAATATAACCTTTCAGTATAATGCATCATTGTGCATTATACTCTTTCTTTCTTAAGACTGGGATGTGACATCCTAAGATTTTGTGGCATGGTAGAACTGCTCCACTTAGTTTTATCCTCAGATACAGATGGCTGCTACCCCTTATGCTCTTGCATCAATCATTTCATCTCCTCTCATCACTCAAGTGCGGTCAGCTATAACACAACTTTGTAGTACCTGGAGTGGTGCTCAGTGTGCAGGAAATACCAGTAGTATTTTTAAGCACCGTCTATGGCGCTCTACATTCAATTAAGGGCTCACAAATATTACACATAAGAATAAACTAGAACAAAAGACACAAAACTACTCTAAACTGGCATGGCTAGTGGGACTTATTCATGTATAGTAGGTTCTGTACATTGCAGCCTTGTTCCTTTAAGAAATGCCACTGGTTTCCATTGATCTCTGGTTTCGGTAATTGAATCTAAAATATCCAGTAGCATATAATACGATTACATTGCGCTGATATTTGTTCTTTGTTTCTGTCCAGTGTGAAGATAAGAGCGTGGACGCACTGTGTGAAGCTTTACAGACAACAGTCTCCCGCTGGAAATCCAAATTCCCTAATCCCTTGCCCTTGGAGCTGTACACATCGTCA
Source organism: Engystomops pustulosus (assembly GCA_019512145.1). Taxonomy (NCBI): domain Eukaryota; kingdom Metazoa; phylum Chordata; class Amphibia; order Anura; family Leptodactylidae; genus Engystomops; species Engystomops pustulosus. Next base: position 109,325,559 of record CM033646.1, on the reverse strand, counting down.
AATTTCATTGGCCTTTTTGTTAACGAAGACTGCGCCGAGGTTCTCAAGAAATTTGCAGCAGATTTCGCTGAAGAAGCATTGATGAAAACGGGTGAGGGGAACATGTTGCGTTTGTGATTTTGGGTTGTGCAGCCAGGAAGGTGCCCCAGTATAAGTAAGATGGAGTTCCTCCTGTTAGTTAAAAACAGTGCACATGGTTCACGAAAATGTGGAATTACAGAACTACTGCACGTAACTTACCTGTAGGTAGGTGGCCCACTATAGTGGGATAAAGACTCTACCTGAGGAATAAAGCTATTGGTCAGCAGCAAATATTAGCTGCTGTCTGGGGCTTTTTAAATAAACTTTTTGACATTTTTTCAACATATTTTGGGGATTAACCTATGAACATTAATAGCCCCATTAAATTAGGAAGTACAGTTCAGGATCCACTCAGCTGTGGACCACCTACCTACAAGGTTAGTTATGTGCAGTATTTCCACCATTGTTTGAACAGTTTCATATAGCTAGGTCAATGCAGGTAATTTCATATATTGTGTTTCCAGGTCATATTACATACTTCTCCATAAGTGTCCCTAATGCCAGTCTCCGATGCCTTAAAGGGGTATTCCAGGAATTGGCATAATTCATATACAAATGGGTAGTCAAAATATAAGCTAATGTGTAATTAGCTGTTATTTAAAATTTTGCTCCCCTTAGCAGAAAATGCTGGTGACAGACTGTAATGAAGAATTAAAATGCTACTGGCCCTTTAATCAGTCCGTTAATTTCCTCCGCGCGGTCCGTTGTAGAGCATACACAGGACACAAGATGGCTGCTGGTCACATGTCCACATCACATGTCCTGCACCTGCCTGGGCAGGTCATGTGATCACCACTACGCTTGGCTGTAGTTGGTTGGTTGCAGTGCATTCAGTATGGCCAGTGTTGTGGTGATGGCAGTTACACATCATTACTATGGTAACTGAGCAAGAAAACCTGTTACATCATCACTGGAAGCAGAGCATAAGAGGGAGGAGGAGTTACTGAGAACTAAAGGATCATGGAACTTGTAGTTTCCAGTGGCGGCCATCTTAGTGATAACTACACCTACTTTAGAGACGCCATAAATTTTGTAAATCATAAAATCAAACTATTTAAGCTCCATTTTGTGACTACTGACATTGAGTATTGTTGTACTCATTTATTTATATCATCATGGGTTTTTGTGTCAGATGTTCATATTCCCGGAATACCCCTTTAACCCTTATCCTAAACATTTTTTTTCCTCTGGTGTGGTTTCTCAGTTCTATATAGCAGATGCAGGTGCTAGGTACCATCATAAAGATACCAATTTAGCGTTGTTCCTGAATGATTCTCCACAACCCTTTTAAGCCTCATAGAAATAGTATGATTTTCCTTTATTACTGCAATCTAATATTCCAAGACAGAATTGTCTAATAATAATAGATTATGATTAAAAATAAATTATAGATCATATAGATTATAAGTCATAGATATGTTTTTATAGAAAAAAATTAATTACTATAAATACCCGATTGATTAAAGGAGTATTCCTACTCTACTTACGGAGAGGGTATGGTAAAGTTATGGATAATTTTATAATTGGGAATGATCGTCTGCATCCTGTGTGTTTTCAGATGTTCGGGTGGAGCCGCACAAGAAGCAGTTACATGTGACACTGGCATATCACTTCCAATCCAATCACCTGCCCACTCTTGAAAAACTAGCACAGAACATCGACTTAAACCTGGGATGTGATTGGGTGGCAACAATATTTTCCAGAGACATCCGATATATCAATCATGAAGTAAGATAAAAAAAACATTTTGTGTATTACTATGTCTAAGAAAGATGGATGAAAAACAATGTGGCTTTACATATCCCATAAGATTCTACATTACCAAGTAAATTTATGCTCTAGAATCTGAAACTCGTCTTGAAGAAATGTAATACAGACCTTCCAGGTTTCAGGTGGCCTTTGAGCCCCAGTGGGCCCCTTTGCAGTAAACTCACGTAGCGGTATGGATGTATTATATGCAGCCCCTCTTATCCCCACAGATTCATTATATAATGCCCAGGCCCCCACCCATGGATTATATGCAACCCCTCTTCCCCCATGGATTACCATATATACTCGAGTATGTGATGAAAACCACTCGGGTTATATGCAAGTAAAAAAAATATAGGTTTTTACCAGGTTTTTGTGGTAAAATTAGGGGCCTCGGCTTATACTTGGGTCGGCTTATACTCGAGTATATATACGGTAATTATATGCAGCCCCCTCTTCCCCCATGGATGAATTATATGCATCCCCCTCTCCCCATAGAATAATTATATGCAGCCCTCTTACCTCCCATGGACTAAATCTGACTAGTAAAAAAGAAAAAAAAAAGAACACTCACCTCAGTCCTTTGTTATATGATAAATTAAGCACTATGGGGGATATATCATTGAAGATATTTTATTTTTCTGTCTACAAAATTTCTAAGAATTGTCACAATCTTCAAAGATGCTTATTTGCAACAAGGCGCACAAAGACTTAAGATGCATGTGCAAAGATGCAAAGATTTTGCTCATGATGGTAACATCCCTTGCAATAAATGAAGACCAAATACGTCTCGCAGCTTAGGGTTGGTACAATAAATGCAGGCTAGACATAGTTGGAGGCAAGTTTTTTGCTTCTGATTTTATAGGTGATTTGCAAAGTGATGTTGTATTGTGGCACACCGTAATATATTGTGATCCATAATGAAGGGGTTTAGAAGCTGGTAGACCTACTTTTTGTTGGTATAATTATGCACCAAAAATGTGCAAAAAAGTGTAGGAAAAATGTCGAGATAGAAGAGCTGCACCTAAATTGACCAAATAACAGGCGTGATTGTTGGAAAAATGGCTAAATTGTGTTAAAGAGCACGAGGAGCAGAAACGAAAAAGTCCACCAAAAAACTAATAATAAATTGTATATGCCCCATCTTTGTGGAGTACACAGATCAGCAGTATAAATCCAATTTTTGTGCTGTTTGTTGCACAGTATGAGTGCAGGTAAATGTATAGATCTTTGCTTAGGATGTTTAGTTTACAGTGGTTTGCTTAGGCGGGATACAATTGTTACAAAACCTCAAATGTAAGTAATATTGGGTCTTTACTGATTTTTGGCTTCCTTCCTTCCTTTTCCTTCACTCAGCAGATTGTGTTCTTTTGTGTTCAGACATTGCAGGTTTTGTATCCGTATCTTCCGCAAAATGATGATGAACTTGAACTGGCGCCTGGAGATTTCATTTTCATGTCCCCTGGAGAACAGACCAATACCAGTGAAGGTTGGATTTATGGATCATCCCTTGCCACTGGATGTTCAGGCCTCTTACCTGAAAACTATGTCACAAAGGCTGATGAATGTAGCACCTGGGTATTTCATGGGTAAGGTCCGATTTTAGTGGTGATTTGCTCTGTGATGTATATTGTGGCGCACTGTAAGATAAACAGATGAGCCTCAGAAATGTGAAAGTACATTCATGAAGGGGTTTAGAAGTTGGCAGACTTGGTTTTTGTTGGTTTCAATATGTGCCAAAAAAAAGGATCCGGAAATGAGAAGTGTTGGAAAAGTTTTGGGATTCAAAAGCTGTGCCCAAATTGAGCGAAAAAAATAATAATGCGCGTTGAAAGCGAAATCATATATTAAATATTGTGCAAAAGGCGCAGCAACAAAAGACAGGCCAAAAGTGAATGATAAATGCCCCTTGTATTTTGCAGGTCATATTCTCTGCTTAATATGGCGAGCACCATGTCATACCCTATTAGCGATGGACTACTTGACAGGCGACAAGATGACCAGGGCCTTGTGGACACTGCTTCACTCACCATTATCTGCCCACCCATGCAGGTGAGTCCTGCAGAATATTACAATGTAAGGCTGCTTTCACATAAATGTATGGGGGACATATATACGGCCGCAAATTTGCCATGGCCACAAAATAGAACATGCTCTATCTTTGTCCGTAAGAACAGTCGTGCGGCTCTATATTCTATAGATGGGGAGGGGTGAGCAGTACGCCCGATGTGTGCCGGGTGGGCATACATTTGTGTGAATGCATCCTAACACGTCAATAAGAACATCCTTCTATATACATAACGTAGTCACCGGTGCTTTATGTAGCACTCTCCTTCTTATGTGGGGTCTGATACTAGTCTATGAAAATATCTGGTGTGCAGGAGACATCTATGAATCATTGAGAGAAGAAAGAACCACATATGACTTTGCCAGCAGAACCGAGTATTTCAGAGGAGAGTATGTTGATTTTTAGGAAGATCAAGGACAGACAGTAGTGAAAAAAGAAATAAGAGCTGATTGAGTGGACGGTTCACAGACTGTTAGATGCATTTCCCACAGAATAGAATAAGTATGAAGAGCAGTGTAATGCTCCTGTGTGTGTATGGGTGGACTTCAGTAGCACAGAGGATGTCAGGAGAAAAGTATATTATCCACTCCTCCGTGTGGGAAGAGGCCCTCCTATGTTAATATGGTGTACATGCTCAATTTGAACATCTGCAGCCTCTTGTGTGGTTAGACCTTGGCCATGCTGAATATAGGGCCCTGAGGAGTTAAATCCTCTAGCCGCCGTCTTCCTGCTGCTAAACACATTAATGTATAACCCCAGAAATACAGTCTGTAGAAGGAGAGTCTGAGACAATGTGGAAGGAAACCGCTAAATGAAGTGTAAGCGGCAGATAATTACAGGTGAGATATAATGGCACAGTTATCAGCTGAGGAGTTGGTGCCCTCCGCCATTGTCACCATGTTACTTTGCACAGCTGTGAGTCACTATATTCCCTTTCTGTGATATGACATCATAGCATGTGATATTGTAACTAGTAATGTAAGTACCGGTGACGACATAAGCGACAATATAATAACTCGTAATAAAACAGCTGGCAATATAAAGTTACAAACCTACCATGCACTTCATGGTTAAACTATGAGATGTATGATGTAGAATACTACATACTTTACCGGTTTCCCATTTATTTTCTCATTTTCCAGTTACAGTCACAACTATTATGTTTATTAATGTATGTACTTTCACCTTCTTATTCTGAAATCACTGCATACAATGGTAACTTAAGATCCTATCTATTACTGCTGACAACAGGCCTCCATACTATGACTAAGAGGTTGTTACAGAATGGCTTCATGTTAGAAGTTATTTTTTGTCAAAATGCTGACGCGTAACAATACTATTTCCAAATTCCACCCCATAACATTCCCAAGTTCTCCATCGGCAATTAAGGTGGTGCATAATATTTTGTGGTTTTTTATGCACTACTGTCAAACATCATGTTGTTCTGGGTAGAGTTAAATATTAATGTATATCCTTTTGGAAGTGTTTTCTGGATCTCATCTTTTATGTTGATGACAAGCACAGATTTTTGTTGTGTGGTCATGCAAGTTGTATCACTAGTCATACAACTCATTGGGGATCATTTATCATAGTTAGATTTCTTTGTTCTTATTTTTTTTTGTGTTACTTACCATAAGTTTTTTTTACTGTGTTACATCTGTCAATTCACTTTTCTGTTCTTGCCTTTTTATGGTGCAATTTCTGCCTTTTTGCAACCTTTTTCATCACAATTCAGACGATATGCGCCAAAGAAGGTGCAAATCAAACAAGCACATCTGCCCTGTTTAGATGAATAGGGCAAACTTAAGGAAAAATTTAATTCTTATGGAATAGGTTGCTTAATAGCCATTAAAGAATGTCTGAACCATTGTACAAAGTCTTATACCGCATGTGTCCCCCATTCCTCCTCATAGATTGTAAGCTCTTGCGAGCAGAGTCCAATTCCAATTGTTTCATATGACAATGTTTTTACTCTTTAAAGCCTTATTTGATTTGTATGTGTCCCCCCATAATATGTAAAGTGCTACATTCTATGATGCCGCTATATAAATAAAAATTATTATTATTGGCACAGAAAAGGCTCAAATAAGGCACAAAACAACCAAAAAGGTGCAAGGAAAGAAAAAACAATAATAGAAAAACTAAGTTAAGTGACCCCCATTGGGTGATTAGGATCTTACATTTTCCATGCTTGTGTCTGACCCAATGTTTTCCTATAAGCAGTGTGTTATCGTAATGCTCTTGACAGACTCTGTCATGTTTTTCTTTATATTCATATACACTACAGCCGCTATTGGACCCAGGGCTTTTCTTTGGACTGCTTCTGTCATGTGACACATTTCATTCCTAATGACCCTTACAGTGCTGTCATCCAAGGCATCCTTACAAGTCTTCTCATTCATTAATAATGATTGTATATACAGGCTAACTGATGACCCCAAGTTACAAACAGACCTTTGTGCCCACTGTGACCTCTGGTGAAGCTCTTTGGATACTGGTAATTTACTTGAATCAACTTGAACTTGAACCCCAGTCTGCAATTATCAAGATAAAAGTTATCAAATATGTATCCAATGAAACTGTATTGTTAATCCTTGTTCCAATGACAGCACAAAACTATGAGAATCCTACAGTCACAGTAATGAAAATAATACAGAACCTATCTTCTACATAACCTGGGGACTGCCTTATGTGTATTTATTTGTATATACATATAATCTATTTCTGTCTCTAGCACAGACTCAGATGGGAAAATTTTCCAGGACACCTTCTCTTCCGTTTTAGTTATTTATAACCAGGATCTGAATGTGACTGAAACTAATTGTTGAAATTTTAACAAGTTAAAAATGACCTGCAAGCTGGAAGTGACCTTTCCTCCATGTTACCCTGCACTTCTCTAAATTAGTTCTGGTTCTCATTTAGCTCCATGAGTTCCATTGTGTTCTGCAGCATGCGGTCTGTATCCAGCTAATTGTGTAACTCTGAGGTTTGCGCTCTCTTGCACGTCATTGGACATTCCATTATGTGCATTCATCACTTCTTTATCGCCCATTACAGATGACTTAGTACAGTGGTTGTGAGTTAGGACATTTATTTATTTTTCAGTTGTAAATTAGTGCCATCTAGTGGCTCTAATCAATGAATTAAATCCCAGGACCAGGCGTTTTCTTTGCAACTTTGTAAATTGGGGGAATAGTGGTCTTTATGCAATGTTGACATCCACAACATACCATTACTTTACTATGCTAGAATTAGAAAATACTATCATTTAGCTATGTTCATACCTCCCAACTTTTGGGATGGTGAAAGAGGGACAAAAGATGTGGCGTGCACTGCAGAAAATTTTCACAAACCCTGTCCGTAACTCACTATATAATGTCCCTCTTAGTGTCCCCCATAATATATAATGCCTCCCATTTAAAATGTCCCCTTTTCTCTTCATTTTTGTAGACTTTTGTGTTTTATGCTCCCTTTTGTGTTAGACCCCTAACCACCTTTTTTTTCCTTTTTCTGTGAAAACTGAAATTTTCTACATTCCATTGCAACAGTCATCTGCACTTTTGACTTCACTGCTGTGGTAGAGGTACAATGAATGGTGGATACTTTACCATTATTTTTAACTCTATCTGCATAGATGAAGTTATCGGAATTTCACATGTTGACGTGATTACAGATTCCCATAGGGTGTTTAATATTAATAAACATTCTTTGTTCCATTCAGTTTTGTAACTGGTTATCTGCTAGCTAGACAGCTAGTCCCTGTGTCATCACTGCTCCCATAGCATGATACCCCACAATCAGGTGCATAATTCATGATAAGATGCATGCACTTAGTAATCTTTTATGCCACAAAACTAGCGGATGCTACATTCTATTAAGGTAATAAGCTTTTTCCTTCCTCCACCCCCTCCTACATACTTTTCACTGTGTCTAAAAATAACTGCATCAGGGAAGTAAGAAAACTCCTTATGGACATTTAATAATAATTCCTTTATTTATATAGCGCACACAAATTACGTAGCGCTGCACAAAGCTTTGCCAAATCAGTACCTGTCCCCAATGGGGCTCACTTTCTAATCAACCTACCTGTATGACAGTTCGAAGAGTCTGCACCGATGGGAGGCAGCGCAGGAAAACGGGAGTGCCTACGAAGGTAAGTATAAGCTCTTTTTTGTTTTCTAGACCCCCCCGGCCAGTTATATGTTTTTGTTTAAGCCCGGACAACTCCTTTAAGGAAGCCTCCACTGGGGCTCCACTGGGGATTCTGGGCGATATGCATATAACTTTTCCAGGATGTGATAAGGAAAACCTCTTAACTACCTTGTAAAGCTGCCCCCTTCACATCAAGCATGACTTTTTCAGAAAGCCTAATGAAATGATGTGGAATAAAAGTCAAACCGGTATATCTTTTCCAAAAGGAAAAGATTCCCAACTGTATACGCTGTTTCATCGTGATTGCATCTAGTCAGTACAGTGCAGAAAATGGTTTAGCAAATAAACTGCAGGTGTCCTACACAGAGAACAAACAGATAAGGTGAAGTTGCTAAATTTTCTAAAAACTTGACTCCTTACAGCCCAGGATAGTTATTCTCTTAATAAACACAACTCTACACAGATAGATCAAAAATACTGTGAGAAGTTAATGGGGTTCTTCCATAAACAACATTTATCACCTATCCACTTTGCCATGTGCTTCACTGATGTACATGGTATGTATGGCAAAACAACAAGTTGATGCCAGAAGTCGGCATCACAGGGCAGCAAAAGGGGACCTGCAATTTCCCACTCAATAACAAGAGTCTTGATAGTCGCATATCCCCTGATTTCTAAATGCTATTTATAGGAACACCACTAAATCTAGTCTTTCCTCCTTATTTGTCCCCTTTTGTCTACAGACTACTTTCAGCTAAGCTACACTGAAAAGCATTAATGGAGGGGGAAAAAAATGGACAAAGAAGCATTTTTTAAAATTTCTATACATTACAAAGTTTATTATTGACACCTATACTGTGGATTCATGAAATAATTAATGAAAAACTTTTTAAAAGTTGAGTTATGATTTAAGGGCCTTTGCTAAGTTAATGTTGTGTTATAGGTTTGCTCCTCTACAATAGGCAAATAATGAAGTCCATGTCTTCTTAAGTAGATGCTGGTTATTGCCAGTAATGGTGATTTCAAGTCACTTATTTGTGAGGCAGTGAGGTCCCTTTGATCCCCTCTGCCAGGCGTTGCAGGTCAGGAGACATGTGAGGGTGGAGAGGAAATAACACTTAATACCAACATGTGGGCGACAATTGAGATAAAAGACAGATGTGGTAACTGGGTGTCTCATGTAAGCAAGTGGAAACCTAATGATATTCATCTATGAGGAACCTTCCGGTCATAAAATCACAACTGATAAAGTGTGCTTCTTTTTCATGTTTATATTTGGAAGATTTAGTGAAAAAATAGTTTAGTTGTTATATTTGCTTTTGGATCAGTATCATAAGTCTCATCAACCACACTTTGTAGGAACTAAATGCTATCAGATGGGGCAAAGGTATAGTGCAGAAGGGGAAATGTTTGGTGTAATTTCTAAAGAAAAATGCATGTTCTGGTACATTACAGGACTGATCTCATTCAAGAGTCCTCCTATAGTTTGTAACCAACATATCTATTGCCTCTTCTAGCCCCTGCGAATTAATCAGCCAGGCCCCAAGAAACGTTGCCTGTTTGTGTGTCGGCATGGTGAACGAATGGACGTGGTGTTCGGGAAATACTGGCTATCACAGTGCTTTGATGCTAAAGGTAAATGCAATCAATTATAGCTGATATTTATAGCATGATGTAGCAATGGGGATTGTATTACAATCATACATTATGTATACAACATACAGGGCCTACAGAAAGCTGGTAACCTTGCAGAATTTGTAACCAATGTAGAATGGCAAAGCTAAATGTATGTAAACCAAGTACTGACATTGTCAGATTATTTCAGCTCAGCAGAAAGAGCTGTTAAGTTCTGCCCCTGTTTACACAACCTCATGATCTCTAATTGTTAATAAAATCCACTGAGTGAGCTCAAAGAAATCACAGACTGAAATATGGTATAAGATCTCAATCTCTGTGGAGAAGTGATGCCATGCAAGCCTAGGCAGATGTGAGATGCTTTATTTGTGTAACCTGGGCTTGGTTACTTAGGGATAAAGAAGTAATGTCCATAGTCCATTGGTTGGTAAATTATTACATGGGCATCTCAGAAACAAAAGACATCTCTTTCCCTGGAATAGGTAGTATCGTAAACAGAGATAGATAGACGCTATTTATATGAGAAAATCATTTGTCAGTATCTTCTGTGTTTAAGTAGCAAACTGAGGCAGTTATAGTGATGTTACATCATGCATTGCCCAGACTGGAGCTGACGCCACCAACCCCCTACCCACACTGCAGCTGCGGCCGGCGAAAGCCCCCCCCCCCCCCCCCCCCCACCAGACTGTGGCTAATGCCACTGACACCAAATGTCCAGACTGCGGCTAATGCACACTATTTCCCCCCCTGCGGCAGACTCTGCCAAGCCACGGTGGCCAGACTGCGGCTAACGCACACTGTATTCCCCCCAGTGGCCAGACTGCAGCTGACACTGCAAATCCATGATGGTTGCTTTGTAAAAAGCTTTTTTAAAAAAGAAATTTAATTAAATTTTTTTTGGTGTGTGTGGGGGGGGGCGTTTTTGAATTTTTGTAATATATTACGTGTTTTTAGATATGTCACATATAACAGTGATCTTATGGTGATCCCATAGGATCACTGTTATCAGTGCTCTAGTAAGATGACCTTCTAGCCAAGGCCACAGGATTGGAGGGGAGAGGAGAAAACTCTCAAGCGGATTTATACACCTGACAGTTTTTTTTAAAGAGTAAAACTGCATATACAAGCGTTGCTAATGTATGTACAGGCGTTAATGCGATCACTGGATGTCATCTGTTACCACCTCAACCCCTGCCAGACATGCAGTCTCATGTAACATACACCTCATGCCACCTCAACCCCTGCCAGACATGCAGTCCTATGTAACATACAACTCATGCCACCTGAGCACCTGCCTGACATACAGTCCCATGTAACATACATTTCTTCCCTCACCTTGCTACAACCTTCATATTCACTCCTGTGGAGCCCCCTCACCTCCATACACATGTATACACACAGTCCCCCTACGAGTTCTACTAGGACTGTAGGGACTTGTAAACTTAGCCCAAAATATTCAGGCTCTTGACCCAGACATTTTAAATCCTCCAAAATTAAACCAGCCATCAATGGACACCACACCATGTTTCTTATTGTGGGTATTTGGGGGGCCACAGCATTTATTTTTAGAGAAACAATTAATTAATTAAATAACTAATAGAAAAAATGCAAAATAGTTGGAACAAAATTCATGCCCATCCGGGCCCTTCGCTTCTTCTTGAGCAAAAACCTTTCACCCAAATGGCGTCAGACGTCATGTGGGCACCTTCATCTCGCCTTCGGGCATGTGAAAATCCGCCATGGAGCAGCCCCTTAAAATTAACACCGGCTGCAACCCCCCACACAGCCCAAGGCGATGCCTTCCTCACCCACATTCCAGAAAACCAAGCAAAATGATGTCTAAGCCAATCGTGTCCATATTAACTCCAACCACCATTAAGGGATAACAGTTGTCCCTTTCTCTGCCTATAGAAGCCACATGTGTAGAGATTCTTATATAAAGAATACTATGAGCTCTTCCGATTGCCTTATGATCTCTGACTCCTCACCAAAACTGCAGACCATGTGACATCGACCTCAAATGTTGTAAAACGAGAGAACTTCCTACTTGGAGTAGATCCCCCTTATTTGGCCGACTGAGGTTGTTACCCCCAGCAAAATTATCCCAACCGAGTGTTCTTGCCCGATTTGACTGATCTACACTATTTCTGCCAGGACCTGGTACCATCTTATTATGTGTATACCGCACCAATGCACCCGTGCGTATTGACAGTTATAAGTTCAGTCCGTATGGCCGAACAGACATTTACCGCAACGCCCAGTATAACAAGAAAAAACCCAACTAACCAAACATGCTGAAAATTAGAAAGTAAAACTATGGGAAAGGAGGGGAAGTTAAATTAAATTACGGGGTTAAGGTCTGGCCTACTGAAAGATTAAAACAATCGGACTTCCATTTGACCAGGAGATTTTATACCGTGGTGGTATAAGAGTAGGCGGTGGTCGCTGCACCAATGAAGAAGGATTGGGTTACAATTCCTGTGGATTATAACCTAATAAGGTAGGGTTCTTAATTGAACTGGAAATGCATAAGAGGTGCCTGACTCATGCATGAAGAAATTATTACCCACTGGGAGAAGCCGCGAGTCGTAACCGACATGGGACACCGGACCTGGAACACTGGGCTGGGTTAAAAACCGTTGGCAGGACATACCGACAGGTGACCTTCCCAAAACATCGGGTCTGAAGTATCTGATATGGACTTTACCGAGGATTGGATGATATCCGTGCAAAAATCCGCCCGAGTTAACCTGCTAAAGGGACTAATCCGGCAATGCGGAGAGACCGAAAAAGGCTATGGAAAAACCGCTTTAAATGGGGATGACAAACGCAAAACCAATGGTCTACGGGAATCTGGAGTGTGGTGCAAGACTTCCCAACCCTTTTACCATTTGATTTAAAGGCTAATCCTGCTACTCTAGCTTTTTGCCCAGTGATAAGAAAAAGCCTTTTATTAGAGAATAGCCCATCTAGGGTGTAAATAAAGATAGAAGACATCTCCATGGGTTTGGTACCACCAGAGAAAATTAACCATTAGTTCCATGCTGCTGCATATTTCCACCACCTTGACTCCGATAATGAATTATTCATCAGGTTCTCTAGATATTCCCGAACAGATTCCATAAATAGTGTGGGCATTCTGGACCAGATTCCATAACTAGGGCATTCCGGACCAGATTCCATAAGTATGTGGATCTCTAGAATATCTGGAACTGGGAACGAGACAGGGCATTGGCCATGTCATTCACAGTGTCAAAAACATGTCTTGCTATCTGCCAAATGTTGAAATACGGGTAGCACAGCACCAAGTGTAGAAGCAGCGGCAACACCGAGATATTGTCTGACCAGAAACGGATCTTACAAGTAGCATAGGAGGGGTCCCCAAAGTTCAAGAGCTATCACTAGCGGGAATAGTAGCCACAGGGTTAGATTCAGTGTGGCCTTTTTGTCTAGGGATAAATCAGTGTGGGAATGCGTAGAGTTGACTTTACAAGCAAAGTTAAACAATCCCAGGAGGACCTGGAACTGACGCAGAGTGACTTTCTTTTTACTTGCCCTTAAAGCAGCAACCTAACCGCCAGATACAAGAGGGCTGTGCTGGAAGCAACCTACTCTAATCGGATTTTGCCCATAAAGCTCCAGGACCAAAATATCTGACTGCTTTTCCCATTAACAGCGCCACCCTTATTCCTCGACTGTCACTGGTATTGCAGCTCGACTTTATTAAAGTGAATTAGATTCAACTGAAATCCGCGCTGGGGAGGGTTGGGGGAGGTGGCGCTGCGCATGGAGTGAGGGGGAGAGGGGTCTGGGGCCTAATCGAGGCCTGAGACCTGCCATAGGCCTGAGGCCTGCTTGGATTATACAGGGGTGATCGGGCACAAGGCAATGGCGGAGCGCCGCGCATGGCATAATGGGGAGGGGGCGATAATCGAGGCCTGTTGGGGAACAGTAGGTCGGAGGGAGGTGGGCAGGGGTAAATTGGTGCATTGCTGGGGAAATAAGGGGGGGGGGGTGAGGGCATGTGGAGCATCGCTGTGCCGCTTACCCTGGGAAGCGTTGGGTCCTGTCCCGCGCTGTACCGCTCTGTTCTTCTGGACGCAGCGCCGGGGATTCAGTCTTCCTCTGTGCTGGGCCGTCTGCTGATGAGGTGAGGAGCACTGGGTAGGCTGGAGGGACCGGGTACCGAGCCGGCTGCTGCTGATGATGATGATAATGATGATGATGTCGGCCGGTACTTCAGATGTGGGGGCCTCTGGGGCGCGCTGCAGGAGGGAGGGCTGAAGCAGCCGCGCGGCTCTGTAGCAGAGCATTGAGCCATATAGACCCCTCAGCTGCCACTCTTTCCAGCACCTGGACTCCAGGGATTCCATAGTGAGGGTAGGCAAAAAGAGGGCACAGAGGGGGAGATCAAGACTTCACATCGCTTGGTCCTGAGGGCAGAAGGAAAGAGGCCCCTCCACGTGCCCCCAATGCTTTTAAAACCACTGGGCGGGCCCCAATATGCCTGCCCAATCCAGCCCCTTTTTGAGACCGCCTATCGCCTTTTTAGCCACCTTCTGCACCATCACCGGAGATCCCCTACAGTCCCCAGCCCCTTCTCTATGCGATTTGGGGCTAATGACAGGCAGCCATTACAGCTCTACTTCCTGCACTGTGAGGATACTGTGTAGAAAGACACACAGAGGCTCCGCCCCTCCCTTGACATCACTACTACCCGGAGCATCTCCATTCTATGATGTAGTGTGTACTGAGCAGTGCCGGCCTGCGCACTGCCATTCTAATGCCCTGTATATGATTCCTGCCCAGCTCAGCCATGCACTACAGGGGATAATTCCCAAGCGTCTATTACGATCTCTGATTGTAAATCACTTGTGACATATGTAAACATTGGCCCAGGGAGTCTGGCATTCCTTGGTTTAATCAGCTTCATCCATAGTCAAACGTCCCCTTAGTTTCAGCATTCAACAAGCATATAAAAAATAAAAACATTTTCATTAAAGGGGTTGTGTCACCATAGCAAATGGCTGTAATTGGGTCCAATGCATTGTGACAAGTACTTTCACCATTTACACTTATTACAAAATCTGCAGCCTTACTGAGATAACTCCTTTTGTCCTGGTTGCTGGCGCCCTCTAGTGGTAGCTGTGTCCCTGAGCAACAGCTGATCTGGCCGAGTCTGCACTCAAGGAGTCAGCAGCTGCTCTGCACTACTCCTCTCCACACTGAGAGATCAGCTGACACACTGCAGCCAATAGGAAGTGAGAGAGGAGGAGGGGCAGAGATTGTGCTGTGATGTCCTCTGCTTACCAGCTCCACAGGAGGCTGCAGCAGCAGATACAAGGTAACTGCAGACAGACATGACTATCTTCTGCACAGAGGAGTCCTCACCTAACATGGATCATAGCAATATAGCAGCCCTCTCCTCCCTCCACCATTAGTCAGGTCACACAGGAGCCTACAGCAGCAGATACAAGGTAACTGCAGACAGACATGACTATCTTCTGCACAGAGGAGTCCTCGCCTAACATGGATCATAGCAATGTAGCAGCCCTCTCCTCCCTCCACCATTAGTCAGGTCACAAGTAAGATACACAAGTAACAGGCTGAGCTCTGACCTCTCCTGATGCAGTCCTCCTCCTGTACTCTCCACCATTCACTGTCTCTCCATGCTGTCCTGCAAAGGGGCCCCTGTCCCTGACAGGGCTAAAGATCAGTAACATGTGAGAAGCTGTCACCTATTTATCTATCCAAGTCCTATCATCTGTCATCTATCTATCCATCTCATATCTTTCTATCTCATAAATATCTATCTAGTGATTTAGTTGCAATTCAATGTATTCTCACAGCATCATGCTAGGTCTCAGGGGTAAGTGGCACTTTGGAGTGACGATACACGTGGGGTTTGCCTCCCCTGCACCCACCTAGACTTCAGCCTGACCGACCATGATGCTGTGAGAATACATAGTACATGTGTACTATGTGCAGTGTCCTGTATATTGTGCAGGGGGCGCCAGATTCCGGATTTTTGGTGCACGTTCTTCATGAATCTGGTGCCCCCTGCACTGCTTTGACAGACTGCACCAACTTTTTTTGGTGCACTTTTAACATGGGGCGTATGACACATTTCTATTGGACTTCTATTGGATCAGTAAATGCAGGGACTATTTGAGCACAGCAGGTGGAAGGAGACTCTGAAGGCTGAGCGCTCTATAGCACTGAGATGTGCAATAACTGCCGCTGTCAGTGCTGTGCATGTGCCTGGCTAGGCTCCTCCCACATCTGCTTCTGTGTGGAGCAGAATAGAGGCTGAACAAGCATCATAATAACAAGAGGAGTGTGGTGTTGGTAGGAGGAGCATGACGTGTGCGACGTGCTGATGCACGAGGCAACGACGCCGGACTAAGGGCTTACGGTGGGCTGGAACATCGCCTCTCCGTTGCGGATGGCCGACACCGGATGAGCTGGGACCACAGCAACTTGTGCCGGGTACTGCGAGCTATTTGAGGAGCGTTGTGAGGACGGAGTAGCGGGCACAAACTGCTGCTGATGCGCGGTGGAAGCGTTGGAGCCCTCGTTGAAGGAGAAACGCCAGGTGATTGAAAGTGATGTGGATAGGTTGGAGGCCGGACCGGGCGAGGAAAAACATTCTGCGTTCTGTCAGGGGAGAGCTGTGCTTAAGTGCATAGTGTCTCCCTCACAGTGGAATCGCCGAGGTCAAACACAACAATTGGAAGTGCTCATGGTAAGCCTCCAGGGATAGACATCACCATAAGGATGGCCTGAATTGCGTTTTTACGGCTCCAGGAGTGGTAAGATCATGAGATGCTAATGTGCTCCCCTGCTCCGCTCTATTACACAACACTCTAACCCCGCTTTATTGTGACATCATTGTCACAGTGTGCTTAATCCCACTAATCTGAGAACTGTCCTGGTGTGATCCGAGACATTTTTTATGGTGTATTTGGTGGATATGCCGTGCTGTACTGGCTTGCATTAACAACGCTAACAACGCTGCCGCAACTCGTCTACATAATTGTCTAATCTGGCTACATCGTGTGTTGTTCAAAACCACTAACCCGAGAACTGCCCTATTGAGAATTGAGTCATTTCTATATGTTATGCTCAATGGGTATGCTATGCTGTAGGGGTCTGTACTAACAACGCTTGGCTGCCGCAATCTCTCTACATAACTATTTAACTTGGATATACTGTGTGCTGCTTAATCCCACTAACCCGAGAACTGTCTTATTGAGAACTGAGACATGCTGCATGGTATGGTCGGTGGATATACGGTGCCGTACTGAATTGAAAACACCCTGATGTTGTAATCCTGCTGCATAACCGGCTAACCTGGCTACACTGTTTGTTGCTTAAATCGTATTAACCTGGATGGCCTATCGATAACTGCTGTTTTCTATACTGCGTGCCTGCTGAATCCTGCTCCGCTCTGTTATAGAAATCGTGTTATATTGTGATATCATTGCAAGAGTGCGTTTAACCTCACAAACTCGAGAACTGCTTTTCTGAGAACTGAGACATTTTGCATTATCATATGTATCATATGCTAGGTGATTATACTGTGTTGTATTGGTCGGTACTAATAACGCCTGGCTGCTGCAACCCTTCCTATATAACTGTTTAAATTGCCTAAACTAGCTTCACTGTGTAGTGTTCAAGCCCACTAATCTGAGGATTGCCCTACTGAGAACTGAGACATCTTGTATGTGTAAAACTCCCTAGGTGAATATGGGAAGTAAAAGACAAAATAAAGCAGGAATGAAGAGCAGATTATCAGAAGGGGGACTTTCCCCGGGAGCTAAATCAAAAGAGGGGAAGTTAGATAAATTCCTGCAATCTCCTGGGGTAACGAAAGATAAAGGGAATAAGATGGAAGAAAAATGGAAAAGTGGGGGTCCCTCGGAAAATCCTCAAGCTAAATCTATGTCAGGCCAGGAATCAACTGGTGTAGAGGATTCGATAGGTGGTGAAGAGCCCCTGTCTCTCAAGGATATCTCAGCCCAGATAGCACAATGTACATTGGCAGTAGGCGAGGTACTGAAGGAGATAGGGGGTATGAAAACCAAAATAGATGACATTGGCACTGAAATAAGTGCACTTAACGGCAGAATAGGTGAGGCAGAAACTAGAATAAGCAGTGTAGAAGATACAGTTGTTGAAATGGGAAAAAGGGTTAAAAAACTGGAGAAAGCAGAACAGTTAGTTCAACAAAAGCTGTTAGATCTTGAGAATAGATCAAGGAGAAACAACCTAAGAATAGTTGGGTTCCCGGAAGGGGTAGAAGGAGAGGAGGTGGTGGACTTTGTGTCCAAATGGCTGGAAAAAAATTTCTCGGAGGAGATACGTACCAGGGCATTCATGGTAGATAGAGCACATAGAGTGCCCTTTCAGATGCGAGTAGTGGGTGGGCCTCCTAGGAGTATCCTGGTGCGTCTCCTATCCCCAAGGGATCGGGATAATATTCTCAAGAGCTTGAGGAAAGTAGGGAAATTGGAATACAATTCATCCCCAATCATGATATTCCCAGACTATCCTCAAGAAATTCAGAAAAAAAGGGCCACCTATGTAGACCTTAAAAAGAGGTTGAGGAGTAGAGGGGTCCTCTACTCCTTGATGTATCCGGCAAAACTCAAGGTCATTCACGAAGGAAAAACCTTTTTTTTTGAGAACCCGATGGAGGCTAATGAATGGGCAGAGAGAGTCCTTAAAATTTAATATTAGGAGAGGCGGCCCATTAGTAGCTCTGGTCCGGCAGAGGTAGTGCTCTGGGATGAACTCAGGAAGAAAAAGTCCTGGGTATTGGGGGAGGGGAAACAGGGGTGGGAAGGGAGGGAAACGACTGGTGAACCTAGAACCTAGTGTAATGTTATATGATCCTATGCTCCTATGACCAAGCTACTCTCGTGGAATGTGCGAGGCCTGAATAATAGGACTAAAAATAGAGCAGTATTTGACCTGTGTGCATCGTACCAACCGGATGTTATATGTATTCAGGAGACTCACTTACTGAAGGAAACAACATATAAGGTAAAGAGGGCCTGGCTGAGTCATTATTTTCACTCAACCTTCTCTGCCTATGCACGAGGAGTTAGTTTAATGATAAATAAACGAGCAGGGTTCCATGAATTTTGGTCAAAAGTGGATCCACAGGGCAGATATGTAATTTTGCATTGCTTACTGAACGGGCAGGAAGTAGTGGTAGTGGGAATTTACCTGCCTCCATCTGCCCCTGTGGATGTACTTATTGAAGTATGGAACCAGATTGATGAGCTTAATAATATTCCAATATACTGGATGGGCGACTTTAATAAGGTGATGAATGAGAACGATCGAGTACAAAAAGGATTTAACCAGCGTGATAGTCATATTACAAAATTTGGTAGAACAATAGAAGAGTTAGGCCTGCGGGATGTATGGAGGGAGAGATTCCCGACTAGACAGTGCTATACATGCTACTCTAAAACACACAGCACTCTCTCAAGAATTGATCTAATTCTAGTAAATGAGAGGGGATATGGTCTTATTGATAAGGTGGATATAGGAGCAAGGGGATTGTCAGACCATTCCCCCATGTCATTGCTGTTGACTAATGGTGATAATACCGGGATTACATTTTATAAAATTAAACCTTTTCTGTTTGACTTGGTCAAGGGGGAAAGTAAAATACGTGAGGATATAGAGATCTTTTTGAAGAACTGGAAGGGGGAGCAAGATCAAAGAGTAAGTTGGGACGCACTGAAGGCATACTTGAGGGGCTCGGTACAGGGCTGTGTGAATTATTTTAAAAAAAAGGGAAAGGTAAATCTTGCCCAGGCTGAATTAAGGGTGCAGGAAATGGAGAAAAATTTTTTAGCAGACCCTACTGAAGAAAACAATAACCAATGGTTAGAGGCTCAGGAATATTTGAGACTATTATGTATGGAAAAGGCATCATTGATATTAAAAGGACAAACTCGGAGAATGATAGGGGGCAAATACACCTCAATGAAGAGAGTGGCATCCCTAATTAAAAATCAGACCCCTAAACAAATAATCAGTACCATAAAGGCAAGAGATGGGAAATTACTAAGAACTCAAGCAGATATTCGAAATGAATTTATGGAGTATTTTAAGGAGGTATATTCATCCGAACTTAGTATAGGGGAAGATAAAATTGAAGAGGAGCTGGCTAATATCCCAATGCCAAATATAACACTGGAAGAGGCAGCGATGCTGGACGGCCCAATCTCTCTCTCTGAACTAAGGGGTGCACTAAATAACTTATCTAAGGGTAAAGCGGTGGGGTCAGATGGAATCCCCCCAGAGGTGTATATGCAATTCTCTGATCTGCTCTTGCCGGCCCTGTTGGAGGTATTTAATATCTCCCATAAAAAAAATAGGCTACCAGACTCAATGAGAGAGGCCCTTATCACCCTGATCTTGAAAGAGGGGAAAAATGCCCAGGAGCTTGAAGCATATCGACCGATCTCCCTGCTGAATACTGATTATAAGCTATTGGCAAAAATTTTAGCTAATCGGTTACAGAAGGTAATACCGGGTGTGGTGCATGAAGATCAGACAGGGTTTATGGCAGGGAGATCGGTTCGAAATAACATCTTAAAAACTTGGTGGAATATACAGACTCCATGTGAGAGAAAGGGCAGGAGGATGTTGGTCTCATTGGACGCGGTCAAAGCTTTTGACCGCGTCGAATGGGAGTACATCTGGGCTGTCCTTAAAAGGATGGGATTTGGCCCTCAGTATATTAGATGGGTCAGAGTTTTATATAGCGGGGCCGTAGCGAGAGTAAGTATTAATGGGAGGGCCTCAGCTCCACTGAGTCTACATAGGGGAACAAGGCAAGGGTGCCCCCTGTCCCCCTTGTTGTTCGCGGTGGCACTGGAGCCCCTGGCTTGTAAACTAAGAGACAAGGGGGTGTTAAGAGGGTTCGTTAGAGGCCCGAATGAAGATAGATTGAATCTATATGCGGATGACATGCTCCTGTTTTTGGATCACTCAGGAAACATGCTCCAGACCGTAACTGACCTTATTGGTGAGCACGGTACTTTATCTGGTATAGCCATTAATTGGAGCAAATCCTCATATCTCTTGTTGGATGACACTGAGGGGGAAATTCTCAAAACTGCGCAACTGAACAGGGTCTATGAAATGAAGTACCTCGGCATAGTGATTAGTAAGAACTTGAAGGACTATCTTAAATTGAATGTGTGGCCCATGTTGAATAAAATAAGACAAAAAATAGAAATATGGAAGAAAATGAACTTGCCACTGGCAGCTAGGCTGGTTATCTGTAAAATGGTAATATTGCCTCAGGTATTGTTTGTTTATCAGAATAGCCCAATAGTAATAATGAAAAAAGGCTCTAGGCTGCTCGAGAATCTTTTGAGGGATCTGGTTTGGGGGGGAAAACGGGCACGAATTAGTCTTAAGAAACTATACGCACCAATTGAGAGAGGGGGATTGGCCCTTCCCGAATTTAATAAATATTTTATTGCTACACAATTACAAAATATTATGGATTGTGATATTATGAAAATTAGGCACACACTTGGTAGGGAGTATGATTTTTTGGAGGGATATAATATATGGAGTGTGCTAGAGTCAAGAGTGTTGGCGAAGGAAGAATTTAAAGAACAATATCCACTGTTCACACTGATGCACTGGGTATGGGAAAAAATTAAGTTAGATTTAGGATGGGAGAGTTTTATAAAAGAAACCCCATTATGGGGAAATGGGGAATGGACACTAGCCCCACTGGATGGGTCAAGATTTTGGGGTGAAAAAGGGGTGAAATATGTGCACCAGATAATACACGAAAATAGATTTAAAACATTAGCAGAAATGACACAGGAATTCGAGCTGGAGGATAGGGATTGGCTACGATATGCCCAACTTAGGTCTGCCTTCAGTTCGTCCTTAACAAGAGTAAGCTTTAGGGAGACACGACATCCGATCTTGCACACGGTGAGGTTGCAAAAAAACTCTAAAGGTTTGGTATCAAAATTATGTAAGGGTTTGGACAGCGATAAAATAGAGGGAAATGCACTATATTGTTATGAGAAATGGAAAAAGGACTTGCCGGATCTATCAATAGAGGAATGGAATGACTCATTGTGTATGATAAAGCGCTCAACCAAAAATCTGTCATATAGGATATCTCAAATATTTTTGGTGCATAGGGTGCACTATACACCAAAGTTGTTAAATAAATTTTGTAAATCGAGGAAAGAGAGATGCCCAAGGTGTGAGCTTGTGGATGCAGATTTAATACATATGATATGGAGGTGCCCAAAATTAGAACGATACTGGGAAACCATAATAGAGGGCATAAGAATGCTCAGTGGTTGCAGTGTCCCATATAGTGCTAAAAATTGTATCTTGGGAACAGAAATTGGGCTAAGTGGTACAAGGAAGGGCAAACGAGAGGCCCTGGAAGGGCTGTTAATGGCACGTAAAGTGATATTGTATAATTGGAAAAACAAAGACCCACCTAGGTCTCAAGTGTGGCGAACTAGAATGGATCATATGAGAACACTTGATGCTGAGGAAGCTCTGGAGAAATAAGAAGTGTATATAGGAATAGAGGAATTAGGGAAAGAGAGTATAGACAGGGGCTAACTAGGTTTCGCCAGTCGTTGGGGAGGGGGGGAGGGAGAAGTAGTGGGATATAATAATTAAAAAATGTATATATTTATATGTATTTGTGAAAGATTAATAATGTATCTTCATAATGAGCTGTTAAGGATTCTTATAATAGGTGTATATGGAAAATGTAAAAAGAATTTGCACCTGATGGAATGAAGTGTACTCCTATTGTTATAGTGTGTTGAAATATTAAAAACTTTTTTTTAAAAAAAAGCATCATAATAACAAATAGAAATGTATTTTTACTTCCAGGTAACCATTACCAATAGATTTTTGAAATATTTTAACCTTTAACAGCTTTTTGCAGTCAATTGTTTCGTGGCATAACCCCTTTAAACATATAACAATCCTTCACAGAGCTTTTATAAAATAAGCAAAACTTGTAGGATCCTTACCTTGTTCTGTGCTGTTACAGGTCGCTACATCAGAACAAACCTAAATATGCCCCCTAGCTTACCGCAGAGAAGTGGCGGATATAGAGACTATGAGAAGGATGCGCCCATAACTGTCTTTGGATGCACACAAGCAAAATTAGTTGGTAAGTTATAGGGATTTGTTTTTACATTGTAAATTTTTATAAAGCTTGTAGTGTGTTTGCAGTAGATACCCAAGAGACACGTAGGACGCACATGTGCCTATAGAATTGCGTCGGCACAATGCGTATTCTGCACTTGTTTCCTAGCAGTTCAATTGTTTTGCTTTACTTTTTCTGATGGCAATTATCTGTATTACAGGAGAAGCTTTGCTGGAAAGTAACACTGCTGTAGATTTTGTATATTGTTCTCCATCGTTGCGCTGTGTCCAAACTGCACACAACATTCTCAAAGGTGAGTTGCACAGAGACAGCCACAGACATTCTTCTCCTTTGTAGCTTCTTATAGCCCTTTCTATCTGTTACATTGACTGACAGGTGGGTGTGGTCAAAGTACAAGCTTAGGTTCACATCTACAGGAGATGAAATGGCACCCTACTGCACCTTAACTGTTGCCTTTTTCAACAGCCTTTTTTTTTCTTGAAGAAGCCTTTCAAGCTTATTTACATTAATAATATATGTATTAGGCTATATTCAGACTGCCGTTGCCCGCCCGACCGTACCGTAGCGGGCAACGGCAGTGTACGGGAAGAGGAGGAGGAGTTGAGCGCAGCTCACCCCCGCCCCTCTCCATAGGAAGTTATGGCGCATGGCGCCGTACTACGGACAAAGAAAGGACATGTCCTATCTTTTTCCGGGGTACGGAGCGGTACGGTGCCGCACGTGTGCGGCACCGTACCGCTCCCGTAGGGTGCCGTGCGCCCATTGACGTCTATGGAGGACGTATATCGGCCGTATATACGTCCTCCATACGTTAAAGTGAATGTAGCCTTATACTGTACCTAAAAGGGATGTTCTTTCCAGCCTAGCCCTTGAATAACTATACTAGTGTATACCAGAACTCTCTGCTCTGGCTTAAAGCGGTTTTCCCACAAATCAAGTTAAGCCCTATCCACAGGATAGGGTATAACTTGCTGATCGGTCAGGGTCTTAGTGATAAGTTATGCCCTATCCTCTGCATAGGTATCATATAGGAGGAGTGAGTCACAGTAGCTAGGTAAGAGAAAACTGCAAATAACAGATGCAGAGTGCAGAGAGGATAACTACTGGGACATAAAGATAACATATATGAATAGTGTTCAGAGTATACTCTGGGATCTTTCCTGGCATTTAGGCTGAACAGGTCCAAAAAGCTAAATTTGAACAAAGCCCTAGAGCTAATACAAAACAAATATATATTTTTTTTGGATGTGACTAGAGTAAATATAATGAGACTTACAAGCAGTATGTATGACATTGTATGTGCTTATAGTTCACAAAAATGTCATCACTGACCTATACAAATCACATTCCCCAGGGCTCAAACAAGATAATAAAAGCAAAATTCGCATTGAGCCGGGTTTATTTGAATGGACAAAGTGGGTATCTGGCACTACCTTGCCCGCCTGGCTCACCCCTGCCGAATTAGCGTCTGCAAATCTCAGTGTTGATACAACATACAGGTAAAATACTGACCAAAAATCCAAGATTGTAAGCAGCTATGAACAGGTCTTGTTGTACGTTTTGTAGTATGATGCATGTATGCTGTGAATGACCGGGAGACAACTGGACACCATTATCTCCAGCATCCTCCCAGTAACCTCATCCATAGATGCACAGCACCAACACACAAAATAATTCCCATTGTTGCTTATGTTACATTTTTTATTATTAATATGGAGGTCTGAATATGCCCTTAGGTATATTGTTAGGAAAATAATTGTCTGACAGCTCTATTTACAATATCATGTGTTCTGTTACATATTCACTTCAATAATGCCTGCAATAACAAAATGTTCTCTTAAGCCAACGAATACCAGCCAACCATCCTTGAAAATTAGTTTGCTCCCACATCTAAGCAAATCCCACTTATAACCAAAATACAAAACAGACCTAAAAAAGTATATGAGATATAGTGAAGACTGATACAAGGATAACTAAAAAAATTACTTACTAGTTGTTTTTGTAATGTATCTTTTACAGACCTCACATACCGATCAGTAAGCTGGTGGTGTCAGAAACCTATGAAACATATATGAACCGCAGCTACCAAGTGACCAAGGACATTCTGGGGGAATGTAGAAGTAAGGGTAAGATCAATATGTCTGATCACAATGTAATATTATAACTATTACATTCAGTGTGGTCAGTAACAGGGGGCAGGGCTCTGACAACTCATGATTCATGATTTAGAGTAGGGGGTATCAAATGGGCCTTAGGTTGCCTTAAATGTATATACTCAAGCAGTTACCATTAATTATCATATTGTTAAATAACCAGAGACAACAGCATGGCCAGTATGTGTTCCTACAGTGGCAAATAGTCACAGTACCTACCACAGCTTTAATAAATAGTTGCAGTTTCAGCTAATAGTCCATTGTGCCCGGTCACCAATAGTCACAGTGCCCCCACAGTAGCCAATAGTCACAGCCGCTGGGGGACATTGTAATGGCCCTTTTCTTTATTCCCATCACATATACACTCACCGGCCACTTTATTAGGTACACCTGTCCAACTGCTCGTTAACACTTAATTTCTAATCAGCCAACTCAGTGCATTTAGGCATGTAGACATGGTCAAGACAATCTCCTGCAGTTCAAACCGAGCATCAGTATGGGGAAGAAAGGTGATTTGAGTGCCTTTGAACGTGGCATGGTTGTTGGTGCCAGAAGGGCTGGTCTGAGTATTTCAGAAACTGCTGATCTACTGGGATTTTCACGCACAACCATCTCTAGGGTTTACAGAGAATGGTCCGAAAAAGAAAAAACATCCAGTGAGCGGCAGTTCTGTGGGCGGAAATGCCTTGTTGATGCCAGAGGTCAGAGGAGAATGGGCAGACTGGTTCGAGCTGATAGAAAGGCAACAGTGACTCAAATCGCCACCCATTACAACCAAGGTAGGCAGAAGAGCATCTCTGAACGCACAGTACGTCGAACTTTGAGGCAGATGGGCTACAGCAGCAGAAGACTACACCGGGTGCCACTCCTTTCAGCTAAGAACAGGAAACTGAGGCTACAATTTGCACAAGCTCATCGAAATTGGACAGTAGAAGATTGGAAAAACGTTGCCTGGTCTGATGAGTCTCGATTTCTGCTGCGACATTCGGATGGTAGGGTCAGAATTTGGCGTCAACAACATGAAAGCATGGATCCATCCTGCCTTGTATCAACGGTTCAGGCTGGTGGTGGTGGTGTCATGGTGTGGGGAATATTTTCTTGGCACTCTTTGGGCCCCTTGGTACCAATTGAGCATCGTTGCAACGCCACAGCCTACCTGAGTATTGTTGCTGACCATGTCCATCCCTTTATGACCACAATGTACCCAACATCTGATGGCTACTTTCAGCAGGATAATGCGCCATGTCATAAAGCTGGAATCATCTCAGACTGGTTTCTTGAACATGACAATGAGTTCACTGTACTCAAATGGCCTCCACAGTCACCAGATCTCAATCCAATAGAGCATCTTTGGGATGTGGTGGAACGGGAGATTCGCATCATGGATGTGCAGCCGACAAATCTGCGGCAACTGTGTGATGCCATCATGTCAATATGTCGACCGAGCATCAAGCTCGGACGAGCATGTTCGCTCATCTCTAATCCTAACCTAATACATTTGCAATGTTAAATTACCGGATCAATATACAAAATTATTATGTCCCACTTGCATGGCAGAAGTACACTCACCGGCCACTTTATTAGGTACACCTGTCCAACTGCTCGTTAACACTTAATTTCTTATCAGCCAATCACATGGAGGCAACTGAGTGCATTTAGGCATGTAGACATGGTCAAGACAATCTCCTGCAGTTCAAACCGAGCATCAGTATGGGGAATATAGGTGATTTGAGTGCCTTTGAACATGGCATGGTTGTTGGTGCCAGAAGGGCTGGTCTGAGTATTTCAGAAACTGCTGATCTACTGGGATTTTCACGCACAACCATCTCTAGGGTTTACAGAGAATGGTCCGAAAAAGAAAAAACATCCAGTGAGCGGCAGTTCTGTGGGCGGAAATGCCTTGTTGATGCCAGAGGTCAGAGGAGAATGGGCAGACTGGTTCGAGCTGATAGAAAGGCAACAGTGACTGAAATCGCCACCCGTTACAACCAAGGTAGGCAGAGGAGCATCTCTGAACGCACAGTACGTCGAACTTTGAGGCAGATGGGCTACAGCAGCAGAACACCACACCGGGTGCCACTCCTTTCAGCTAAGAACAGGAAACTGAGGCTACAATGTGCACAAGCTCATTGAAATTGGACAGTAGAAGATTGGAAAAACGTTGCCTGGTCTGATGAGTCTCGATTTCTGCTGCGACATTCGGATGGTAGGGTCAGAATTTGGCGTCAACAACATGAAAGCATGGATCCATCCTGCCTTGTATCAACGGTTTAGGCTGGTGGTGGTTGTGTCATGGTGTGGGGATTATTTTCTTGGCACTCTTTGGGCCCCTTGGTACCAATTGAGCATCGTTGCAACGCCATAGCCTACCTGCGTATTGTTGCTGACCATGTCCATCCCTTTATGACCACAATGTACCCAACATCTGATGGCTACTTTCAGCAGGATAATGCGCCATGTCATAAAGCTGGAATCATCTCAGACTGGTTTCTTGAACATGACAATGAGTTCACTGTACTCAAATGGCCTCCACAGTCACCAGATCTCAACCAATAGAGCATCTTTGGGATGTGGTGGAACGGGAGATTCGCATCATGGGAGAGAAGTAGTGGGATATAATAATTAAAAAAAAGTAATATTTATATGTATTTGTGAAAGATTAATAATGTATCTTCATAATGAGCTGTTAAGGATTTATAATAGGTGTATATGGAAAATGTAAAAAGAATTTGCACCCTGATGGAATGAAGTGTACTCTATTGTTATAGGTGTTGAAATATTAAAAACTTTTTTTTAAAAAAAAGCATCATAATAACAAATAGAAATGTATTTTTACTTCCAGGTAACCATTACCAATAGATTTTTGAAATATTTAACCTTAACAGCTTTTTGCAGTCAATTGTTTCGTGGGCATAACCCCTTTAAACATATAACAATCCTTACAGAGCTTTTATAAAATAAGCAAAAATTGTGGATCCTTACCTTGTTCTGTGCTGTTACAGGTCGCTACATCAGAACAAAAACCTAAATATGCCCCTAGCTTACCGCAGATAAGTGGCGGATATAGAGACTATGAGAAGGATGCGCCCATAACTGTCTTTGGATGCACACAAGCAAAATAGTTGGTAAGTTATAGGGATTTGTTTTTACATTGTAAATTTTTATAAAGCTTGTAGTGTGTTTGCAGTAGATACCCAAGAGACACGTAGGACGCACATGTGCCTATAGAATTGCGTCGGCACAATGCGTATTCTGCACTTGTTTCCTAGCAGTTCAATTGTTTTGCTTTACTTTTTGATGGCAATTATCGTATACAGGAGAAGCTTTGTGGAAAGTAACACTGCTGTAGATTTTGTATATTGTTCTCCATCGTTGCGCGTGTCCAAACTGCACACAACATTCTCAAAGGTGAGTTGCACAGAGACAGCCACAGACATTCTTCTCCTTTGTAGCTTCTTAAGCCCTTTCTATCTGTTACATTGACTGACAGGTGGGTGTGGTCAAAGTACAAGCTTAGGTTCACATCTACAGGAGATGAAATGGCACACCTACTGCACCTTAACGGTTGACACTTTTCAACAGCCTTTTTCGTGAGAGAAGCCTTTCAAGCTTTTTACATTAATAATAATGTATTATACTGTAACTAAAAGGGATGTTCTTACCAGCCAACCCCTTGAATAACTATAATAGTGTATACCAAACTCTCTGCTCTGGCGGTTTTCCCACAAATCAAGTTAAGCCCTATCCACAGGATAGGGTATAACCTGCTGATCGGTCAGGGTCTTAGTGATAAGTTATGCCCTATCCTCTGCATAGGTATCATATAGGAGGAGTGAGTCCCAGTAGCTAGGTAAGAGAAACTGCAAATAACAGATGCAGAGTGCAGAGAGGATAACTACTAGGCATAAAGATAACATATATGAATAGTGTTCAGAGTATACTCTGGATCTTCCTGGCATTTAGGCTGAACAGGTCCAAAAAAGCTAAATTTGAACAAAGCCCTAGAGCTAATACAAAAACAAATATATTATATTTTTGGATGTGACTAGAGTAAATATAAGAGACTTACAAGCAGTATGTATGACATTGATGTGCTTATAGTTCACAAAAATGTCATCACTGTACCTATACAAATCACATTCCCCAGGCTCAAACAAGATAATAAAAGCAAAATTCGCATTGAGCCGGGTTTATTGAATGGACAAAGTGGGTATCTGGCACTACCTTGCCCGCCTGGCTCACCCCTGCCGAATTAGCGTCTGCAAATCTCAGTGTTGATACAACATACAGGTAAAATACTGACCAAAAATCCAAGATTGTAAGCAGCTAGAACAGGTTTGTTGTACGTTTTGTAGTATGATGCATGTATGCTGTGAATGACCGGGAGACAACTGGACACCATTATCTCCAGCATCCTCCCAGTAACCTCATCCATAGATGCACAGCACCAAACACAAAATAATTCCATTGTTGCTTATGTTACATTTTTTATTATAATATGGAGCGTTGAATATGCCCTTAGGTTATTGTTAGGAAATAATTGTCTGACAGCTCTATTTACAATATCATGTGTTCTGTTACATATTCATTCAATCATGCCTGCAATACAAAATGTTCTCTTAAGCACGAATACCAGCCAACCATCCTTGAAAATTAGTTTGCTCCCACATCTAAGCAAATCCCACTTATAACAAATACAAAACAGACCTAAAAAGTATATGAGATATAGTGAAGACTGATACAAGGATAACTAAAAAAATTACTTACTAGTTGTTTTGTAATGTATCTTTTACAGACCCACATACGATCAGTAAGCTGGTGGTGTCAGAAACCTATGAAACATATGAACCGCAGCTACCAAGTGACCAAGGACATTCTGGGGACTGTGGAATGTAGAAGTAAGGGTAAGATCATATAGTCTGATCACAATGTAATATTATAAATATTACATTCAGTGTGGTCAGTAACAGGGGGCAGGGCTCTGACAACTCATGATTCATGATTTAGAGTAGGGGGTATCAAAATGGGCCTAGGTTGCCTTAAATGTTATACTCAAGCAGTTACCATTAATTATCATATGTTAAATAAACAGAGACAACAGCATGGCCAGTATGTGTTCCTACAGTGGCAACATAGTCACAGTACCTACCACAGCTTTAATAAATAGTTGCAGTTTCAGCTAATAGTCCATTGTGCCCGGTCGCCAATGTCACAAGTGGTGGGGACATTGTAATGTCCCTTTTCTTTATTCCCATCACATATACACTCACCGGCCACTTTATTAAGTTACACCTGTCCAACTGCTCGTTAACACTTAATTTCTAATCAGCCAACTCAGTGCATTAGGCATGTAGACATGGTCAAGACAATCTCCTGCAGTTCAAACCGAGCATCAGTATGGGGAAGAAAGGTGATGTGAGTGCCTTTGAACGTGGCATGTGGTGTTGGTGCCAGAAGGGTGGTCTGAGTATTTCAGAAATGCTGATCTACTGGGATTTTCATGCACAACATTACAGAGAATGGTCCGAAAAAGAAAAAACATCCAGTGAGCGGCAGTTCTGTGGGCGGGAAATGCCTGTTGATGCCAGAGGTCAGAGGAGAATGGGCAGACTGGTTCGAGCTGATAGAGAGGCAACAGAGACTCAATCGCACACCGTTACAACCAAGGTAGACAGAAGAGCATCTCTGAACGCACAGTACGTCGAACTTTGAGGCAGATAGGCTACAGCAGCAGAAGACCACACCGGATGCCACTCCTTTCAGCTAGGAACAGGAAACTGAGGCTACAATTTGCACAAGCTCATCGAAATTGGACAGTAGAAGATTGGACAAACGTTGCCTGGTCTGATGAGTCTCTTTGGGCCCCTTGGTACCAATTGAGCATCGTTGCAACGCCACAGCTACCTGATATTGTTGTGACCATGTCCATCCCTTTATGACCACAATGTACCAACATCTGATGGATACTTTCAGCAGGATAATGCGCCATGTCATAAAGCTGGAATCATCTCAGACTGGTTTCTTGAACATGACAATGAGTTCACTGTACTCAAATGGCCTCCACAGTCACCAGATCTCAATCCAATAGAGCATCTTTGGGATGTGGTGGAACGGGAGATTCGCATCATGGATGTGCAGCCGACAAATCTGCGGCAACTGTGTGATGCCATCATGTCAATATGGACCAAAATCCAGCACCTTGTTGAATCTATGCCACGAAGAATTGAGGCAGTTCTGAAGGCAAAAGGGGGTCCAACCCATTACTAGCATGGTGTACCTAATAAAGTGGCCGGTGAGTGTAATGGCTCTGTGTGTACACTCCCCTGCTCCCCTCTCTGATTTATGTGCCAATGTAGAAAAAAAACACCTTTCTACTCATGCAGCAGCATTCATCTTTTCTTCTTCTCTGTACGGTGCTTCTGTAGCTGGCAATGCAACGTGATGACATCATCATGTCTGCCATCTTCAGTGCCACGAACAGCAGCTGCACAGAGGAGAAGAGAGGAGACTGGTGCTGCTTCAGTGGAGCAAGGTGAGTTTTTTTTTTAACCCTAGCCCCTATGCTGCTCTCCTGACTAGCACAGCATAGGAACAGGGAGACAGACCAGATAACAAAAGGCCTTGTTTTGGACACCATGATTTAGAGGCTGGTCAGCAGTAATAGATCATGTATTCTGTTTATGAGTTGCTTTCAATGGCACATGACTTTTTAATTCTGGTGAAACAATGATTTTGGTTAATAGTAAATCTTTATATAAATAGAACCATCATATATCACAGCACTTAACAGATGATGGGGTACTTGTATAAATAAAATAATATATTACAGAATAATGACTTGGTCAGATGGAACAAAAGGATTGAGGGTCCTGCTTTCAAGAGCTTACAGTCTATGATGAGTTTTAATTATACTTATGTGTTATCATCATGTTTAGAGAAATAAATCTCTTTTTCTTCAGGTAATAACATCCTTATTGTTGCCCATGCCTCTTCCCTGGAAGCCTGTACCCGGCAGCTACAGGGCCTCACACCACAGAACTCCAAGGACTTTGTGCAGGTTGTCAGAAAGGTAATCACCAGAGGGGTAACATTCACAAATTTACTTCCATGCCAGGACAATATCATTTACAGCACGAGATGTGATCTTACTGGAAGAGCTGGAACGGGCTACAACAAAAAGCAGCTACAGAACAAGCTCAGGGATTAAAGGGTTATTCTTATTCTTTTTTGCTTAATCATTGTAAGCCTTAATTCATCCCTTGGTTCTACTCAGTGGTGAACAGGTGAATTCTCCAATGGATCACTAGCTCTCATACAGGGATTTGTTCATGGCAGAATACACACTATACTTCTTGCAGATATTCAGCATGTACATATCAAGCGTTAGCCAACTGACTGGACCCCTAGGAACATGACAGTCCAAAAACAAAGGGCTACAAAGTGGGCTTTAAAGCCTGAATATCACATTCAACATTGTAAATGTGTCAATATGAGTAGTTGTTATGCATTGTGTTATAAGAGTCACATGGTTATACTCTATTCCTTAGGTCAGTGGTGGCGAACCTATGGCACGGGTGCCAGAGGTGGCACTCAGACTGCTCTCTGTGGGCACTTAAGCTCAGCACAGAGTTCACCAGACAGGACTCAAAGAATCTAACTGCAGTTCCACACAAGTCAAGTTTAACCCTTAAGGAAGTATCTCATATGTCCTCACAGGGTGGCACCTCAGTGGCCACGCATGTATGAGATACATCCTGGAAAATAGGAGCCATAACTTTAGATCCCTGGCACCTAGAATCTCTTGGCAGCTTGGGACTGAAGGAAAAGCGAGAAGGTGCAGAGAGGACCAGAATATCTTTGAAAGTCCTCCTGCTGGCCCCACAACTCTTCCTGTACAGTGGGAATCTGGAGAGAAGCTACAGTGATAGTCCGCATTTGCCCTCCTGCTTTCAATTGTATCTGTGTCCTCCTTAGGCTGGTATGTTAGGAGAACAGTTCAACAAATAAACAAATTACTGCTTATATTGGCACTTTGTGATAAGTGCGTGGGTTTTGGTTGTAGTCTGGGCACTCAGTCTCAAAAAGGTTCGCCATCACTGCCTTAGAGCCTGGGGCATACTGTGTTCCCAACACCTACAGATTTGTTCATTTTACATAGTAATGCTACATTCACACACATGTATGGGGGACGTATATACAGCCGATATACGTCCCCCCCTACCACTCTATGGGCTCACGGCCCTGTACGGGAGCGGTACGGTACACGTGTACGGTACACGTGCGGCACCGTAGCGCTCCTTAGCCCGAGAAAAGATAGGACATGTCCTATCTTTTCCCATGATACGGCGCCCTGCGCTGTATCTTCCTATGGAGAGGGGCGGGGTTGAGCAGCGCTCATCCCCTGCTCCTCTCCGCAGCGCCGATGTATGCCCGCAGTACTATGGTACGGCGGGCATACATCATGTGAATGTAGCCTAAAAGAATTACTTACTGCTATGGAAAATAAACTTCTCAGCCCCCCTTAGATCACTGACAAACTGTTTTTTTTAATGAAAGTATAGGTTTTTAGCAATGCATATTCGTGAGTTCTGACTTATAATTCATGTTGAGCCAACCCCTCAAAGTTTGGGTTTGACAAGTTCTTCCATGCTCTGAAAAAAGTTTGGTTTTGTGATCCTGATTTGAATTGAATTGAATCCCTAATAAATCCAACTTTTGTGACCAAAAATAGGTGTAGTAAGGGATAGAGGGCCGCAGGGCAATTCTCATGCAACAATGGCTAGGGAAAGTACTTTAAGGCCCCTTCCACACTTGCGTTGCAGATCACGTCAGAGTTTGATCAGGGTGCGATCAGTTTTTGGTCAGTGAAAAACGCACATTTTGCATCAGAGTGCAATCAGTTTTCAGTCAGAGTTTGTTCAGTGTCTCAGTTTTTCACGCGTGTTTTTGATGCAATTTCAATGCAATTTCAATGCATTTTTCACGCGCAGAAAATGCGCGTGAAATGGACTCAGGGTTGAGCTCTATCTTTTCTATGGCAATTGATGCGTGAAAAACGCATTGCACTTGCATTGCACTTGCAAGTGTCTCAGAGTGCAATGCGTTTTTGATGCATCTCCATAGACTTGTATGGTGCGCTTTTCACGCGCGTGACTTGCAAAAGTAGAGCATGTCGAGATTTAAACGTGCGTTAAAAAAAACGCGCGTGTGTGCGTGAAAAAAAATGCAAGTCTGAAAAGACCCATTGATTACAATGGGTCAGAGTGCAATGCAAGTTTTGCGCGTCAAAAGCACGCGCAGAAAACGCGCGTGAAAACCGCAAGTGTGAAAGGGGCCTAACACCTTAAAGGGGTGTTCTGATTTAAACAAGTAATGGATATTGTTTGAATAATGAAAAGTTATACAATTTTCCAATATACTTTCTGTATCAATTCCTCACTGTTTTATTTTAAAGGTCTCTGCTTGCTGTCCTGCTAAAGAAAGCTTCTATGTTTACTTCACAGAAATTTGACCATGGTCACACAGGTGCACAGCCTGTTATATCACCCTGCTTTGATCATTCCCTGTGATATAACGAGCCGTGCTTTCTATAGAAGGACAGCAAGCAGAGTAGTTTAAAAAAAACGTGAGGAACTGATACCGAAAGTATATTGGAAAACTGTATTATTTTTCGTCATACAAACAATAAAATTAATTTGTGGGAATACCGCTTTAAGGACACAGTCTAAAATTGTTGTCAGGACCTTTTTTTCCGTGCTCAAATTTAAAAAGACGTAACCCTTTTTTTTTATCTGACATCTGTATATGAAGGCTTGTTTTTTGGGGTAAGATTTGTAGTTCCAATGGGTTAATTTAGTTAATTAATTTTTTTATTTGTATTTTTTATACCCCTGACAGAAGGACTATAATAATTTAATAGCTGCATGGCCAAGGTGGTTAAGGATGCAACAATACCAATTTTGTGTGTGTGGGTGTTATTTATTTTTTTGCACAACATATAATTATATATAGGGAAAAGGTGTGTTTTTTTCATTTAAAAAATATTACATTTTTACTTCTGTACTGCAATGTATTGTATATGTCAGTGTTTTAGAGTCTTGGACTGGGCCTAATAGGCCACTGTACATGGCAGACACAGAGGTCTTTGTCAGACCTCCGGCTGACATGGCAACCCCCAGATTGCACTGAGGGGTACCAGGGGAGTGGCCATGTTCCCTCTTTCTCTCTCCTTAGCTGCCACGATCGAGACTGATTTGCTACGAGTACCTCCACCAGAATGCACTTGTACTCCCTCATTTTTCTCTCAGGCTTTATGGTGGAATTAAGGAAGCAATGTTATCCTCCTAGTGTGAATCCATCAAGGTGGCCACCCAGTACTGCTGTCCAGCCATCCCGGGCAGTTGAGAGAATGTCCCAGGCTCTCTGCCCTGGTTTGTCCCGCCTCCTCCTGGTCCTATACATTACAGCTGCAGCTCCCTGCTACCTCCTCACATATATGTAGGACTCATGTGTGGAGGTAGCTCCTCCCCTGTAGAGGATACCGATATGAGGAGGATGCGAGAGACAAGGCCTCAATATTAGGAGGATGGAGGACAGGGGGCCACAGTAAGAGGAGGATGGAGTACAGGAGGCCACCCAATGAGGGTAATGGAGGACACGAGGCCACAGTATGAGGAGGATATAGGACAGGGGCCACAATATGAGGAGGATGAAGGACAGGGGTCCACAATATGAGGGAGGATGGAGGACAGGGGTCTACAATATGAGGGAGGATGGAGGACAGGGATCTACAATATGAGGGAGGATGGAGGACAGAAGGCCACAATATGAGGGAGGATGGAGGACAGGAGGCCACAATATGAGGGAGGATGGAGGACATGGGGTAGGATGGAGGATAAGAGCCCACAATATGGGGGGGATGGAAGACAGGTGCCACACCATGTGAGGAGGGGTGGGGGTAGGAGTACAGAAAGCTTGGGCATGATAAGTTTGGGGAGGTAAATAAAAGTGGAGTACCAAATATAGAGGGAGGATAAAATTAACGTGGGGGAATTATATGGTTCCATAGGGTGTTTAGCCACAGTAAGGGGGTATTTTAATATGTTTGGGCCTTTAAGGTCTATATATGCTAAGGTCTATTATACTATGTTTGCGGGCGGGGCAATGGGCATGGTTTAGAAAAAAAAGGGGGAGGAACTTTTTGTCCATCTTTCTCTCGCCCAAATGTTGGGAGATATGCAATGCACTTTAACTGATCATAGCCGTGCTCTTATGCAGCCAACACTGATTATAAGGATCTATGGAGCACCTAGAGGTATATTTATGATCACAAGTAACATTATACTCCAATCTCCTGTCTCCCTTTTTGCAGATCCCCTACCTTGGATTCTGCTGTTGTGAAGAACTAGGAGAGTCTGGTCTTTGGCAATTGAATGATCCTCCAATACTTCCTTTAACTCATGGACCAACTGGTGGATTTAACTGGAGAGAGACTTTACTCCAAGAATAAGAAGTTGGATGGACCAAGCTATTTATGAAACTGTAGAACATATCGCCTCGGGATGCAAATGCAGGCAAATTGTCAGATGCATCCCAAATATACCAATGCATTCTACGTTTTGCCTACTATATATATATATATAAATATAAATTTATGTGAGGTTTCTAATAGATATTTTTGTTGAGAATTAATATTTACCAGGTCAAAGTGATAGATCTGTATATTAAACTGATATCTATTTGTTGGGAGTACAATAGGGCATGAATCTGCAGCCACTTTATAAAGGTATAACCTCAACACAAAGTCTATGAGTCAGTATGCAGCTTATGTCCTGTACGTGGAGCTTCCTGGCATTGAACTGATAGACATTTACCGTCTTCCTAGTCTTCATTCCATTCTGTGATGTGTCCATTTCTCATTTGTGGCCTCCTAGCTGTAGAGCTTACTATGGTTTAGTATAGTTCAGCACCAGTACCTGTATGGCAGAGTGACAAAATATTTTTACTGGTTTATAGAGCATTCTGAAACATATCACTCAGGATGATCCTCTCCAGAGATGCTGAAATTTACATGTATGTTCATCCTCCACCATTGGGCCAACTGCACATGTTGTGGAATGGCGGTGGAATTTACTGCTGTGGTTTTTCCACCGCCATTCTGTAATTATCACAAACCAGTCAAATTAGCTGACGTGTTTTGTGCAGCAACTTTGCTATGGCAGGGATATAGAGATCAACCTTTGCATTGTAAGGGTGGATTTCTTCACTGCGAGCCATAGCAATGAAATGACATGTTGCCATAGCCTGGGTGAGCAAACTGCAGTGCATTGGAGAGGAGGAAGGGTGAGTGCTGCTCTCTCCACAGCGAT
Organism: Engystomops pustulosus; assembly: GCA_019512145.1. Lineage (NCBI taxonomy): Eukaryota > Metazoa > Chordata > Amphibia > Anura > Leptodactylidae > Engystomops > Engystomops pustulosus. The sequence goes on along the minus strand of CM033646.1, from coordinate 109,288,152 downwards.
GCATGGAGCGATGTACGCTGTCCCCATGCACGGCACCGTACTGCTGCAGGGCATCTATGGGGACATGCTCACAGTCGGATATACATCTCCACTACGGCAATCTGAAAGGGGCATAGTTCTTCGCATAGTTTAAAACTTTCTAGTCTATATTTGCACCTTCCATAAATTTGACCAGAAAATCCCAAATTTTATATGTAAATTTTATTGAGCGACTTAAACCACTCTCCCACTGGAGATTTGGATGAAACCCCAGTAAAACAGTAAAAAATAAGTATACTTACAGTATTCTATCTCAAAGTTCCAGGATTGCAACTCTTACTGGTTCATTGAAATTTCCAGCTGGGCCAAAAGTGTCAAGGACCAGTGAAGTGAATCTGGGACCACAGCAAACCCCAATAACGTCACTCTTTACACCATGCCCAGGATGCTGATGGACCATGAGGTCATTAATCTATCCTGGAAGTGCCAGTGAGCCAATGGACTAAGGAGCCATTGCAGGGTAATTTTCCTTTTTTATGGAACCTTCCCCAGACCTCGAGGGGTTATACAGAATTCTGAAAAAAAAAATTTGCAGTATAGATAACCATCCAGCCAGTGAGATGAGCTATAACTACTCACTTTATATGTTACATTTCCATTGTTGAGCCATTGAAAAGACATATTTACATTACATTTCAGCGTCATCTTGCAGGATCCATCAGTGCGGTTAAGCTATGCTGGAGCAGAGTTGCATTAAAAAGGGAGGTGGCACAAAACTCAGCAACTCCTGCAGTATGTTCCTAGTCACAGGAGACTGGAAATTAAGAGTTATGGAAAATAAGATCCATAGACAAGTAGTGATTATGCAAAACAAAATATTCAGAACCTCTTAATCTATTCAGCATCGAGCATGAGCGTCAAACATTGAATACATGCACTTTCTTGCTTTGGTTTGTTATTGGTGATGTTATATATGGTTGTAAGAATGTTTTGCTACGCTGAATGCACTCGAATAAGAAATTCATCAAAATTTACTACTCCCTTTGTGTTTGCCAATCAGAGAAGTCTCGAGTCACACAGATCTGGAAAAGCTGCAGGCCATGGTGACATATTTAGGTCTCACTGGCTGCTTGAAGTCTAGAGGGGTCCAGCTGCTGTGCATTATACCACCCCACACCAAGATCCTGGCAGTATGACTGGTCTGAAGGCCTTTTCATGGTGTTGCTTAAGTGGCCTACAGATTATCTGTGGCCACCATTGCGTTTGAGAAAGTAGTGGCTAATAGCTGAAGACGATTCCTTAAGTTTACAACTCCTTCTTTTTGCAATTTCAATGCTGCATTATAATCCATTTGTACTTGCTCAATATACTCCTGTAGGACATTGCTAGACTTCCATCTGTTCATCTAGTATGCAGACATAGGACAGTATGATTGAGGTGCCAGTTAATTAATAGATTATAGCATGGCTCCTCAGCCGGGCTGCTAACTGAGTGCAGGGGGGGTGAGCGCTCCTCACCCATCCCCTCTCCATGGTAAGCCGAGTGGCCTGGCCAGGTCACAGTGTGTTCACCGAAACGTGATCGGTTGTCATAGACCTCTATTGGGGTTGTGTCCTGGCCACAAATTGCGGACAAAGATTACAGCCCCCATTATGGGTCGTGTGTATAACGCCTAAGCAGCCTATTTTAATTCCTTAGCCCTAAAAAATCAGACACCTTAAAAATGGAGCAGTATAAATAATAGCATTATATTGGGAAATTAATAACTTCTTAAAAGGGGTTGTCTAGAGGTTGAAAAACATGGCTGCTTTCTTCCAAAAACAGTACCACTCCTGACCATGGTTTGTCCTGGTGTTACACTCTGCATGTAGATGAATGGAACCAAGTTTCAATACCTGCAACCTCTGGAAAACTCCTTTAAAGGACATCTAACACCCGGATGAAAGACTCAATGCAAATGAGTATGAGGGGCTCCAGATTCCATTAACATCCATGTACCCTGGAGCCCCTCAGGTTCATTTGCATAGAGTCTTTCATCCTGGTGGTAGATGCCCTTTAATGAAATGAATACCTTCAAACTACTGCCTTGTGACAACCATAGTTGTTGCAGGGTAAAATAATGTAACAGTCTGATGATACGGTACAATTAGTGGAGTCGTCTTCTGTAAGTGGCAGCTAAGGGTAATCAGCAATAGCCCTCATACATGTTTGTATTCCAATGTTACATAAATACATTGGTATACTAAATTCTCACAGATTCAGTAACCCGTGGGTTCACATTGGCTTGTTTTATGATAATGATAATAATCCTGATTTTGATGATTATTTTTAGCAATAATCACAAAAACACTGTGGGTGATTGCAGTAAACTGATTAATTAAAGGGAATCCGTCACCACAATTTACCATCAGCTACTTCACTCCAGGGTCCAGTGAGATGGGGAGTCAGAGTCCTGAGGTGCTCTGCCAAAGCACTTCAGCCTAATTTCCATATTTCTAAAGTGAACATTTGGCAAGGAAGGAGCAGCTAAACAATTAAAACAAAGGTATGGATGACATGTATATAGCAGTTAGTTCAGGTAGGTAAATTGTGGTGACAGATTACCTTTAAAGGAAATCTACTTGCCTAGTATGTTCTGATGGTAGATTCCCCAATTCTAACTCATCCCTATACACCTTTTACCATTTTCTAAAACATAGCCTGTTTAAATACTTTATTTTCTGTATATGCTAATTAGCTGCAGAGGCTACTAGAGGCATGGATTAGCCTCTGTGAGCTCCCAAGGGGCTAAGGCTACTTTAGTAACAGTAGACCCAGGAGCTCACACAGGCTTCTCCACGCCCCTAATTAGCAGATAAATAAAATAGATGCTTTTATTTAAATAAAGTATTATTTAAAAATAGTAAAAGGTGAATAGGGATTAGCCTTATTTGGGAAAACTACTGTCTCGATCTACTAAATAGAATCCTGACACTAGATTTCCTTTAACTATTAGAAGAACATAAGAATATACAAACTTAAAGATAATCTTCTGTGGCTGGCATTTTGTTCATTCACTAATGTTGATATTTGTTCCTTGGAAACCTGGGTGGTAATTATATTTACACTCATATTTATGTATATTATTGCATCAGTATGCAGATTTTTCACTTAGTGCTTGAAGCTATAAGTGAAGCTTTATTTGCAGCCATATTGGTTGTCTCTTGTGGAAATTTTTGTTGCACCATAATGTTAATAATGGGCAGCAGAATAAGTGGGAATCTTATTATTTTAGGTCAATTGCATAGCAAACAGTATTAATCAGACTTTCATATAACAAGAATTGTTTCAGGGGCAGACATAGACAATACTAGGCCCCTATCTTTCAAACCCCTTAAGTGTTGATAGACAGGGTATGTACCTACTTCACTAGTCTGTCATAATGGTGAGTTGCAAATAGAAGTCTTTATAGGGAACCCGTCATCAGAATTTGACCTAATTAACAATTACCATTATGTTGTGAAGCAGATTAACACCTTCCTGATCATGTTTCTTTCATGGTCCAGTGTTGTGGCATAATTCAGAAAATCAACTATGAAGTGAGATGTAAATTGGGTGTATAAAGTCATGGAGGCGGAGAGCTCAGCATTGAAGTCAAGCTTTCCTCACCTCACAATGAAGGAGTCATGTGTCTAGATGCTGGACCATCAATTAGAGTGCAGAGGGCTTTCTGAAGTTAGAAAAGCTAGACCTCAGTGTTATACTCTCCTCCTCCTTGACTTTAGACAACTAAATTGCATCTCACTTCAAAGTTGATTTTTTGCACCATGCCAACGCGCTGGGCCATGAAATAGATATGATCTGGAAGGTGTTTAGGTGCTAGATGACATACTGCTAGCGGTTTATTAGGTCAATTTCTACTGACAGGTTCCATTTATATGTAGTTTCTTCATTGTGATCTATTGCAGGGAAGGGGAAAGAACTACTGTTCTTTAAAAGTTGCACAGCCGCACCGCAGCTTCACATGTCGACCTATGTTATATCAGTCTTCTCAGTATGGGGCCATACAGTAGGCCTCAAGTGAACTTCAGAAGGGCTACAATGGGATGTATAGAGACGACTGTAGGGGTAAATATAAGGGGCACCACAGAAGACACAGGTATAGAACAGGATACTTATGCAGTTAGGTGGTGAATATACAAGAATTAACATTGTTCTTTGTGATAGTAAGTAAACTATTTGTCTATATGTCAGTTTGAACATATTATACTTCCCTACCTGCAAAAAAATCCAGTCAGAGCAATTTCAGACCTACACTGCACATCAACAGAAGGTGCCCTGGTCACTGTGTCGCTTTTGGTGCCACCCCTTGGGGTTGATGTGTAGCCCAGGCCATAAGAAAACACTGGCTAGCACCTATGGAAGATAACTCCTCACAGTTTCCACCATAGGAAATTTGCCACACGTTGCTTATTACTATTGCACTGTATTACAGAGTATTATGATATATTTTTTATTTAAAGGATGACAATCAAAAACCAAAAATTCTGACTTATGTATAATGTGAAATATGTATAATGTTTTGATGTCTATCAGATTATTGTACAGTAACTGCTGCAATGTGATCAGTGGGACAATCAACCTTCAGACAACTTTGACTTCTATTCTGTGAAAATCTTTCTGTAACTTTTACCAGACATCATTTCCTATATGTGCCTATTGGGCGGTAAATACTTCAATTGATTATAATATCAAAATAATATTTTTCTTTCTAAAAGATCTATCAGGTGAACATTGAGTAACATTTGATATATTTTATTAGGTGCTATCCTTTTTACTCTGCATTTTCAATTTTTTTTGTTTGAATATAAATGAAATTAAAGGGGTATTCCCATTTTAGCAAATTAATGTTATTGTTTGTTTGATGAAAATTTATTCAATTTTCCAATAAACTTTCATTATCAATTCCTGATGGTTTTCTAGATCTCTGCTTGCTGTCATTCTATAAAAATGTTTCCTTCCAGTGGACAGAAATCTGACTATGGTCACACAGGTGCAGGGCTAGTTGTATCACAGAGAGTAATAAGAGCTGTGTGCACCTGTGTGACCGTGGTCAGATATCTGTCCATTGGTAGTAAACATTAGAGCCTCTTATAGAATGACATCAAGCAGAAATCTAGAAAACTGTTAGAAATTGATATTGAAAGTTAATTGGGAAAGTGTAGAAATTTTGATTACACAAACAATGGAAATACCCCTGTACTTTTTCGGATGCAATTGGTTAAATATCTTTTACCAGTGGCCTTTGGGTAGTGCATCATGTAGTAGGCAGATTTCACATGCCAGTATTTAATCAGTAGTTTACAGCTGTAATTGTATGCAAACAATTACTAAATATCCTATAAGGATTTAGATCTGTTTTAGTCCAACTTTCCTTCAGGAGAAGAAAGTTAATCAAAGTGTTTGAAAAGTTTCTGGTTATATGTAAATGTAAAAGTTGCCTGAAAGAACAGCAAGTTGTCTTAAGGTTCTGCCTTAGACATTACCTTGATTTTACATTGCTTAATGCTGGTCAATCGGGGAGGACAATGTGTTTATTATTTTATGATGTTTTATGTTCTCAGTGTTTTACCCCAGTGAGGTCTCTGTAATAAATATTGAGATGGATTGTTAACACTGCAGTAGAGTAACTGCCTCCTGGAAGGTCTCAGAGAGCGGAACAAGGACATTTCCCTTTAAATACCAATGGACATGGTTGGAAGATTATATATTAAAAAAAAAAAAAAAAAATATCTCAACTGATTCAGGAACATTACTGTGGACCCATTCAACATCACTGCGACCGGAGAGCGCCTTTTTAAATGTTGCACTTTTTACGCTTTGCCGGCTGCTAATCTGCTTGGAAGATCTTCAAAGCATTAATGGGGGAAGGGGACGTGAACAATCTGCAACCACTGAAAGGAAAAGACATTAAAATCTTCCCTTTTTCAGTTTATGTGCCACTTCTGTATTGTGTCATTAATGCTTTGGACTCCTGAAATAAATGTGACAATGTGTCTCGAAGGCTGTAGCCCTTATAATTTATGGTACATCCAGAAATAATGATGGGATACTGGGAGAATCAGGACATTGAGTCCAAACTTTGTAGTTGGGATACTGTAAACTTGTCCTTCCACATCTGCCACCCCAGTTGTAGAGAAGTACATAGGGTCTCAGCTATTTTTTTCTTACTACAGAAATGCATATATTGTCTATAGTTACTGGATACAATACTAGCTACTTACAGTCACCACTAGATGGAGCCCTCTACAAAATGTATATACACTAGAATCCCATTATCCCCCTTAAGTCTGTGACAGGTGGACATCAATTATAATTATAATTTTTACAACAAAAATGCCACATTTTGTCAAAACTCAGACAGACCCTTCTTTTGGATTGATCATTACCAGGTAATGAGTTACCACTGAAGCCTGGTCCAGGTAATAGGCAGACACAAGTGTTCAGTAGTTATAGCCATCACAGACGCACAGTATAAATGTGATAATACAGATGAGATCTGTCTATAAAACCACCTGAGGTAATAGTTGGTTTTGGTAGATCCAGGAAAAAAGTAATCTTGGTTCTATTACCATTGCTAAATATTAAGTTTGGTTTGGTCACCGTAAACATAGGAAACTTGTTTCTGTAACCATACCTATAGAGGAAATTTGGTTCTTTACCATATCTATGAAAGGAATGAAAATTTATCTGGAGTACTCAAGCACCACAAATACAAATTGGTGGATGCTATTCAGTAAGTAATCATCAATTAAATCAATCAATCCCCACTGGACTGCTTATATAAGGATAAGAACTATCCTTGTATAGTTTTGAAGCAATACAATTATCTTAAGGGTGAAAAAGCCATGCTGCATGAGAACTCCAGGAAATGAACATTTTGCTAAGATAAAGATCCTGGCTATGTAAAGTTTTGGTAGAGGATTGATCACACAATGTATGACACTTGAAAGTAGATATCATACTAGAGATATATAAATAGTATAAAGCAGATAACACTAGAACCGGTCTGTTCTCATTTACTCCCGAGAACTGCAACTATGTATAGATCACCAGATATATGCTGGATGACATCTGAGGGATGATGCTGCTTCAGATCCTTGGGACTACAGCCCCTAAGTGCATGTTCCTTAACCTAAGAGTAGAGTTAGAAGTGTTGGACATCCATAGAATATGCTATTCACACCTGGAAGCAGAGATAAATGTGGGAGGGGTAGGCATACTCCTCTCTCCATGGTGCACTTTCCAGGTCCTTCCTCCTGTACCCTGCCTCACTTTCCCATCTTTTGAGGTCCACTTGCTCTGGCTTTTCGCCAATTCTCTCTTGTAGCTGTAGTATACCATCCTCCTGGCTCACCCTACTAGTGATCATTTTGCCAGGTGGTAGTGTTTCGTAAAGGTGGATGGCGAGGATTTAGTTGCTGCCCTACAAATCTGCTCCACCATTTTTTCTGCCCATAAGGTAGACATGGCACATGTTGAGTGTACTTTTAAGTTAGAGGGAACTGGCTTACCCGGTTCAGTGTACCAAGAAGTAATTGTTGTCTTTTGCCATCTTGCTATGGTCATCTTGGACGCCTTGTTCCCTCTGTTCTTCCCCTGGAATTGAATAAAGAGGTTACGTTCTTTACACCAAGACTCGGTAAGCAGCTCCTACATCAGATGTAGCAGTGTTAAACTGCTAGCTTTATCGGAACCCTCTGATCTTGTCTGGGATGGCATGGAACACTGCATACACCAACTGAGACCGCAGGTCAATGTGACCACACTGTTGACCCAACCTTATTGGGGAGCCCATCCCCCTTGCAGTAGGCTCAGCAATGGCATTCTGGCTTGCTCCGTGTGATTTCTATGTCACTTCCAGTCGCGCCCTGCTTGGGACAAATCGCTCCAGGAACAGATTAATCTGGAGTTTGGAGGGAGCAGGGAGTTCCTAAGTCTAATGAGGACCCCGTCCAGTGGGGAATTTCGTCCAGTTGGAACAGCATAACCCAAGTAAGCAGACACATCGCCCCCCCCCCCTCAGTCCTAGGTCCTCTTCTCTTTTTCCTCCATACTGCCCCCAACCCTTCAGCAGATTTGGTTTCCAGCATCATCTTTATGCTGAGGATATCCAGCTATATACTTCTGCATGTAAAGTCACCCCTGCCTTACTTCAGAAAACTAGTGATTGCCTCTCTGCTGTCTCCAACATCATGTCCTCTCTCTCTCTCTTTTTGAAAAGTAATCTAAAACTGAACTTCTTGTATTTTCACCTTTTACAGACCAATCCAACCCTGACCTCTTGATCTCGGTCTGTGGGATCACTATAACCCTGAGGCAGTAGTCCTGCTGTATTGGGGTTGTGCTGGACTTCTCCTTTGCACTGCATATTAAATCTCTTGGTAGCACTTGCCGCACACATTTCAAAATTGAAACCTCTAAAATGCTTATTGTTTCTTGATTCACTCTTGATTACAGTAACCCTCTACTAATTGGTCATTCACTTACTCTCTCCTCTACAATCTATTAACCCCTTAAGGACGCTCATTTCTCGCTCTCCAAATTCAAAAAATCCATAACTTTTTCATTTTTACGTGTACAGACCTGTGTGAGGGCTTATTTTGTGCGTAACAAATTTTACTTTCCCATAATGTTATTTATTTTAACATGCCGTGTACTGCGAAGCTGAAAAAAATTCCAAATGTGGAAAATTTTTTTTAAAAAACGCACGTGTGTCACGTTCTTGTGGGCTGTTTTTTCGACTTTGACTGTGCACTCAAAATAACACCTCAGCTTTATTCTTTGGTTCAGTTTGATTGCGGTGATACCAAATTTATATAGGTTTTATTGTGTTTTAATACATTTTCAAAAATTAAACGAATGTGTACAAAAAAGAAAAAAATTTTTTTGCCATCTTCTGACGCTAATAACTTTTTCAAAAGAAGACCCGAGGCTACCATGGCAACCAATCGCCGCCCCCCGATGACGTTCAGGGGCGCGGCTATCGTAAAAAAGATGGCGGCGCCCGCGTCTTTTAAACGCCGCCGCCGACTTTGCCGGCGGCAATGACAGGGTTAATAGCCACGATCGGTGCAAGCACCGCCCGCGGTTATTAGCGGTGGGGGTTTTCTGCAAAATTCAAAAACCCCCACCTTTGTATGAAGAGGACTCAGCCCGTGAGCCCTCTTCATACACTCCTCATACCTCTGCGCCGTAGAGCTATGGCGCAGAGCGTTAAGGGGTTAATGCAGAAACCACAAGCCTTGCAGACCAAACGCTACACAGATGCCTCTAGTTAGTGCCAGTTACTGCACTGGTTGCAGGTCTCCTTCAGAATACAGTTTAAAATCACCCTCATCAACAAAGCTCTGCATAATGCTACCCCTACCCAACCTCAAAAGTTTCAAATGTGCTCTTAAACCCTTGCTCTTTAGGCAAGCCTTTCACACTCGCTTACTTGTGGATGAAGAATTTTAATCCAAGACACACAGACATGCATCTATGTGCCCCCTCTGGTGGGATCTGCTCCTCTTTAAGCTTCTTATGCCCTTGGCTTTAAAAATCATGCAAATAAGCCTGAGGGGCTCCAGGCTCCATTAACACCTATGTGTTTTGCATAATTTTAAAAGCCTTTTTTTGTAACAACCAGAGTATAAAGAGCTAAAAGAAGTGCAGATCCTGCCCAAGAAGGCACGCACACCAGTATGTCAGTGTGCTTGGTTTATAATTCTTGATCCTGGTGGTAGAATTGTAAACCTTTAACTTTAGTCTTAAATTCCCTGGCTAAGAGCCCATTCAAACCGATCCAAGAATAATCACTAAAATATTTAACTCACACAACAACTCTTTTAATTGCCATTACTACTTAGAGTTAGCTGGGAGACTACAAAAAGAAAATTGCAGTAGTCCAAGCGGGAGATGATGAGGGGATGGACTACCCATTTTGTAGACTTGCATGTAAAGTCACCCCTGCCTTACTTCAGAAAACTAGTGATTGCCTCTCTGCTGTCTCCAACATCATGTCCTCTCTCTCTTATTGAAAAGTAATCTAAGACTGAACTTCTTGTATTTTCACCTTCTACAGACCAATCCAACCCTGACCTCTCGATCTTGGTCTGTGGGATCACTATAACCCTGAGCCAGCAGTCCTGCTGTATTGGGGTTGTGCTGGACTCCAACTTCTCCTTTGCACTGCATATTAAATCTCTTGGTAGCACTTGCCGCACACATTTCAAAATTGAAACCTCTAAAACGCTTGTTTCTTGATTCACTCTTGATTACAATAACGCTCTACTAATTGGTCATTCACTTACTCACTCTCTCCTCTACAATCTATTAATGCAGAAACCACAAGCCTTACAGATGCCTCTAGTTTGTGCCAGTTACTGCACTGGTTGCAGGTCTCCTTCAGAATACAATTTAAAATCACCCCTACCCAACCTCAAAAGTTTCAAATGTGCTCTTAAACCCTCGCTCTTTAGGCAAGCCTATCACACTCGCTTACTTGTGGATGAAGAATTTTAAACAAAGACACACAGACATGCATCTATGTGCCCCCTCTGGTGGGATCTGCTCTTCTTTAAGCTTCTTATGCCCTTGGCTTTAAAAATCATGCAAATAAGCCTGAGGGGCTCCAGGCTCCATTAACACCTATATGTTTTGCATAATTTTAAATGCCTTTTTTGTAACAAACAGGGTATAAAGAGCTAAAAGAAGTGAGATCCTGCCCAAGAAGGCACGCACACCAGTATGTCAGTGTGCTTGGTTTATAATTCTTGATCCTGGTGGTAGAATTGTAAACCTTTAACTTTAGTCTTAAATTCCCTGGCTAAGAGCCCATTCAAACCGATCCAAGAATAATCACTAAAATATTTAACTCACACAACAACTCTTTTAATTGCCATTACTACTTAGAGTTAGCTGGGAGACTACAAAAAGAATATTGTAGTAGTCCAAGCGGGAGATGATGAGGGGATGGACTACCCATTTTGTAGACTCTGTATTAAGGATAGATGTGAGAAATGTTATCGAGATCGAGGCGGCAGATTGTACTAAGGGCATGGATGTGAGGCTTTGACTCTGCCTTATCCTTAAAGATTATAAGACTGTGGACTTTAGGGATCGGCGAGAGTGTGGAGACATAACTTGAGATGGTTAGGTCTGGTGGAAGGGATAAGTTAGGTGGAGAAAAGATTCCATGTTGTCAATGTTAAAGGATATGGCTGATATGAGATTATCGTGTGTAATCATACATTATAGTCCCTCTAACCTCAGGCTTCATCAATTATAAGCAAGGTTTTAGCTTTACTGCCATCTAAGGCAGATATGTAGGCATATGATAATGACAAGTATAATATTGACTCAAAGGAGTTATAGTAGGAAGGGTTTGAACAGATGAGCTCTCATTCTAATCCCTCAGTATCCCAGTCACAGGATGAAGGGGAATAAGGTCTACCACCAAAAGGAGTTCAGTGCCAAGGAATTCTTTGAGACTTGCCTCTCTGCAGACAGTCACCCTGCAATTTATGAAGAGGTTGTTTGCTTCCCCATGAGGCAACTGCACAAAGAATTGTCTTCAGGTTGGTCCTTTCAATCAAGTAAGGTTATAAACTGGCATTATGGAAATATTCTCCGCAGTTCTCTGAAATTCTGGTGTTGCATCAGAATTTCAGGTAAGAAAAAAAATGATTTAAAAAAAAAAATTCTTGTGCAAATTCTTTCTGGCAGCGGTTAAAGTAGTATAATTTTTTTTAACTCCCCATTTAACCCAACAAATATATACATAGTAGTCTTGTATGGACAAATTATAAAACCTCCAACATTCCATTAGGATGTAGTTTTGTTTAAATTTATATAGAAGCTATAATATTAGCAGCATTTTGTAATATTTGTATCCTTCATATTCCCACACAGATCATTTTACAAAATGTCAATGATGTGAAACAAAAAAAACATTGCATCATTGGTGCATAACTTTGAATTTCTATCTCTATTAGCAATGGGTGGAGAGAAAAAGCTATTCTTTCAACTTTTTGAACGGTTTGAATATGGGAGCTAACGCACCTAAAAACTAATGTGCTATATGAACTTTAGGTTCTGTGAATTCTTATTTAATTAAATTTAGTTTTGTTCTTGTAAGCCCCATTAGTGAACTGCCAATCAGAGGCATAGCTACAGAGGGGTCCTATATGCTCATATCCTTTCTAGAATATTAAATAACCCCAGATTTATCCCAGGCCTCCAACCTCATCAATGTAAGTGTTGGACAGATAATGGACTATATCGCAAAGGGGACTTTTATGATAGACTGGGCCTTAGATCTATTGAATACTACAAATCTAAATATGATATGTCAGAGACAGAGATGTTTAGAATCCAACAGATATATAATTTCCTTCAGACGCTGAAGGACTCCTACCCTGACATCACGGTACACACATAGGGGGATATTTATCATACACTGGTGCTCGTGCGCCAGTGTATGATCGCCCCGCCGCTGCAAATTCGCAACCCGATACATCAAGAGGCATCTGCCTCTTGATGTGTCGGGCTGCCAACAGCGCAGAGTTTATCCTACGCCAGGCAGGGCCTGGCGTAGAATAAAACGCAGCCGGCGACTTTTCACGTATGAAGAGTCGCCGGCAGCAGCGAGTGCGCAGGCGCGGGGACAGTAACGGCCCCGCGACGGCCCATTCCCGTCCGGCCTTCGCCCCCGCTAGGCCAGCACGCAACCCCCCCCCCCTTCAGCCCCCACTGGCGTTTGAATGGTGGCGGATTGGGGAAAATAATCGCAAAAGATAAGCAATAAGCTAGCATTTGCGATTATTTCAGGGCCTCTGCGCCACTGGCAGTGCGCAGAGGTCCTGATAAATATGCCCTATAAAGTCTATGTCTGACTCAGGCAGGCCTTCCTCATACTTTATCTACCATCTATCAAATTCTTAATGACCAACCCGAGAAATTGGGATACATGTTAGTGTGGGAAAAGGACCTAAATAAATCCCTTTCTCTAGGAGAATGGCATTAGTTGAAGCGAACTACAAAGAATTACTTAGATGGTATCTAGTCCCAGTGAGTATTGCGCAAGTGATCCCTACTTACTCTCCTACGTGTTTTAGAGGGTGCAGAAACAGGGGTACCCATTTCCATATGTGGTGACTTTAACAGCGCTGACACTGCTCCATAGCCAAGCTTTACTAATGAAAAGTTACCCGGACATTCAGCGTCCGGGACACAGGAGATTCTTGATATTTTTCTTCTAGAGCTACAAATTAGTGAAAGCCCGCAGGTCCCATGGGATTGGATTGTAACACAAACATAATGGGCTAATGTTAATGATAAGCTTATTGTAGTCGTCAGGATTCTAAAATGACATTATTTAATGAAACAGGGAAGGGTGGATTGCGAATTAAATAGAGTCGGATACAAGAGGACAGTCCTATTCTCAACAGGACCATTGCAAAAGAAAGGAGGCGCGGACGGACGACGGAGGAGGAAGGGACCGCCAGGGGGAAAACTTGGGGAAGCTTTAAAGATCAGGCGGTCTTTTGTTTTCAACAACGGCTGGGGTCTCTATTTAGACAAGCTTGTTGTGATCACCTTATTGTAAATGCTACATTTATCCCCCCTCTGTTCTTTTTTGTTAACCCTTCCTAAAAACTTGTGAAAAAACCTAAATAAAAATTTGTTGAAACCAGAAAATGAGGGCACTGTGCCCGGCCTTTTTAAATTTACAAAAAGGAGGACCAGGGACATAGAGAGAGCTCCCGTGCACACGCAGCAAGAGTGTAGAGGCAGCGACGGGTCAGAGTAATGAAGTAGCGTGTATTACATGTGGAAATCACAATACAGCAAAGGAGCATGACACCATCAGAGAAGATGAGAGTGAACTTTCCCACCTGGAGTTGCGGATAAGAATTGCACAGAGAAAGAAACCTCAAAACAAAGTGCAATAAGGTATAAATTGTTTCAACACACAGAGCCCAACATATTAACCTCGACCGCTCCAAGAGTCGATATATCGGACGATGAGCGCAGTGGGACTCTTAGCGATCAGCGTCCGATATATCGGACGCTGAGTGATGCGGTTCCGCTCAGATCTGAGGCCGAACCGGCTCGGGGAAGACGGAGGTTTGCGGCTGTTGGGAATTGATAGCCGGCACCCCAGTGTTTGTAACCACCTGCGATCGGAGGTGTCTCGTTTTTTACAGGATCGCGGGTGCTTACCCCGTTTAAAATGTAAGCAGGTCGAGCGGACCGCGGCATCTAACATGGTATCGGGGGGATCTTGCCCCCACGATTTCGGCCCCCCGAACCGTTTTCGGGGGTTGCGCCACGATCGTTGCATAGTAACTCTGGGGTCGAGCTGGACCCCAGAGTTAACCTGCAAGAATTGCCAGTAAGATGGGAGTCTGGACGTTTATCTTACTGCACAGTGCCAGCCTATGCAAAGTGTATAGGATGACAATGATAATACTCTGCACTACATGAGTATTGCAGATATTATCTGAAAGAAGCAATAAGAGATTGCTTCTTCAGGTCCCATGGTAAAAACGTGAAAAAGGAAAAAGGAAAAAAAAAAAGTTATGCAATGACAAAAAATAAAGGCAAGGGAAAATCACTAAAAAGGCCCCAAAAACACCAAAACATATAAAGAGAAACATATAACTCAAAAAAAAAGTATAAATACGAACCCAAACCCCACATATATAGTGGATCACCGCTGTCCGTAACAACCCGTAGAATTAAAAGTAATCATTATGAACCCGCAAGCTAAACGCCGTTAGTAAAAAAAAACTTTATAAACCTCCAAAAATTATGATTTTTACCTTTCAATCCCCAAAAAAATGGATATATAAATGTGTATCAAAAAACCATATGTATGCGGAAGGATTACTAATGGCAAAATGTACAAATGTCCCGCATAAAAAAAACAAGCATCCACCAGGCTCCGTAGGACAAAAAAGTAACAAACGTTATGGCCCCCTTGGAAGAGGACGCCAATACATAAATGATAGATTGTTTCCCACATTAGGGTGTGTTGACAAATTAGTAAAAAAGTAAGAAAAGATAGGTCTATGGGGTGGTAGTAAAACGTGAATGCGTTCGCAAACCCATAGAAGAAAGAAACATGAAGGATTGCGTAGTGAGACGGGGAACCACCAAAAAAAAAAAGAGGGTAAAAACAAGCCAGGACAGAAAGGGAGGTCGGGGCGACGCCGGGGCCGCAAAAAAACAGGCCGAAAGGGGCAACAAAGAGGTCGATGTACAAAAAACCCACAAACATTCGGTAACATTGGAAAAAAGCATTCCATCCCGCAAAAAAAAATGGCATCACATGGCCCAATACGAAAAAAGGCGAAAAAATTTTTTTTTATAGACTTCAAAAGGGGCAAATTCAGGGAGGAAACTAAAATACTTGGCAGCTTGCACAGAACCTACTTCCTTTGCACCTCGCTGTGCCCCAAGAAAAAAAGTCACAGCCACATGGTGGGGGGTATTGGGAACAGAGGAGAACAGGGAAAGAAACAAATTTGTTTTTTAGTGGGGGTGGGTGCGAGGGGGCAGCGAGGGGGAAAGGGGGCGGAAAGTTGAGGGCGAAAGGAACGGAGAAGGGAACAAGATGGAACCCAGGCTAAATTGCACGCCATGGGGAGTCAATTACTCTGAAAGAGATCTTCAAGGGCCGTTAAACCAATCTTCGAATAAAAGCTGTTCTGATAGCTTTTGATGAGGGGGGCAAGAGATTGAATATGTAAAATGGGGTGGGTTGTTTAATATAGGGGGTGTGGATTTGCTAAATATGTAAAATTCATTTCCAAACTGTTATTTATCCCAAAATAGTCAATTCTGAAAATCGGGAGAAAAGAAAAGCGATAGTTATTTGCAAGCAGCGTGGACTAAAATAAATGATCCAGACATTTCAGAAATTATGAAAAATGTAAAGTAGACAAATGGGAAAGGTTAGGTTCAGCAACCTTATTTAGGTGGTACGGTAAACGATCTGCCTGAAAACGCAAGAGGGGAAGGGCGAGAAAAAAAAGGGCAAAGGTGGCCAAAAAAGGGGAGACGAGGTGGCGGGGGGGGGGATATAAAATGAAAATGCCAAAAACTTTATTCTGCAAAATTTACCACTAAAATGAGAGAAGAGTACAACCATCTTGTGGGGAAAAAAAAACAATCTCAGAATAGCTTTGATAAGTAACAGTGTTCAAATTTAGAACCATATAAGGAGACGCAAGTCAGAATCCAAAAAAAGAGGGCTGAGCACCTTTACAGCTACAAAAGGCGTGTCCTTAAGGGGTTAAAAGAGAAGAACCCGCCAAACTAACACCCTTCTTAAAACTAAAATATATTTTGCATAAAACTGCCATTAGAAAAAAATTGAATCTATCCTTCATTGTCCCTCTACTGCCTGTTAAAACCAAGCAATGAGGGTGCCTAAACATGTAGGAGAAAGGACCTGGTGAGGATGTCCACTGATTTGTTTAATATTCAAGCGGAAAGAGAGCGTACTAGGAGGGTTGAGATGGAATTACTCTGAATGAAAAACTCAAAAATGGGAGGGACTCATAGGACAGCTATTGTTAGAAAGGGAGGTGAGGTGGCGGGTTTTCGTTGGCGTGTGGCTGGAGTATAGGGTAAGCTAGAAAGGTGTGATGGGATCGGTGCGCCATAAGACCCCGGCAGACTGGGGGGTAGAGGAGAAAAATAAACAGTTAAGGGCGGAAAGGGTATAGCAGACATTGTCAGAATGGTGTAGCTGATGGTCTGTGTCTCACACATGTGTATTTAGGAGGGGAGGAGAGCATGTCAGCCAGCTAAGCACAGGGACACTAGCAATGATTAATATACATACATACGACATGAGCACCCGGGGGAGGAGGGGAAAGGGAGAACCAACAGGTGGTGAAATCTAATGCTATGACACCATGTGCACAGGCCTCATTTACATTAAAATCAAAAGGAAAAGATAGTAGTTCATTACTTAATCATTGCACAGATGGATAAGGTGTGTGGTGGATCCTTGTGAGGCGTTCCAAACAGGTAGAGGGGACAGGAAAGAAATCGTGACAGAGACTACAGACAGGGTCCCTTAACGACACAAAAGGAAAAGTGAAAAGTGTCAAGAATTGTCAGCAAATTAATTAGGGTCCAATTTGGAAGAATTGCGATCTCAGACGCACCCGTCCATTACTCTATTAAGGATTAGTGCATGCATATAAAAATAGTAAAAATAAACAATAATAAACAACTAAACAGGGGGTCAATGAATTGCAGCTGGAAAGAATTACAAAACTTTCCAAGGTCCGCCCTATAGGTGTGGTAGGTTTTAAAATTTTGGGCAATAAATATAATTAAAAACATTAAGATTTTAATTATAATTAATACAAGTTACATTTATCTGCCACTAGTTTTCCCTCCCTTCTTTGTGTAAACAATGTGATTTGTAAACAAAGTGATGTATGAAAAAAGAGCAAAAAAACTATGTCCTTATTTTACATTTTTTTAAAGAAAGCTATATTCTCGAACATCCCTTATTGCTTATTAGCAGCTGCCTGGCAATGATACTAAAATTAAGTTTACAATCCACAAGACTCCAAAATCTTTTTCAGCTTGCAGTTTTTTTACCAAAAGTAAAATTGACTATTGATTATTCATTATAAATTTTGTCCCATGGCCCAAGGCAATAATTTTAATTTATCACATTAAACCTCATACAACGGATTCTCCGCCGCCCCTCAACTTCCACAAAAGCCCTTGGTTAATGTAAACTATAACCCTCCAAGCAGTAAAGGGGGATGCTCGCAGGGGCAGGCAACAGTGAAGGGGGAGAAAGCGGCCAGAGAAAAACAGGGGATGCAAATGAGATGTATGAAAAAAAATTTTCCTGTGTGAAGATAATTTCTATAAATGTAGTCTCCATTTTGTTCCCTTAGAAACGCAAATAGCTTCCTCGGGATACGGCCCACCTTGCGGGAGGGATTACAGAGAAAGAAAAAAAGGGTGGTGTGGGGAAGAGGCACAAGGCGGTGAGTCCTGGTGAATGCGAAGAGCAAGAATTCTGTCGGGTAATGGAGGATGAGAAGCCCAAGGTTGGGACGGCAGGAAGAAAGGAGTCGCCGGTGTCGGACCACCAAGGCCGAAGATGTGAAAGTGGGAGCGTATAAGAGGAGATATATGGTTGATAAGGGACACCTGACATTTAATGAGAATTGTCTTCACACCGGAAATTTTTTAAATAAAATTCCAAATGAAGAAATGTTTTGATATATGGAAGGGTGAAAACTGCATGTGAGTGCCCAGATGAGGAATACCCCTGTAAATACTTTACAAAGCTTTGGATCATCTGATTATTTGAAACTTGAAGTGGACACCCAAGAATTGGACAAATGCGGAAGACCACTGGGCAACCGCAATAAAATACTGAGAATGGCAACCATTAATGCAAGAACCCTCTTGGGTTCTATCGAAACGCAAAATTGCTAACAAATACACTATATGTCTTCCTATAGTCCATTCAGTTTCATTTATGTCGCCTGGAAGGGTTCCAGATATACATTCACATCCTCCCACAGGTCAGTCTGAACTCACCTCTCATGGAAGCCCTCAGCATCAGGAGGAAAGGTGAGGTATGAGAGATAATAAAAAAAGGATGAGGACTTGTGGGATGAGGGTAGTGTACAGTTGAGATGATCCAGGACAGAATCTAAACAACACAAACAAAAGAGGTACCAAAAACACAGTGTATACTCAAAGGGCTGTAATTTCAAGGATAGCTTCTTTGTGATCCTTTTTGTTATATTGGAAAAGTGGGCGTGTTAAGAAATATGGGGGCGGTGGTTTGTCATTTAGTGGTTTAGCGCAGTGAAGAACATATTAATTGGTTTGTTCAACACTCGCGTTGGAAAACCCATTACAAAGAGATAATTCCAATTCAATTATAAATATACAAGTTAATATTCATATATATACGTTTAAATCATAATTGTGTCAAAGTGTAAAAGTGCATATATGTAAAATATAGATCGATCACTCACCACAGGATCATGGTGGACCGGGTCTGTCGGCGTTCTGTATTGCTTACTGCGCCTGACCGAGGTCACATGACTGTCATCAGCATAAAGCATTATGGCACATGTTGGAATAAACCAGTCCTTTTTTTTACATTGAATCTCGGAGGGCTACCACTTTTTTCACTTATATATGAACTCACCGTGCATGTCAGAGCACATGAGAATCATGAGGTCTAAGGAACTTCCCAAGGACTCCAAAGACAGAATTGTTGCAAGGTACAGATTTGGCCAAAAGCGCAGTGGCCTCCATAATCCTTAAAATGGAAGAAGTTTGGGATGACACTGCTTTGACCTGGCCACCATACCAAACTAAGCAATTGTTGAAGAAGAGCCTTGTTGAGAGAGCTCTAGAGTTGCAGTAGGGAGATGGGAGAAAGTTCTAAAAAGTCACTGCAGCCCTCAACCAGTTAGGGCTTTATGGCAGAGTGTGACAACAAAAGCCTCTCCTCAGTGCAAGACATAAGAAAGCCAGAAATATAACAAAAAATGTTTATTGGATAAGTAACAATTTTAAACACAATCAAGACGGGACAACAATAAATATAAAAACACTTAAAAAGTACACCAGAGGGGTGTACAAAGCTGCTGAGGGCCAAGTTGCCCTAAAAACCCCTACTACAGTTTGCCAAGAGTAGAACTACAGTCACCATAAGGACCAGAATATGAATAACCATATAGAGCTAAAGTGCAAAAAATGATGCATGAAAAGTGCAATTGACCACTGTAACAAAACTCTGATGCATTGATCCCTACAGGAGGGGGGTAAGTGAACATGTAGTAACAATACATAAAATAAAAATAGAAGCCTTATGAGTTATTGAGCATATGATCAATGACAAGGCAAAGGCATAGCGATAGCTATATGTTAAAGGTGCACCACAAAAAGTTGGTGAACTCTTTCGGACCAGTGCAGGGGCACAGATTCATTATTTCTGGTACATGTTCTAAATGAATCGGTCGCACCCAGTATTATACACGGGAAGAGCACTTTTAGTGAAGTTTCCAACTTTCTTAGTAAATGTGCCCCAATGACCTAAGCACACAACTAAAATAACAAAGCAGTGCCTTCACAACAACTCTGTGCCCATTTTTGACCTGCCCAACAAGAGCCCTGACCTAAACCCAATTGAGCATCTCTGGAGAGACTTGAAAATGGCTTCCACTAACGTTCAACCTGAGGGAACTGGAGAGGATCTGCAAGAAGAGCAGAGGATCCCAAAATACAGCTGGGAAAAACTTGTTGCATCATTCCCAAGACGACTCATGGCTGTACTAGCTCAAAAGGTGCTTCTACTCAATACTGAGCAAAGGGGCTGAATACTTATGACCATGGGATATTTCAGTTTTTCAATTAGCAAAAGTATCTACATTTCAGTTTATTTCTGTCAAGATGGGGTGCATATTGTACTAAAAGTGTAACCGTCATTCTGAGCAAAAAAAAAACTAAAATACTTAATTCTGCTCCAGGTGTCCCTGGGAATCATTCCTCAAAGTATTTTGCCTCTCAGTCCTCATTTAGTACCTTTTTTGGCCCATAGCAACCATGGTTTCCAGCTCTCAAAAAACCTACAATCAGCAAAATGGAGCGATGGGAGTTGCCTTCTGTGACATCATCACAAGTGCCTGCTGCTGACCAATGAGACCAGAGCTATCTATTTCATATCCATCTTCTACCCATCTAATATCTCATATCATATCTATCTATCTGATATCTATCCATCTCATATCCATTTATCTATCTATCTATCCATCTTTCTATCCCTCCTATCTATCTCCTTTCTATCTATCTATCTGAGAGGGCACAGCACACGAGGGAACAGCTTGCAGACTTGGAGAGTGTCAACTGCCACTTCCTTGTGTAAGGTGATGGGGGACTGCAGTTTCTGTCTGTGTGGATTATTTGCTTATACACAAGTGTAGGGAAAGCTGAGGGAGAAGCACGTGTATGTGTTTGGTCACTGCATTAGTTAGGGCTTCTCCCTGCACATGAGTGCTGGGGCAGGGAGAGATGAGGTGGCTGCAGGGAGGGGGATAGGGGCATGTCTCTCCCTCCGTAGTCTCTGCTTCAGAATACAAGAGGAAGGAGCAAGATTCGGGTAACTAATCCAATTGCAAAAAGGCTTAAAATTACCTGCCCTACAACATATCAAAAGTTTTTTGAAATGACGGTTACACAAAGTGAGCAAAATAGAAATACATTTTTTGATATTACAAATTGGCTGCAATTAATCCAATTTAAAAGGGGTCTTAATACTTTGTATGCATGCAATATTTAATCTAGTCTTTCCCAGTCCATGTGTTTGTGTCTCCGCACCTAAATAATTATTTCCTCTTACCCATTACTACCTTTCCAGGACACATTAAGGGAAAGACTTTAATAGAATTCACCTTGGGCCCAGTCCTGTTTAAGCTGTTGGTTTGCTGTGAATATTTTGAGGAGATTACAGTCTTAGAATTCAATGACGAATGTTCAATGGAGCTAAAGAAATGGCTGAAGAAACACCCAGAGGCTATAGACTGGACTCATGTATCACAGTTTGCTTGTTCTCTGGATGGGAAAAGGTAAAATGAACAACCAAAAAACAGAGATTTAACTATATTAGTATTTAGTAGACACAGAGTTAAAGGGCCGGCACCACAAATGTAGGTTCTTGTCAAAATTCCTTAACTAGAGACTGTTGCTATGTCCAGATATAATAAGAGTAAGTTCTGAATGGTGCCCCCTGTTCTGTTTTGGGAAGGGGGGATTAATCAAACTCACATTGTGTGCCAGCCCTTGATGATAACGCTGCCCTTAGGTCGTGTTGGATATACCAAGACGCTCGGACCTGCTATTGTATCAGTTCTGCAACAATGCGCATGGACAATTGTACACTAGCTCCTGTATGCCAGTACAAGCCTTGATAAATCCTCCCTATTGGGCCTTTGCTTGTCACTGCCAGGACTATCCCGGCGCAGTAATATACAGTGTAGTCCCCAGCTGGTCTCTTTTAGGCTTTCCTATAGCCCTTAAAGGACATCTACAACAGGATGAAAGATCTTAATAAACCAGGCACACTGACATACTGTTGTATGTCCTCTCCGGCAGGTTCTGCTCCTCTTTAACCCCTTCCCCATTTTGCAGTACTATTACAACAAGCTTCTGTCGCGGGCAGATTTGAAAAAAAATGGGTCGTGTCAGGAAGGTGAAAAGTGGCTTCGGCGTTAAGCTTCCAATGCCTTTGCTTTTAAGAAAGAAGGCTTTAAAAGTTATGCAAACAAGCCTGAGGGGGCCCAAGCTTCATTAACGCCTATCATTTGCATAATTTTAAAAGCCTTAAAAATTTTGCTTATTACAGCAAAATTATTAAGATGAGAAATATGTCATTTCTAAATCAGGGTAAGTTAACATAAATGTTAAGAAAGAAGGGTATGGGGTTAGAAAAGGGAATTGGGTTATACCAGGGTAGAAGTTGTTTGGGTGAACCTAGTTTCAGTCATTTGGTGTTAAGTTGAGGGAGGGGTTTCTCCTATTGGAAACTTTAATAGTCCTATATGTTGTGGAATGTATTCAGAGTGCCTTGTCTGAGGGCATACGTTTTTTCTAGCAAACAGTGTAGGTGTATAGAAGCAAAGAGTTCTTGAAAGGGAGGTTGGTGACTTTCAAGATCTTGCAATCAATAGTTTAGATGGCTGGAGAATATGACCTGTTAATTTCCTGGAATATTTCCCTACATAATCTTTTACATAACCCCAGGATCTGCCCTTTGTGAAATTCTAGATCCTTTTATGATTTATTATTAGAGTAAGGGGGTACCGTCCAAGATGGCGCACCTAATAAAATGGGAAAAAGACCTAGGGCAGGAATTTTCCATGCTACAATGGAAAGAGGCCAATTACTGGTGGAGGAAGATGCTGGAGGAACTGTGCCCCCTCGTCTTTTGATTTAATTTAACCTGGAACAATTCTCTACTGCATTTTTTGTATGGACCATTCTTATATTTCTATAAATTAATCATGTCCCCTCTTATTATTCTCTTTTTGAGACTAAATAAATCTAATTGTTTTAAATCTTTAACAGAGACCCTCTATACCCCTTATTTTTGGTGAGTGAGAGCTGGCTAAATATAGTTTAGATAAGTAAACCTTGCCCTCAGTCTTCAGAGACTCACATGTCTCTCATTCATGAGGGAAATGGGTTAGCAGTGTCAGTGAAGAGGTGGGGTATACAGACTATATACTGCAGTTCACTGCCTCTATGACTGGAACAGCAGACATCAATATTCAAGAAAAATGCTGTCTCTAATTCCCATGGATACAAGGGATCAGTGGAACATGTATAAAGATATCTAGAAGCTACAGTGTGTGGTGTGTGGTGTGTGGTCATCAGGATTTCACATTTGACCTAATTACAGGTTACCATAGGCTTTTTAATACTAATTACCAATCTTCTTTTATAATTTACATTCTTAGTTCCACAAAGTTTTAAAGGTGTATGAAAGTATACCAGGCTCCCTGTGTCCTAACGGGTATGGAAGCTCTCCCTCCCCTCTCCCTCATGCAGACATGAGCAGACCCCGTGCTGAATACCAACATTTTAATGATTTCTGTAACACTTCCGTTTTTAGCAATGGTTGGAGAGAGAAGAATGAAAAAGTAAGAGAGCGGGTGAAGCAAGTGATAGATTGTGACATCACAGCAGACACCTTAGTGGCTCCCGGCGTTCTACCTCCTGCAGACTGTCTATTGTGTATCTGGGGTCTTGATGTGATAAGCAAGGACCAAGATGACTTCCAGAAGAACCTGGAGAAAATGGCAGCTCTTTTGAAGTCTGGAGGACACCTACTTCTTTTTGGTACCATAAATGCAGAGTTGTACAAAGTAGGAGAACATTCTTTTCATATTGTAAATTATGATGAGGAGTTTTTGAGAAAGGCCCTTAGGGACTGTGGATTTGTCATTGAGAGTCTTGAGAATAGACCTAGAGGGGAATTCAGTGACTCCATTATCTATGATAGCTTTGTGTATGTAAGAGCTCGGAAAGTCAGAAACCCATAAACCATTTGATAAAACATTACTGGGGATAAATATCAACACTGAGCAGCATCTAGAAAAGATTTGCAGATTTTACAAAACATTTTCAATATAATTTTGTATCAATTCTTCACAATTTTCTCTTCTTGCCGTCTTTCTATAGGAAGCTTTATGGTTTACTTCCTGTAGATAAACACCGGCCCATGGGCATGTGATATCAAATCACATGACCATGGACCAGTGTTTATCTACAGGAAGTAAACAATGGAGCTTCCCATGGCATGACAGCGAAAAAAAGATCTAGAAAACTGAATAATTGATACAAAAAGTAGATTGGAAAATGTTATACGTTTAATCGTAGCTGGGTGCCAGTTCAGTGGGAAATAGAAGCCATATTGATGGTCACACAAACCAATACATACATATATAGCTGATTGATGAAAACTGTCCAACAGTAAAAATTGTTCCAAAATGAAAGCTAATAGTTTGTAACCATGGGCAACAGATCATTCTGATAAATGAGGACCTAATAGACTTTATGAGATTATTACAGTTGCACAAGATTTTCATAAAATAATTATCTTTATTGTATAAAAGTACCTTACTATGTCATGAAAATCGATTCAAGCTTTTCCTACAAAAATCTCATTGTTGATGTATTTTTCGACTATAAAGAATTAAAACAAATGTATAATGATTTAACTTTTAGACACAGGAGCCCCAGTGTTTTGTCCAGCATTTTTTGGACAATAAGGAACAACTGGGCAAAACACAAAACCCGCTTCCTGATAGGATTTCTTTAATTCAACCTTGAGGAAGAGAAAAGGCTCAGTTAAGAACAGCAGAGGTGAATTCTAACAAAATACGCTAGACAGTCACCTTATATACACAACATACCATCTTTTGGGGGTCAACACAGAAACCGATCACTGCCCCACCACTCCCTGGTAACTTCACAGGGCACCCATGCTGCAAAAAAGTCCAAAACAGCATTAATGCTTGTAATGCTCCTCGCCACAAGGTGGTGTCAAAGTCCTGCAAATGCATATGAGAGAAATCCCAATTATCTACTTCAGTTCCATCTATTTCTAGGTGGAAATACCTGTTGTGCAATTTCTATCATCCTTAGGTTTCCAGGACCCAGACATGCATCAGTGAATATGGATCTATAAGACAATAATATATCACTCCGTAATAAAAGAATGCATAACAACACTGGTCTTCAATGTCTGATCTGATAAAATACAATACTGAATGTACACATTTACTTAGTCTGCATTGCTGTCTAAAACTCTTAAAAATCAGGAACAAGGCATTTTATAAAGTTTCTTTCTTACGCAAATGACACCAGCCGTATCGTATCACTGCTAGTCATTGGTTACCTTCTTAGTGATAGATTCCTGTTCATTAACTCTCCTAGCTCTTTCCAGTTCTTCTCCTCTATGGCCAACCTGGAAGAACAAAAGTTTCACCTCCATCAACAATGCAAATCTCTGCGCTAATGTAAAAAAAAAAAACATATACTGTACAATGATCAACAATATGGGGGTAAATTGGGATAACACTGCCCAAATCTTACTTTGCCTTATCTGTCAGCTCAGCAAATATTGTCATGGCCTCAATTACCTCTGGGTCACCTGCAGAAGAAATATGAATGGAGGATTAGATCCATAGCTCCGCAGACTGCACCACTGGAAAGGATTCGACAATAGGGACTCTAGATCTGTTTGTATTCTCACCATTCAACCAACGTTGGCGGACGTTATTGTGAATTACTCCAGAGTCACTTGGATCTCGCAGATACGCAAGCCAGAATGGGGGTGTACAGCTGCCATCCATGGGAATATAATTCCCTGGGAAAGATACAGAAACATGGTTCAAGTTTATAGAAACTGCAGTAGAGAAAACACATAATATGACACACAAATGGATGCAATGACCAGTCCAAAGGTAAAGTACAACCAACACAAGTTCAAACCGCAGCAAAGTGCAGTACTTTGTAGTCGTGACTGGAGGGGAAGTATAAGGCAAAATGGACAGAATTGTAGAAGACTGGTGCTGTGACATATACAGAGGTCACTCACCGTAACCCTGCTCCTCCATAATAGATCTGCTGAAGTCCATAAAGATAAGACCCTCATAAACCTTAATATAAACAAAACACATTTACCTCTATTATAGACATTACATATACATTATTAGACACTGCATAACTCAAGACTCCCCACATTGCTCTACACTGCAGAGAACATCTATAACTGTATACCAGACTTGGCAATACCAAGTTAGAAGTAACAGCCATGTTTTACAGACAAGTAAAGATTTTCCACGCATGCATAGATCTGCACCTGAACTACTCGGTCCTGAAGTCCGGCTGTTATAAATAGTTCTTCTTTCTCAACATCGAGGATAAAATTTGGTTGGAACGATTTTGGGAGATCCTAAGCCAGAAAGTAAAAAAAGAACATGTTCTGACAAAAAGGTTAATATTCATAACCAACATGTTTGATAAGGTCACATAGGTCTGTGTATCTAAGCTAATCATGTGCGGTACTTGGCGTTCAGCCCCTGTCCATGTATCTAAGCTTATGTGTGAGACTGGCACCTAAAGTCACTTACATCATCTTTTAGATTGTAGAATTTCATGAGACATTTCAGAGTTGCTGATACGATGGCACTGCAAGACAAAGTTAAAATATTCCACTAGATAATAGAATTCATATCTGAATACAAGTAACAGGTGTCATTTGCTGGAGATAGGATGTTGCAGGCAGCGCATTTTAAGTAACTGCTTCCATCCGTCCCCGGAAATGATTCAATCTGCGCACTATTAAAATTAAATACCCTTTGACAGTGAGAGCGCTCATGAATGTGTTGCTGCCATTTGGAGAAGTGCCCGTAAATTACTCTGTGCAGCTCTGAACACACAGTGAAGGGGCCGGAGAGCCAGAACTGCGGTGACTGCGCAGCACATTTCTGCAGCAAGACGACGTATTGTATGATAAACACCAATTTATAATCCTCCATCTACAGCAGCCATAAACTCCCTCATAATGTGCAGGGGAGAGGAGCGGCGACCGGCGGCCACTGCTTCATTTACACAGCAAATGGGAAAAAAGTTTCAAATTGTAAAGAAGAAAAAAAAATGAATCAGATGATTTTACATAGAAATAAGAAATTACTATGAACATCAGAAGCAGGAAAATTTGGGAGAAAGTAAACAGTTCTCAATCTGAGAGTCAATTACAGAATAGAAAAACAATAATGTAAAAAATCATGTTCTAAGAAATCATTAGACCGTGAATCACAGAAAATTTCAAGTATTATCAAAGCTGATACAGAGAAAGAATATAACTATTATATATAATACTATGCCATTGTACAAGAACATAACGACTATAATACAGCCCTTTATGTATAAGAATATAACTACTATAATACTGCCCCCTATGTACAATATTACTATAATACTGCCCCCTATGCACAAGAATATAACTACTATAATACTGCCCCCTATGTACAAGAATATAACTACTATAATACTGCCCCCTATGCACAAGAATATAACTACTATAATACTGTTACCTATGTACAAGAATATAACTACTATAATACTCCCCCTTGTGTACAAGAAGATAACTACTATAATACTGCACCCTATGTAAAAGAACATAACCACTATAATACTGCCCCCTATGTACAAGAATATAACTACTATAATACTGCTCCTTAAAGGGGTTTGCCCATGAAAGAAAATTCTAAAATGTTAATCCCCTAGTGATGTTTACACAAAAAAAAAGATAATTTTAACCCTTTGCTTTACAATTTTACTCAGTTTTAATGCATTTTTAGCTCCTATCACTTTTAGCTCCTAATGGTCAGTGTAAAATTCCAGATTGTAGGCGGGGACTCTCTAACCAGACACTTCATGGTTCCTCTAGTTCTGTGTGATGACAATGTGCTTAGATCATCAGGTTCAGGTTTTACTTAGACTTTAATTTAGCTACTGAACATTTTATTAGCATCTGACACAGAAAAAGATAGAGAGATGATAAGATGGATATAAAATACAAGGACACTCAACTTTGCTAACTCACCTATAATACACACAGAGTCAACTCTACTATATGCCTCCCCGTGCTGCGGATAAACACCTTGGGGGAGATTTATCATTAGGCGGCTCTGTGGGACAGTTCTATGTCTGTCTTTGAAGCTCCACTGCCCATCAAATTCATTAATGTGGCTTTGGCCCTTTAATAAATGTTCTTATGCTCTATATGTGTCTGGGATGATTTTTCTTTCAAAAAGGAACAAAAAAAGGTGCTAAATGCACCAAAAGAAGCAAGCACATACACCAGAGGAAGGCTGGAGTAATTTTGCAACTTTTTGTGACTTTTAAAAAAAGGGCAAGTCATGAATCTGGCCTTGCACGGTGTTGCACTAGCAGTAGATCTAAGTTTACGGTTCAAAACAAATTGGAGCAGGTTCCAGCATTCCAAGTAGAATGTTAAAACGCCAACTTTAATAAACAACATAAAAACATGCTTGTTGCAGATAACACGGGCACAGACATACAACACACTAAGCAAAAAAAAAGTGAAGCGGTGGCACGTTTTGGACTATAGCATCTTAGTTCTTACTCATATTTTGTGAACAGTGAATTAGAGAATGTGTTATTTTGTTATCCTGAATATATTTAAGAATCTTGCCTTTGTAGGAATACCCCTTTAAAGTACAATGTACTATAACACAGATCTCAATGTAAAGAAAATACAGCAACTACTATATTACTGCTCCCTATGTAAAAGAATATAGAACTAAAGGCAGTCCCTGGGTTACATACAAGATAGGTTCCATAGGTTTGTTCTTTAGTTGAATTTGTATGTAAGTCGAAACTGTATATTTTATAATTGTAGATCCCAAAAAATGTATTTTTGCCCCAGTGACAATTGGAGTTTCAAAATTTTTTGCTGTATTTGGACCAAGGATTATTATAAAGCTTAATTACATGATCATTGGAGTCTGGGACTATAGTAAAGCATCCAGAGAGCTTCACCAGAGGACACAGTGGGCAAAGGGGTCCGTCTATAAGTCGTGTGTCCTTAAGTAGGGGACCGTCTGTACTACTAACCATACTGTTCCTATATACAAGAATATAACCACGGTCATACTGTCCACCATGTACAAAGATACAATTACCCTAATACTGTCCCTATGTACACAAATATAATTACTTTAATATTGCTTATATAAAACAAGAAAATAATTAGTATATAACTGCTATGTGCAAGAATTTAACAACTCCTATAATACTGTCCTTATGTACAATAAAAAAACTACTATAATACTGTCCCTTTGTAAAAGATTACTATAATACTGCTACCTGTGTACAAGAATATTATAATACTGTCCCGTAAGCATACAACTACTATAGTACTGCCAACACAAGAAAAAAATAAATAAATTTTGAGGAGTATTTTTACCCGAAGAGGAGTATGAAAATTTCGGTAATACACTGCGCACACCACACTCCACACCGCACACAGAACACTGCACACTCTCACCCGGCCTTGCTCTTAAGTCCCGTCGGGATCACATAAACGCAGGCAGTGGGGGCAGGTAGAGTTGGAGCAGGACAGGGAGCAGAAGCCCCGCTGTCCACAGGAAACCCGGGGCTTGCGCTCTCGCTCCGGAGCGCTGCTGACACAGATCACTGTGTCACGTGTCCCGCTGAGCGGCCCGGCGCTACAGACATTTACCTCTTTTGCAGCGTGCACCGAGCTGCTCAGCCTGCGTGCTACAGGGAATAATTGCCAAGCGTAACTTTACGCATGGCAATTATTTTGGGGGGTAATGGCGCCTCATCACTCGTCTATGACGCGTGGTGAAGCGTTAATGCGACCTCTGTATAGTATAATATATATATATATATATATTTTAAAAAAATGAAAATCAAAACAAAGAAAACCCACCTACCTGCTTCCAGCTAACCCCTGTAAAACAACAAAAGGGAAATCACAACTAAATTTTTCAGTTTACAATTTGATGCAGTCATAAAGTGTATCATTATATATAGAATATTTATAAAGCTACAACTGGGACTGAATTAATCATTATTTGAAAACTGTGCGCTGCTTGCATGTTCCGTCCAATTGTAGGTTCACTGGCAGCACAGATTAAGGCTACATTCAAATTAACGTGTGCCTGCCGTACCGTAGCACGACAGGCACACGTCGGTGCCAAGGAGAGGAAAAACATGTGGCATGGCACCGTATTCCGGGGAAAGATAGGACATGTCCTATCTTTTCCCGGGGTACAGAACAGTACGGTGCCGCACTTGTGCCCGAGTGCCCATTGCCGTTTATGGGTGACGTATATATGCAGTATATAGGTCGGCCGTATATACGTCCCCCATACGGCACTGTGAATGCAGCCTTATACAAAGTAATGTAGGGAAAGACATTGGTTTTATTCTTTGTACTCACCACTTGACGCGGAATATTCACATTATATTTAAGGGTGAAGTTCTGCTTCGACAAAGCGATGCTGTGAAGAATTGTAAATAGCTTTCACATCACAATTTAGTGAAAAAGAGGCAAATAAAAGGATAAAGGATCTGCCACACTTACCCCTTCTCAGAGCAATACTGATAAAACTTCTTGCAAGTGGCTTGAAGCAGTCGTAGCCCTCCCAAGTATCTGGCAGTGTATAGAAGAGGAAGGGGAAGGAACGCAAAATATTTATAAATGGAAACATACATAGAAAAATGCACATTTTAGCATTCACTGTATTTAATGTGAATCTGATGCTGAAGAAAGGGGAGTCCCCCGAAATGTTGCTACGCTACATTGTAGTGTATACACACGCCAGCACCGGATCACAAGGCCTCTCCGCTGTACAGGTTGGACTATTTTGCTTGCAATACCCCTGATAGATATCTCAAAATTAAAATACTGCTATCGATGTATGTTTGGCACTACAGAAAATTGTATGCTGCGGTTTGAGAAGGTAAAAGTTGTTGAAATCCCTAAAATCATCATTAATGTTTGGACTCTTAAAATTAAAAAAAATATATATATATATATCTACCATTAAAATCCATCCGGATAAATTTGGGACACTTACTCGTATATCCAGGCACAGTCCCTGTGGTAATCTTCCTCTATGGGTTATCTATGGCATCGTTCGTTTTTAAATCATTCAATCATTCAAATAGCATCCTCTGTAATCCTTCAAGTTACAACCCTGATGCCCAAACTCACCCCTCTTTCCTGCTGATGTAGTGTAGGTCCAGCAAACTTCCGAACTCTGTTGGGTCATTTAAAGGGTGGGGTACCAGTACCTTGTTCAATTAAGCAGAAATTGTAGAAATTACATGGCATTATCAACAGCATAGGAGGGTGCCGAGAAACATGTGCCAAAAAAATGTTATGTGAATGTAGCCTTACTAGTTGAAGCACAGAGTTTTTCAGTGTAAGACCTTACTGATCATCCAGAAGGTTGCAAAGATATCAAAAAAGGACAAAGGCTGTATGTGACAAGCACATACAGCACATGAATTCAAAAGGGTTAATAGAATAAAAGAAGGACTGTAGCGGCGCAGAGTATTTCAAGATCTTTTAGAATATAACAGACTACAATTGCAACAATTTTGTATAAGCTACAAAATAAAATTTAAAAATGTAACATGCCAGGTTTATGAACTTAAAAATGGATAAAACCTGCAGCCTTGCAGAATAGTTTAGAATTTTTCAAAAGACAATAAATCATGTGATCAATGTGGCTCAGAGAGAAGTAACACGCGGCGTGTAGAGCAAGAGAAGAGGCCATTAAAGCTAATTACAATTCTGTCATCATGTAAAAAGCCATTCACGCTCATTACACTTTGAGGCCGCTTTAAGCCGTAAGCTTTGAACCAGGCTGAAAGCAATCGGCAAATGAGGACTTCACTACTACAAGCCCAGATCTTCAACCCTGAAACAAAGCAACAATGTCAACTCCTCATCTCCATTCCCTTGAGAGGTCATCACTACTCTCAGGGGTTTATAATGGGACTGATTCCTCAGACTTTGATAAAGCGCAGATTTGCATATTTTGCACTTAGCCAATGCTTATTTCAACTAAAAACCTTCTTATGGTTAGTATGACGGGGATGAGAGGATGACCGGGATCACAAGGCGACCACTCATTTCTTGCCCATACACTTTTATCTCATTGAAAAAAAAAAGGCATGAAGGCAAGATTATTCCACTGAAAAACCCATTATCCCCTGGGATAGGAGATTCCCTTGAAGACTTTACCAGCTTCTTGCTCTCAGAGATCGTAACCTCAGCCCAAAAGTTGGAAATAGTCATAGAAATGGTCTTCCCATAATATCCATCTGAAGGGTTTCCAATAATCCCTATTCTGAAGATGAGGAAGAGGAAAAGAGAAAACAGATAGTGTAATTAACTTTAGATAAATGAATAAACATACTAATAAAACCATAAGTATTAACTTATTACAGCAGTGGGAGGAGTGTGATTTATACTGTATGTGCAGTGAATGGGAGACATAACAGGTGGTCTCCAATGACAAGTTCAGGAAAAATTGATAGAGGAAGTTAAAAATGAGTACACTCAATGGTGTATTTTGAATAAATGAGTAAAAGGTGCATAAAAAGTAGGGCTTTTTTAGTTTATGACTAATGTGTGCTGTAATTGCAGACACAGATGCCCAATAATGAATTACTAAGGAGGAATATTTTCCTTTTGTATACCTACCGTGCATATGCTCTGCAAGTGATTGCCTTGACCCGTGGCTGACTTTTTACAGCAGAGTAGTGAGCCAGCCATTTGGTGTAATCTGGCAATCCCTATGACATACATTATGACATCAACATAATGAACAATGCTGTGCACTTAAAATAGAAGAAACCCAAGTTATAACAAAATGATCAATATTGCAAAATGATAAATATTACAATAATTTGTATAACAATATACCCCATCAGCTACTCAGCTCCAGTGGGTGCCTATCCTGCAAACACTTACCACTTGTCCGATAAGCTGAAAGCCAGTAGGTAGTTTCATCCCATACACTGGGACAGCTGCAGAGTTTATCAGCCATTCCTTCATCAGGAGAGAACATGCAATATTACTTAGCAGCAATACATAAAGAGTAGAAAGATATAAAACATGCATTATTACCATATATCTCCCCAGCACTCGATCTTCTGTCTTAGGGAAGTTGCTTAAAAAGGTTTCAAGAGTCAACAGGGTCTGCCTCTGGAAGCAGTAGAAGACCACACTAGCCATTCTTGAGCTGGTTTCTCCATGCTGAGGCTTCTCAAAAAACCGTGTTATTCTTTTAAGTAACAGAAGAAAAAAAAAAACTTTTGGTGACAACCAATAGTGAGAAATAGTTAGGCTAAGCTCACACTACCATTCAGATTTCCATTTCTATCTTCCGTTAAAAAGAAATGAAAAAAAGGTAAATTGATTAGATCCGTTAAAAATCCCTTTGAAATCAATGCAATTTTAATGTCATCCGTTGCCATCTGTTAGACAGTCATTCTTTATTTTCACGATTTTTGGACAGCAAAAATGACGATTCATAACGGTTCATAACGGATAATGTCTAACTGACCATAATGGATGACATTTAGTTATCTTTTACATTGAAGTCAATGACAACCCAGAATAATCTTGTAAGTTTATTACCATAGTATATAAATGAACTCACCGGTGGCTCTCTGGACACACTTCTACAATACCACGTGAAGATACACTTTCACCTTCTTCCATCTCATAATAAATTGCCAGCTCACCTCCCTATAAAATAAGATCATACAAGGTGTATTCAGAGAAGAACATCTATACCTCCACATTTATCAAAACTACCTCCTCAAGGACGTAATTTCCCCCCAATCCAAATTAACTTCTGGTAACACTGAGCAGTAACATGTGACATCCCCACAACATGAACATTACTTAAAGAGAACCTGTCAGGCAAATTAACCCCATAAACTAAATATATTTTCATAAACTGCCATTAGAAAGCATTGCCTCTATCCCTTCATTGTTATAGTACAATGGTGGCGAACCTATTGCACGGGTGCCAGAGGTGGCACTCAGAGCCATTTCTGTGGGCACCCAGGTTATCACCCCAGGACAGAGTTCACCAGACAGGAACAAATCCACCGCCATAGCCTCACTTCTCCCATGTGGAATTATCATCTCTATCATTTAGACAAACACCGCCTCAATTTTAGAAGTCACACTGGAATCCAACTACTTCAGTAGTCACATGTCACAGCAGTGAGTCTTAGAGTCACCCTTCTTTTAGCTAAAAATTGTATCCCTTACATCCCCATAAATCAACCTTATGTTATACTAGCTGTAGCTCCCGGCGTTTCCTGGGATATTACCGTATTTTTCGGACTATAAGACGCACTGGACCATAAGACGCACCTAGGTTTTAGAGGTGGAAAAAATAAGAAAAAATGGGGTTTTTCCACAAATAGTGTGCTAAAATATTTAATAAAGTAACAGTAAAGTAGCGGCGCCTTACGGGGCGGTGCAGCCATGTTTCTCTTTGGAAAGGGGTAGGGGCGAGCAGCCCTCAATCCCTCCTCCTCTCCCGGGCATCAATGTGTGCCCGCCGTACCGCGGGCACACCTTCATGTGAATGTAGCCTACGGGGGCTGTGTATGGGATACTTTTATTCGGGGTCATTGTGTGACATTTGGTAAAGTTTTAATAGTGTACTGTGTTCAGGGAGAATTAATGGGGAGACTTTATTAGGGGACATTTTATGGGACACTGTTACCTGGTGCTGAAGGAAGACTCCGGTGCCGACAGTACAAGTGTTCTGTCAGATTCAGCTCTATACATAACACTTGGTGGTCGGGGAGAGTGTTGTTCCTTTGACCCAACACAAGCTAGGGCTTGGCTAGCAGCAGCCAACCAGTGTTGGGGGAAGAATTAGTGATGGGAATTACGGCTCTTTAGATAGAATTATGCTGACACGTAGTCAGGGGGTCTCAAGAGTTACCAGGGCTGTATAGGTATGAGTATATGTGACAATGGTCACAAGAGCTTACAATCTATGAGGAGGAGGACACAGGAGATGTCAGTGCTTGTACAATGGTCACAAGAGCTTACAATCTATGAGGAGGATGACACGGGAGGTGACAGTGCATGTACAATGGCCACAAGAGCTTACAATCTATGAGGAAGAGGAGACACAGGAGGTGACAGTCCTTGTACAATGGCCACAAGAGCTTACAATCTATGAGGAGCAGGGGACAGGAGGTGACAGGGCTTGTACAATGGCCACAAGAGCTTAGAGTTTATGAGGAGGAGGACACAGGAGGTGACAGTGCTTGTACAATGGTCACAAGAGCTTACACTCTATGAGGAGGAGGAGGACACAGGAGGTGACATAGACTGTAAGCTCCTGTGATTTTGTACAAGCACTGTTTGGGAATTGTTCAGTTTTACACACCTGTGAGCACAGCACAGCAGGCACATGAGCAGAGACTCCAGTACTGGTCACATCTTCAGTGTTAGTTGATGCCCCAGCAGCAGAGCAGCTGGGACTCTGGGAGAAGATAGTGACCTGTCCGGCATCAGACACAGTGAGAGCTCCGTGCTGAGGGGGCGTGGCTTCTGCTTCCCTTCATCTGATAAGCTGGAAGTGGTGTCTCAGTCTGTGTGCGCTGCACGAGCTCCGCTGCTCACAGAAACTAAGAGGCAGCAGCTGTGTGTGGAGCCGAGCTCAGCACTGCCCCTGCGTTTATGTCGTTCTCCATTCCCTCCTGCAGTGGAGGGCTGAGACCCGGCACACATCTACATTCGGACTATAAGACGCACCACAGTTTTTTCCCCATCTTCTGGGGAAAAAATGTGCGTCTTATAGTCCAAAAAATACGGTAAATAACTGCTTTCAGCTGTAACAAAATAGAATGGGTTTACAAAAAATATTTTATATGCATCCATCTCTCTCTCCCATTTCTGTCCGTGTCGGCCTCTGTGCCTCTGACTCCAGTTTTCTCCAACTGTCTCTGTCTTTGACCGTCTCGGTCCCTGATTGTCTCTGTCTCAGACTGTGACTGTCTATGTATTTGTCTCTGACTGTCACTATGTCTATGGGGAGATGATTAATCAGAAGTGTCTGAGAGCAGAACTGTTCTAGTTGCCCATGGCAACCAATCAGACCAAGTTTTATTTTCCCACAACTGTTTATAAAATTACAGCTGATCTCCGATTGGTTTCCATGGGCACAGGAGCACCAAGGTGGGGGCTGAGAGCTGAGGAGAGAGCAGCACACACAAGTCACGTGTTGTTTTTTGAAATGCATCCAAACCAAAGCTCATTCCCCTTAACAGAGGATGTCAGGGTGCAAGGTCAGTTGTTATATACAATTATATATGTTTTGAAAAGACAGAAAGGCAATGCAGCTGTAATGGGCTTTTGCAAACTGTCTTTAGTGAAGGTTTAGCTCTCTCAAGGTTTCATACAGAAGAATATCATAATATTTAGACCTTTCAATCAGGAACAATGAGACAGGGCAATGCAATAAAATTTTAATATGCATAACTCACCTAGTGTGAATGACTCACACCAGGTGATTTGCATATACGTTTACATTTAAGTTAGATTTTTGTAACATTGCAGCCATGGAAAAGAACCATTTAGGGATACGGGCAATGCTTTTTAATCATAGTTTTCATTTAAAGCTTTATTTTGCATGGGTTAATTTGCGTGACAGATTCTCTTTAATACTCTAATAACTTCTTTCATCCTCGCTGGTTGTACTGCAATCTCAACACAAAAATTTAAAACTGTCCCCAGTCACAACAAATATATGGGCAGAAAAAGAGCAAAACACAAAATACTTTACCTTTAGCCTAAAAAATTTAATCATTTGGGCCATGTCAAAGTTTTGGTCAGCACACAACATGTCAGCCGCAATCTGAAGGAAGTAACAATAGAAATATCAAGCAACATAAAGAATTTAAAGGACTAAACTCCATCAGCAGCACATTGATACATTACATGTGAGAATAAAAATTAACTTGTTCCCTCTGGTGTCTGTGTTGGAAGGTGCATGAATTCTGAATAATGAATTGGGATTCTAGAGCAGTGATTGGTGTGTGCACTGGCATCTACTGACGAATGTTATCTCCACAATCTACAAAGGACCGAGGTGAAGGCGATGCAGGGAAAGAGCGCAAAGCCACGGCTGACGTTGCTTAATGTCTAAACTACCTTTGATTGGACAATCACATGTTCAGCCATGATATCCCCTTAGCTGCACCCGCCACCTCCATCTCTCCAAAAAAGAACACGCACTGCAAATATTAAAGAGACAGCCACCAAATAAATCTATTTCCAAGGCTCATCTGTAAAATTAGGAGAAAACACTGATTACCAAGGACAACACTGGACTATAGAAAAGAAGGACCCTGGAGACTCTGCTTCCATATCAAGGGTCACTTTATATGCATTGCAAACCACTACAGGAATCATTGTAAACTAATGCACAATTATGCAAGAAAAATGTAGAAGAAGCACAACAGTTAATTCAGTGTAAGGCAAGGGGCCACTTACAATGAACACAAACCTATAACATGACTGCTAACATGTCACCCACATTAAGGACAATATTATCAAGGCAAAGTGAAGAGCCTGCTGACTGCACACCACCCTTTCTCAGATAAAGGCCAATGCTTGCCGGAAAGGGTGAAACAAATGGCACCAAAGGGATAAACTAGAATATACATTATAAAAAAGAAAATATTATGGCACATTTAATTTCTGGTGGACTGACTAAATTAAGCAAATAGTACTAGAACTTTTCAAGAAATGTGGAAAATTATTTCAAAATGGAATTTTTTAAATCAATGTCTCAACCTCCTACTGAAATATATAATCTGAGAGGTCCCCCTAGTGGTGGCTGTATGCCGACAATAATTGAAGCTAGGCCTAGGAAATATCTATATCTAGGAAATTTGGGCTTTTATTAATAAAAAGATAGTGACACTGACCACCATGATATCATCATTCAACTTCTTGCTGGATATTGCGAGTTCCAGGTCAGCAACTGCTCCAAGCCTAGTGTCATAGGTGGTTGTCCCATCATTAATGATATTGTCAACGGGGAAGTCATTGGCTGTTGCCCAACGCTCATAGTGTTTGTATCTGTTGAGTAATGGAGACTGAGCATATACACACACAAAATGTACAAGTCACATGTAGAATTTTTCTCAAAACACAGAGGAGCCACTGTGTGGCTCTGGTGTATAATGTTTCAACTTGTGATTTTTAAAAAAAGATGAGTAATGTATGTACAGTGACTTTAGACACTTTAAAGCAACTTAGACCGACACTCACGGGTTCGTGTAAAATAGGTGTATTTTTTATTGGTCCTGGATGCCATTTGACACATTCCAGACCTAAAATCAGTCTTTAACCCCTTAAGGACCAGGCCCTTTTTCGTTTTTATTTTTCACTCCCCACCTTCAAAAATCTATAACTTTTTTATTTTTCCGTGTACAGAGCTATGTGATGGCTTATTTTCTGCGTAACAAATTGCACTTCGTAGTGATGGTATTAAATATTCCATGCCGTGTACTGGGAAGCGGGAAAAAAATTCTAAATGCTGTGAAAATCATGAAAAAACACATTTGCGCCATTTCTTGTGGGCTTGGTTTTTACAGCTTTCACTGTGCGCCCCAAATGACAGGTCTATTTCATTCATTGGGTCAATACGATGACGAGGATACCAAATTTGGATAGGTTTTATAATGTTTTCATACATTTACAAAAATTAAAACCTCCTGTACAGAAAACAAATTCTTCATTTTGCCGTTTTCTTGCGCTAATAACTTTTTCATACTTTGGTGTATGGAGCTGTGAGTGGTCATTTTTTGCGTCTTCTGATGACGTTTTCAATGCTTCTATTTTTAGGACTGTACTGTGCAAATGCCATTTGCGACTTCGGGCGCTATTTTCCGCTACGGGGTTAAAGAGAACCCGTCATGCAAAATAACCCCCCTAAACTAAATATATTTTCATAAACTGCCATTAGAGAGCATTGCCTCTATCCCTTCATTGTCCCTCTCCATGCCTGTAAACCTAAGCAATGAGGTCCTAAAGCTGTATGCAAATGACCTGTGAAATGTCCAATGAAGCATTAGTATATTCAAGCTGTCCACTCTATTCATGAGTGGGAGGCACAGCCACACCCCCAGTGCATGACTGACAGCCTGTATAATGATGTGAGGCTGTATAATAATGTGCTTCCTGGTGCTGGTGGCCACGCCCCCTGCAGCCTGTGTGTACATGTGTGTGTGTTTTGGAGAGATACAGCAGCTCCAGGCAGCCATGTTACAGCAGAACATGTCAGATTCATGTGTAGCTGATGTCTGTGTCTCTCACCTGTGTATTAGGAGGATGCAGCATGTCAGTAGGTAGAGCACTCACACTAGCCATGCTTTACTATACATTACACACAGACATGAGCAGGGGGAGGAGAGGGGAGGGGTAACAGGGGTGACATCACTGCCTCTGACCATGTGACCAGCTTCATTTACTTGATAAAAAATATGTGATTTTACAATGAATAATGTATGAAATAACTAGATAATGTCTGGGATGGGATCCTTGTGAGCTGCTCCAACAGGTGGAGGTGACAATACAAGTGACACAGACCTGATGACAGGTGTCCTTTAAACGCAGTGAAAAACGGTTATTATATTTTGATAGATCAGGCATTTTCGGACGCGGCGATACCTAATGTGTTTATGATTTTTACGGTTTATTTATATTTATATCAGTTCTAGGGAAAGGGGGGTGATTTGAATTTTTATGTTTTTTTAATATAATTTTTTTTTTTTACTTTTTTTATTTATTTTTTTTACTATTTTTCAGACTCCCTAGGGTACTTTAACCCTAGGTTGTCTGATTGATCCTACCATATACTGCCATACTACAGTATGGCAGTATATGGGGATTTTGCATACCATCTATTACAATGTAATAGATAGCCTCGATCATGACAGCCTCGGATCTTTGTGTGATCCCAGGCTGTCATGGCAATGGATCGCCGCTCCCCGGTGACGTCACGGGGAGTGACGATCGGAAAGGGTTAACAAGCACCGGGTGCAAGCACCGATCGCGGGTGTTAGCGACGGGCGTTTGCTTCATTATGAAGCAAATGCCCGGTGAGTATGAAGAGGGCTCAGCCCGTGAGCCCTCTTCATACTCCCCCATGCGCAGTAAGACGTAAGGGTACGTCTTATTGCGCTATGGGGTTAATCATAGATTAAATTTACCAATTTAGGTCTGAAATATTATTCAACCAATTATTCAAGCCGATTTAGGTCTGAAACCCATCAGATGGCATCTTTCACTTGCATGGTTGAACATATGCGTTTCTTTAAAGTGTCTATGGTCAGCGGAGTGGAAGGAGTTCCGTGAGACCGTGCACCAGAAGATGAGCATATTGGAATTTCACCTTGCATTGAATTATCTACAGTGACTTTACCAGTAGAATAGTGAGTGCAGCTTGGGAGTATAATACAGGATGTAACTAAGGATGAGAAAAGTAAAGTAACACAGTGACTGCACTGGCAAAATAGTGATTGCAGCTCTAGAGTATAAAACAGGTCGTAACTCAGAAGCGGTACTAGATTAGTAATGTCATGAATCTAGACAGGGGCCTGGCCAGCTAAATAGTGTGTATAGCTCTGGAATTAAAGTATGTCACACAAAATGAGTACAGGGTAAGTATGGTAGGTACTGTAAGTGCAAAATGACTACACTTGCTACATTTCAATGTATGACCTGTAATATGGGAATCAGAGCTGAGGCTACAATTTGCACATTAGAAACTACAGTAAAGGAAAAGAAAAAAAAAGAAAGATGTTAGGAAAAATAAATTGCATTAAGTGATCATACTTATCAGCATTTGTCACCAGGTACACTTCACTGAAAATCTGCCTCCTGAAATCAAAGAAAAGTAATAAGTGACACACTATAAAATGTACCTATATAACATATAATGATAGTGATATTGATTAATGTGATAATACTCTAAAAAGTCTATGTAATTAAACAATCCACTGCAACCCTTCAGTACAATTTGATAAGATGTATAGACAAATGATCATAAGGGTCATGTGATCTTATCTGTCCATGAACAATCACCCTGCCATGACCTTGATTCAATATTCATGAATAATATCATAAGGTCCTGGCAGGGTGATTGTTCATGGACAGATAGAGATCACATGACCTTCCATCTGTGAGTTCTGGAGTTTATCAATGAGACCTTGATGACAAAGAGATGACAATACATGACTTTTTTCTATTTACTGTCCAGGGAGTGTCTCCTTCCAGTAATGTTTTTCTGTTACCCACCATAAAACATTGACATCTATTACTGAGGAAGACAACATACGTGTTAACAGCTTTCCACCAGTAATCCAGGATCTTCTTTCCCCCTACACCCGGAAGCAGAGCCTTGGGAACATCCTCCAGAAAACTGTACAACCCGCTCTGGTCACTCTAAGTCGGATTAGTAAAAACAGAGAAAACTTGTGTAATATTAATATTAAATGTCCTTTTAATTCCTCGGATTACACTTAATATTGCACCACAGAGTGAGAAAAAGCAGATACATTAATCGCTGAATATGCCATATCATGGCATAGAATTACATAACTGTGTTATATTGCAGAGCTGCACTCCATATTTTGCCAATGAAGTCACCTCGTACATATGCAATTCTATTTTGCACATAAAAAGTGATTATTTAGTGACAGGTTCCTATAGAGCCCTACTAATTAACACCTACCCTTCTTTTAGATAAAAACTTTTTC
Source organism: Engystomops pustulosus (assembly GCA_019512145.1). Lineage (NCBI taxonomy): Eukaryota > Metazoa > Chordata > Amphibia > Anura > Leptodactylidae > Engystomops > Engystomops pustulosus. The sequence goes on along the minus strand of CM033646.1, from coordinate 109,246,194 downwards.
CCATACATTCCCATAAACCAACTTTATGGTAGATTCCCTGGCATCAGAGAAGGCTTGCCCCTCCTATCTATTCCATGCCTCTTCTCAGCAAGTCATGTGACCAGGGAGACATCATCACAGGTCATTTTGCCTCCCAAAATTAGCAAACTGTACACCATGCATATATCTGATCACATGAAATCACAGCATGTCTGCAGTGACTTCTTCTCCTACCTATCCGCCATGGAACTCTAGTTCTCCCCATCCTCCATGGAGCCTGTAGCGATTTCATGTGATCAAATACATACATCAGAGATGGGTCGTTCTTTTCAGTGAACTTTGGGAACCGGATCTCACAAGAGAGCTGATCCGATGAGCCGCTTCTTTAAAATCGCATTAAAGAGGGTCGGGCCAGGCAGGAGAACATGTGACGTTTATTGGGGGCTCTCCTGCTCCTCCCCCTGACGCGTCCCGCACTATATTTCTAATAAATTCCCTGTGTACTAGCCGGCTCCAGGCAGGTAGCCGATAACTCATTAAACCCCAACCCTTCACAGCTAACCCTGACGCTGAATGGAGTCTCCCTATATTTTATTTAATAGGGAGCCGTTCAGGAGCCAGAAGAGTCGGCTCTTTTCAGTTAGTGGATCCTAATGAAGAGCCGAACTTCCCATCACTAACATACATGGGGTAGATGTTGCAGATGTAACAGGACCTTAGATGATGTCATCCTGGTCACATGACATGAAGTGCCAATGATGTAACAGAGCTCACTCTCAATTTTCCACATAGCAGCAGTTCTGTAGCGTTAGGACCTGTCAATCAGGAACAAGGAGGCAGGGCAATGCAAGTAACTCATAAATATGCAGGGCTTCATTGGACTCAAGTAGTGTGTAAGCTGAAAAACCCTAACTTGGCTTATACTCGGGTCAAGAAAAAAAAAAAAAAGTGTACTCACCTTCCCACGCCTTCTCCCTGTCCCCGCGCGGTCCGTCGCAGGCATGTCAGCCGCACACTGACATTCTAGTGTTTGCGCCAGCATCGGCACACACTATGATGTCAGCGAGGTAAACATCAGAATTAAGAAAAAAATGTAATTAAAAAACACAATTATATTGTAATGCAAATGCTTACAGAAAGGGATATTTGCGCAGAACAGCAGGCCCGTGGCTATGCAGCTCCAGCTTCAGAGCAGTGACTGCGCAGCCACGGGCCTGCTGTTCTCCGCATGTGCAGATGGCATGCTTCACGGACGAGGGCGCCAGCTCCTCATAACTGCGCACCAAAGATTTCTGGCAGGAGGATCAATGAGGCTACTGGAGCCGCGCGGTGTAGCCTCAGCTCCGGCCACTCCATGCCCCACCAGCCTCTTTAGAAAATCTGCATATTAGTTTTTAAAAGATTGCGGGTACGTGAGGATTCCTCACTTCCTATATATCCACCTACCACTCGATCTACCTTTATATGTAGATTTGTGGTGGTAGGTTTCCTTTAAAGGACATTTACCACCTAGATCAGGGGTCAGGAACCTTTTTGAACGCAACATATTTTAAAATGTTATCCCGTGAGAGCTGTACAATATGCACATGCCCCCCAGTAGATAGGTAGTCCCAGTGTCTCGGGGGTCCCTGTGATCTAGGTCTCGGATAGCAGGGCCATAAAGGGCCAGTGGGACGCTGATTGGCCTGCCCACTCCTGGGTTCCTGTAAAGACCGACAGCTCCAAGCATTCCCCGTCGGATCTTAGTGCTTCATGCCTATGAGGGAGCTTTCCACAGTGTTTCCTTCCCAAGTGTTGACCTCCTATTGTGACCCTGGAGCTGTTCCTGATTTGGCTCCTTCGCTGCCAGCCCTGACCTCTTGCTCCGTCCCCAACCTCGCATCATTGCCGCCTGCCTTGACTGTCTGACTGATACGGACCATGAGACTGCCAAGTGATCCTGTACCTCGACCCTGGCTGCCACCGTGGACAAGTCGCGCCTGTGGAACGACCTGGTGGTACCACGCTGCAGCAAGACCATCCTGCTTTGTGGCGGGCTCTGGTGAAGATCGGGTGCCACTTAGATTCGGGTCCCAGGTGTTTGCTTACATCATTGTTCGCGGTAGTCCAGGGGGTTCACTACTCCAAATCCTGACACCCACCACATGCCTCCCAGTAGATAGGTAGCCCCAGCACATCCTCCCAGTAGATAGGTAGCCCCAGCACATACCCCCAAGTAGATAGGTAGCCCCAGCACATACCCCCAAGTAGATAGGTAGCCCCAGCACATACCCCCAAGTAGATAGGTAGCCCCAGCACATACCTGCCTGTGTCCAGTGATCAGTCTAAGACACACACAGCAGCCATCACTATTTATTAAAGATCTGTCTGAGAGCCAGATGCAGCCATATGTGGCTCCGGAGCCATAGGTTCCCTGCCCCTGACCTAGATAAATGATTGTAAACCAAGCACACTGACATGTTGGTGTGTGCTTCCTCTGGCAGGATCAGCTTTTCTTTAAAGGGAACCTACTACCACCATTCTACCTATGAAGGTAGATCGGATAGTAGGTGGATGTAAGGGACGTGAGAATAGCTCTTTTTAGAGCTAATCCTCACGTCCCGCTAACTTTTAATAAACTTTATTCCCTTAATATGTAAATTTATTTATGCGGCTACTGGGGCGTGGAGTAGCCGGGCACGAGGCTACACAGCGCGGCTACTCCACGCCCCAGTAGCCACGTTACTCCTCCTACCCTGTTGTGTGTGGCCCTCGCCCGACATGCTGGCGTTCTGCGCATGAGAAGCCACAGCTCCGAGGCCGAACACAACAGCGTAGAGTAGCTGTGCTGTGTAGCCTCAACCCTGGCTACTCCACGCCCCAGTAGCCGCATAACAGAATTTACATATTAAGGGAATAAAGTTTATAAAAAGTTAGCGGGGACATGAGGATTAGCTCTAAAAAGAGCTATCCTCACGTCCCTTACATCCACCTACCACCCGATCTACCTTCATAGGTAGAATCGTGGTGGTAGGTGCCCTTTAAGCTTCCCATCTGCAATTATGCAAATGAAACTGGTTTAATGGAGCCCATGGCCCCTTGGCCTCATTTACATAATTTTAAAAGCATTTTTGTAAAAACCAGAGCCTAATAAGCTAAAAGAAGAGCAGATCCTGCCAGAGGGGCACACTCCAATATATATGTGTGCTCGGCATACAATCTTTGATCCTGGTGGTATATTTCTTATGAAAAGAGGTTAACACTTATTCTGAGAGACAGGGACACAAGAACAATATAATGGGTGACAGACAGATATGCAATGTGTTTGTCTTACAGCCTTGGACACATTAGCGTAACACTACAAGTCTCAGCATGTCCTCTCAGTAATAACAGACCTATACACTCCAGCTCCCCCACTTTCCCTGAGATGCATCCTTTAACTGCACTTCATAAGCAAAAAGTTCAGAAACTTTTGTTTTCTGGAAGGTCTCTAACAATGAATGTACTGACCAGCAGAGAGGACAAAGTGCAAAAGCAAAATCTCTAACAGAGAAACAAGAGAAGACCTTTATGTGGCTCTCCAGCAGGGTGCCATGTCCTGCCACCAGCAGTATACAGATCATGGTGTACTGGGTGGTGGAGTGTCAGCTCTGCATCCCATTCCTGTATAGCGGGCACACAGCACACACTCCCCCTCCTCCCACAATACTCCTGTGCACCTCAGCTCCTCCTCTGCCAGGAGAGCAGGGTGGGAGGGAGACGCTAGATGTAGACTGAGGGAGGAAGTGACACACTGTAACAGAAACACCTCCATGTAATGTGTGACATATGAGTCAGTACAGTACATCGGCCTATGTATCATAGTTATCTGTTACTGTATCTAACTCTTATCACGTGTGATCTTGCCTGCTGAGTTACTGTATCTAAATCTATTGTATCATACTGTCACTGTATTTAGCTTTATCATGTGGTATCTTGTCTGATGACATAATGTATATAAATCTGTTATGTGTGATCTGTTCTGCAGAGGGGCTGTATCTAAATCTAGATGGATATGGTCTGCTAAGGTCGTCACTAAGATTTCTGTTTCTGAAATGTCAAGTATGAGTTTTTAACAGCTTTTAAAGCATTTGCACTTTTGCCTTAAAGAGGACCTGTCACCTCTAAAAACTGCACTAGGAGCAGAGACGCCTCAGTGTTACACTGCTAGAGTTATCCGAAACCAACGATAACGCTAACAAACGACCTGGCCATTTTTTATTTTTGCATTTCCATTTTTCCCTCCCCACCATCAAAAATCTTATTAATCCATTTAAAGAGCTGTGTGATGTCTTGTTTTCTGTGTAACAAATTGCACTTCATGCTATGTACTGGGAAGCAGGAAAAAAATTCTAAATGCAGTGAAATTGGTAAAAAAACGCATTCGCGCCGTAATCTTGTGGGATTGGATTTTACGGCTTTCACCGTGCACCACAAATGACATGTCTTCTTTATTCTTGGGGTCAGTGCGATCACGGGATAAGACATTTGTATAGGCTTTATAATGTTTTCATGCATTTACAAAAATTAAAACCTCCTGTACAAAATAACAAAAAAAAAAGTATTATTATTTTGCCGTCTTCAGGCGCAAATTACTTTTTCATACTTCGGTGTACAGATCTGTGGGTGGTGTAATTTATTTGCCACTTTTGATGACCTTTGATTTTGGGACGCGGCGATACCTAATGTATTCATGATTTTTACTGTTCATTTATATGACTTCTAGGGAAAGGGGGGTGATTTGAATTTTTTTATTTTTACTATTTTTCAGACCCCTAGGGCAGTGGTGGCGAACCTATGGCACGGGTGGGAGAGCCATTACTGTGGGCACTCGGGTTGTTCACCTGACAGGAACAAATCCACCAAATCTTCCTGCTGTCCCAGGGTCTCAGTGCTATTTTAAAGCGACACTTCATTGGCTGTTTGGAACTGCGGGAAAAGTGAAAAGGTTTGGACAGGGCTGCATTATCTTTGGAGGTACTCCTGCTGGACCCACCATTCTTCCTCTACAGAAAGAAGCTGGAGAGAAGCTACACTGATAATCTGAATTTGCCCTCTTCTATCAACTGTATTGTTGGCCTCAGGGGGGCGACACAATTGAAAGATGTGGAAGAACAGGTACCAATCAGTTACTACTCAAAATGTTGGCACTTCACAGTAAATAAGTGGATTTTAGTTATAGCTTAGGCACTCGGTTCGTCATCACTACCCTGGGGCACTTTAACCCTAGGTTGTCTGATTGATTTTCTTCCTCATTCATTGCCACGTGTAAATCGCACATTGTAATGGACTCATATAACACCCCCTAATGCAACTCTGCAACATTTAAAACCCCACTTTCATTTTATCCTCCCTTTACATTTGGTTTTCCACTTTTATTTATCTACCCAAACTTATATACATAATACTGCTGTACTCTTACCCCCACCCCTCCTTACATGTGCAACACCCCTGCCGATGCATAGGAAAGGTGGTTGTTGCAAACAGCGTCCTCTCCATGTTAGGAACTGTTAGGGAGACTGCTCACCTCTCTTGGAGGTCTCTAAATGGTGGAGAACGTTGTAATTGCAGCTGTAGCCACTGCCTGGTAAGGCAAGAGTTAACAATGTGAAATGTTGTTATACAGTAACAATCTCTGTGGTTGGAGTGTGCTGCCACCTGACCAGGGGAGTATAAAAACTAGTGATGGGAATTATGGCTCTTCTTAGTGAGTTGGCTCATTAGGCTCAGCTCACTAAGGAGAGCCGGCTCTTCTTGCTCCTGAACAGCTCCCTATTACATGTATAATATGGAGCCGCAGGCTAATCAGTCACCCCACACCACTCTACTTTAGAGCCGGTTAGGGGCACTTTAGAGCCAGTAAGGGGCAGAGTTTAGTGAGCCATTGGCTCACTGAGGTGAGCCGGCTCGCGTTGTTTACGATCGACACATCACTAATAAAAACCCCTGGTGAGCAGGAGCACATGCTTCAGACTCAGTCAGAAGTGAGAGACTCCATCTTAGAGCACATATCAGCAAAGCAAGAAGAGGAGAGAGCGGCCCAGAGCAGAGGTCCACCATCTGGACTTGGCTCCATCTTTACCAGCCCACCCTGACGTTACTACCAGGCTGTGAGCAACCTCCTTGTGGACCAACTCTCTCCGGTCAGCTTTCCAGCTTGTTGAATCCACTATTAATGTTAAAGCCGTTGCCTGCTGTTTGAAGTTGAATAAAGAATTGTAAGTTGATTTGCGCAACGTGCCTCTGTGTAATCC